>OZ038372.1:153269810-153634170 GCA_964036015.1 Leptarthrus brevirostris | reverse complement strand
GACTGAATTCTCTTGATTATATATATAATTATTAGGGCCAGCGCGACCTTGGGCTTCGCCAGGCGTTGGTCAAAAGAATTTGATGACCCCTAAATCACTAAGCTTCTTTATTGCACTTTTGCTAGACCTATTTTGGATTTTGCTGCCCATTTTATACGACACACATCAATCGCATTGATACGGTTCAGCGGAATTTTGTTCACTTCGTCCTACGCGGTCTTACTTAAAATAATAAAGTTATACTGCCACCTTACCTTGACTGGCTTGCGTAATTTATCTAGATACCCTTGAAAGAAGACGCTATAATTCCAGTGTTATGTTTGCCTTCAATTGCTTGCAAGGTTCAATTGACTCTCCTGAACTATTGGCTTCTTCTAACATATCCACTCCTCCATTCACTCTTCGAGGAATCACGAGTTGTTGCACGCACCTTAAGACCGTACTAATTATGGTAAGTTTAAACTGATCTCATCGATGACACGGTTCTTAAATTTCTTTTTTGACTCCATTGGCTTTCACCTGTATAAGAGCTTCTTGAGAATTCAGCCTCGTTAAGGTTGCCCTGAATACTTTTGTAAACTATTTAAATTTAAATTTGTACCTATTTATATTGTATTCTATTTGCTTTCTATTATTTTGTTGATAATGACATAATATGATACTATACTGTAAACTAGACTTTGGTAGTAGTCAGTCCTTGGCGAAATTTGAAAGAAATTACCTAAAGAAACCCTATTCAATGAGGTAAATAATGATGGTAGGGTTATGACATATGGTCACATGGACGGACAGACCGAAGCTCTAAGGGACCCCATTTTTCCACGGAACTCTAAAACAGCGTCTTATCGCACTCTAGTTTAACGTTTTATTTCCATGAAATCAGAACCTGCCTCTTCCCATATGCACCTATTTTTTACTGAGTTAGTGCTATGATCTTCTCCAAATCGAAGTTTAATGGAATCAAATATCTTTCACGGAGAAATATATTTGTTAATATTAAAAAAAAATTATAAAGTTTAACATTTAATGATGCTGCACAACGATGGTCACAAGAAACAATATTAATTATCTCATTACTGTTTTTATTGTGTTTGATTCTGTGGTGCCCTCTCTAATGAAATTCTTGCCACATCTGCCGTGCCCCAGGGCAGCCATCTGGGACCATCACTTTTCATAATTTTCATCGATGATGTATGTATTTACGATTCAGAATAATTTGAGAATTCTTTGGTATGCTGACGATTCCAACATTTTGCATATGTCAACGACTGTGATCTTTTGAACTTAGACTTAAACGCCTTCTATAATTGGTATTCTTGGTATGACAAACGCACCATTATGGCGTTCTCTTGCAAAACAAAACCTGCACTTTTATTTCACTATAAACGGTAGCATATTAACCAAACTTGATATTGTTAACGATCTTGGAGTTCCACCGAACACCAAGTTTTCTTTCGAGCATCACATTGACTCTATTGTGAACAAGGCTAATAACACCTTGGATCTTGTTAAAAAATGATCTAAAGAGCTTGATGACCCTTAGACTACAAATCTCTTTTATTGAACCTTTGTTAGAACAATCCTAGAGTATATGTATCCAGTTATTCTCATTTTTATGCTGCCAAAATTAATCACATTGAGGCAGTTGATTTTGGTCTGACCCATTTGGTTTGCCTCCACGATTGGATAGTCTTGGGCTCGTTTCTTTGGAAATTCTTGAATGTAAACGCAATAAGTCTCTTTACTTTCAACTGGTTGCAGGGCGCTGTTAATTGCCCTGAACTTTTAACATCCTTTATCCTGTCTGTTCAGGCTTGCCCCTTGATGCTTCAACCGATTCAAAAGCTTCAAATCACCTCCACCCCATACTCTACAGATCTTAATCAGGACAACATGATTGTAGAACAGTTTACCATCTGCTGTTTTCCGTCGTTTTTTGACCCCTTGTTTTCCCTCGTCTTTCGACTCCTTGTCTTTCAAACAAGGCATATATCGTCACCTCCTTTACTTTTTTTTCTTAGCTTTAATTCCTTTCTTTTCCTAGTATCATAGGGCAACCCCTCACCTTTGGCATAATTTAAAAAATAAACACCAGACTGGCTGTTGATTGAATAATTTGTTGGGCGGTTAAAGTACCCCCTGAAGATTATCCTCAGGGGGTACTTTAAATACCATCGAATTTCGCAAAGGATTGACGCCTGTCTTGCAGTATGAGTTACCTTCCACGATGTACTCTTTGAGAGAAAGGTAAGTGTGACACTTCAATTCTCTCTTCCATAAATTTCGTGCTTGAAAAGTAAAAACTATACCGTGTAAAACTGATGCCCATCAATTGACCATTTTATTAAATTTAATAGAAATGGATGATTTCCTATAGGGTGGTCACTTGGTCGTCGGTGGAGTAAGTGATAACGTGTCGGCCTACCAATCTGGAGACCCCAGGTTCGAATCCCACCGACGGCGACCAATGGTTGTTTTCTGTTGATAACAGATCAAAATAAAAATACCATGGGGGTCGCAGAGAAAATGTCAGTGTTTCGGAATCCACTTTAAATTGTAGGTCAACGTGCAACCGTTGTCTCGATTCTGGTGAAGTTATTCTCCCGCACCAGGTCCCACAAGGAGTTACGGGAACTAGGGAGAGAGGAGTCTTGGAGCTCTGGAAAAACAACTCAACAAAACAGAGCTCTTCAGAACTTTGTAAAACAGGATTTTCAGGGACTGGCTGTTAAGACCACGAAGGATTTAAGAGGACTTTCTGTGAGTGTATACACTGTCCGTAGTCTGTTTTGTTCTGTTAATTAGGCAACCAATAAAAAAAACATATTAATTTCTAAAGCATATAGGCAAAAGCATTTAGGAGGCACCTAAATTGGACCCACCCCCTCTGCCCACTTTGTCCACAAATATAAAATCAGCGGGAAAGCAAAATTCCCCTCCTAAATCAAGTACGCTCGCTTTCGAGGAACTACAAAATCAAAGTTTAAACAAAGTAAAAGATACGCACTGCATTGCCATTGGACCGAACCCCACAATTGATTGTCGCGATCATAATTAATTATAATTAATGTCCCCTAGTTATGGAGTCGAAATCATTCAAGCTAGCTCGAAGGCCATAATATTCTCGCTGGCTGAATCGAGTGAAACAACAATACTCAGAAAGCTTGAATTTGAAATCTAAAAATGATTTTCCATTCGAACACGATTGCCTTCTTGTGTCACTGATGAAAAGAAAAATAACGAAACCACCACTGCGCCAAGTTGGCCTCCTCAATTACCGTCCTGCCCCGAACGAAACTAATCAATTAAAAATAATTTAAAATAAATACAAGCGAATTGTGATCTCGTAATGCCGTCATTAGATTGTTCCATGCAGCATAAATGGAACTTAATTCGGTCCAGCGTGATGCTGATGCCCACCGATTGTCCGGGAGACGAGAATCTGAGTAGTATGGAGACTTACTCGCACTCGTAGCCATAGTCGTAGCCGTATATCATATATAATAATTTAGCTCATGAATAAAATTTTATTTAAACTTAAGTAGAGGCCGCAAACAAGAGCGTCGCTTCGAACTGCTTGAAAGATGAACTTTGAAGCAAAAGTTGAGGCAAGACGAATGGCAGTGTGTTTGCACTTTGCTTAATTTCTTGCGCTTGTTGTTATGAACTTTTCGAGCTCATCAAGCCTATTATTAATCGTGGGCAATTTCAACTGTCAGGGCAGATATTTCCTTGGTTTTTTGCTCTTAAATTTTGATTAGCGCAATAAAAATTTCGCTGATTTTAATAATCACATCGAATTCAGTTAAGTGAAACTATTTGGATGAGATATGCAGCACAGTTGGTGACAATTGATTCAAATGTTTGCGGGAAAATTAGCAGGAATGGCGTGATGTGATCTTTTTTTTAAGGCGATTGTTCTCATTCCCTGATAGACTGGCGGCATAATTAAACATTACGTAATTGAGCTAATAAACTCATATAAGAGAGCTTGAGAAATAAACTTTAAACAATGAAATAAGAATTGCTTCAGCAAAAACCAAACAGGTAAATAATAATAAAAACCCCATGATTACAACTTTATATTTCACTAGCTGCGTTTGACCGGCACAGCTGCATTTCACTGGTAAGGCCTAGAGCTGCTCTGGGAGTCGGGAGAGTCACGGTTTATGATAGTGAACCCTAAAACTATAGATTCGACACTGAAATCGGTTGTTTTCGATTCCTTTTATATGTCACTGCCATCCCACCCTTTCCTCTAAAGACATCTTACAACCTACGGCATCGAGAGTATCATTATTGGTCTCAGCGAACCCGAAAACTATGTATTAGAGTTTCAGCGAAGAGTACTGGAAAAATTACGATGGAGAACCGTAAAATTTACCAGTTCAGGAAATTTTTTTTCCTAAATTGCACAGTAACTTTTAGGAGTCGTAACAATTCTACGAACTCTTTTTCCTTACCTGACTAGTTCGAGCCGCTGCGCTGTTAAGTTTGGCATTTTATAGATTGTGCTTTAATATTTGTGAAAAATGAAAACAGCAAAATTCCACCTATTCGGAGCTTTTAAAGCACACAAACCCTGGTACGTGAAGTTGGCCAATTTTCCGGACTTGTGAAGTTAACCCGCAAATTTTGTTTTTCCAATAAAAAAATTGAGAGGAGGTAAAACGAAACCAGGAGGTAAAATGTGGTCCAACGAGAGACTTTCGATTAAGACGCCCCCCCTAGCCCTCAACCCTTAAAAGCTTTCCTTCGTCATATTACAGCGAATTATGTTATTTTTGGAGAAAAAAAACTTTGTTAATAAATAACTTTATTTTGGGATGGGGTAAAACGAAAGGAATTGGGGGAAAAACGTGGACTGACGAAGGCCTCTCGATTGCGACGTTTTACCACCCAACCCCAAAAATTTTTCGGGCTTGTAAAGTTTACCCGGAAATTTTGTTTTTTGAATAAAAAAAAAAATTAGAGGGGGTAAAACGAAACCAATTGGGGGCCGGATAAAATCCGGGCCAACTTCACGTACCTCACAAACCCTAGCAGAAAAACTCGTCGTAACTACACCTATCTATAATCAGGTGTAGCTAAGCGTTACTTTATTACGGACCCCTCCTGGCTGCTAAAATTGCAACTTGCAACACAATATAGTGAAAGAACCGTAATTTTTACAGAAATTTTCAAATTTTTCGAGTTTTTCTTATATTCAAGGATCTTGCTTTAGACGATGCCACTGTATTTAGATATATCTCCAATACTTTTCTGTGCTTCGTTATTTGTTTAGTTTGTTTTTTATGAAACTTTCTGTGTTTTATTCCTATTATAAGAAGGGCAAAATAAACGAAATGTGAACATGGCTTTCCTAAAGATACACAAATCCACAACTACCAATCTGTTTCAGTTGTCTAAACAATGTGTATTCGCTTTTAAAGAGGGTAAAAATGTAGGCTGCATCAATACAGATTTTAGTAACACATTTAATACGGTTATTTATAAGGTTCCTTTACACAAACTTAATCTGTTTGCTTTCCTGAATCCTTTTCTCAATTCGTTAAGTTCCTACTTGTCTCACCGTGTTTCATTTCGAGGTCCACAATAACTCGGGGTGCCACCAGGTTGTCCACAATAACTCTGGGTGCCACCAGGTTGTCCACAATAACTCTGGTTGCCGCCGGGTAGCCATTTAGGGTCATTATTATTTAACTCTACATTAATGACTTATAGCTTTTTCTGTCCTCACAAAAATACATTGTTATCTTTTGCACTTGACGATGTTTGTTTGGATTAATTCTGGCTTGAATACCCTTCCTAATTTTCGTCCTCTGAATAGTGGGCAGACATTCCTAGGCCGTCATGTAGATACATTGTAATTATTATATCAACGGTTTTTTCTTTCTTTATTTTCTGCTAAAGATAATTTTATTTGATTACTTTTAAGCGTTTTGAATTATATGCTCGGAATATCGGAATTGAAACCAAACAAATACTTGTTCAGGAAATTTTACTGTGCTGTTCCGTAAGAATTAAGGTTGCTGACAATTGCTACACGATTAGAGTTGCTAACTGTAATTTTCACCGGAATTTTGGTATAAAGAATTCAGAACTTTTCTCTCCGCGCAGTGTTTGACGAATTCAAAATAAATAACTATACTTTCTTATAAATGCCTGTGTTTATTGTCTACTTGATGATGAATTCTGTGCTCTTTCGCATCTTTCTTGGTTGCTTTGAAGCTTTTTTGTTCATGAATTTTTATGCAGCTTTGCCTTTCACTTATGCCACAATTAATCCTTTGTTCTAGAATTTGATTTAAGTAACATAATAGACCGCATGGTTCATTACACAACATCCAAACTTTTTTAAAAAAATAAGTGTGAAATTTTCGTACATTGCCAAAACAGGACTGTATGGCAGATAGCCAATCAATTCGATGTGTGGAATGCCAAAAAATTCACTTGTTTCAGCCGATGTGTGAGAGCTTGCATTGTCGTGGTGATTCGTTGATGATTCGTCTTCTTCGATTGGTTTCCCCAATTTTTTCGAACACTTCTGGCAAAGAAATGGTGGAATACTATTCAGAATTGACCGTTCTGCATTGGTGTAATGGGATGGTGGCGACATGTCCAATTATTCCGAAAAAAGGCGACCATTTGCATCGAAGTTCTTCGTGCGCGAACAACTTTTGTTGGATTTGGCTCGGCTTGAAAGACCCATACAGTCGATTGTTGCTTAGTTTCGGATTTATATGCATAGATCCATGATTCGTCGCCTGTCACGATCTTATAGATGTCTTTTGAAGCACCGCGTTTGAATGTTTTCCACATTTCTTTGCACCAATCGGCACGAGCCTACTAATAACCAAGCATGCCTCAATCTCAGGTGACGTCACATAACGATCTTCGCGATTTGATTCTATTTTTTGACCAAGATGAATGTTTCAAGTACCTCAAAACAACACAAATAGCACTCGTATGACAGACAAAACGTTCTGAGTAGTATTGCCATTAAAAATGTCAAACTTTACGATGACAATGTCAGATTTGACATATTTACACTAGCGTTGCCATATCTCAAAACTTAAGTAGCAAGCTTAGCTCAAGGAGGCGGATTTTGATCAACTCGTTGAGCGGTGCGACCACCATGTCATGGGTCCCGGGTTCGAGACCAGGTCTTCCCGTGAGCTTTTGTTAAGAAATTAAAATAATGCACTCCGTCTCTGGACTGTTGTCTAGCTCGCAGCAATGCAAAAACAAGACATTCAAGTTTTCTCACTTCGCTTACCCAATTCCCTTACGGCCAAAAACATGCTAACTCATAAAAGGATTGTCCCCTAGGATTTGGGCACATCGTATAAAAAAAGACGTACCTACAGAAAAACAAAAGCTGATCGCGCATACGCAAACAATACTTTGCTGGTTGTAATTTTGCCAGATTTTATCTAAAACAGTTCTTTTATTAAGGGCCTTTTTTGAAATTTTATTTTTGAACATTCGTTTGTCCATCGTTAGGTCACATTTGTTCGTCTATTATTATTTTTTGTCAAGCTTCATTTTAAAATGTCGGACAAAAACATTTTTTGTATATTTTGAACTCCACAGAGCGTTTGTCCATCGTTAGTCTCTATTTATTTGGAGTTCAAAAGAGGTTTTTCGCAGTTTTGGAGTGTTGGTGAAAAAATATGCAAAAAAGCCTTTTTTTCCGAAGGTTAGGTTAATTGGGGGCGCTGTTGAAAAAATATGGAAAAAAAATTTTTTTTACCACAATTTTAAAATGAAATTTGGACAAATAAAACTAATGGGTGGACAAACGAAGTCACAACAAAAATGTAAATTTATGAAAAGGGTTACCAACATCATACACCTCGAAAAGTGCCTTCCAGAAGTGCTTTCAAGATTGGAAAAGGCGCTGGCACAAGTATATGGTATTTGAGGAAATCTTCTTTGAAGAGGTAAAAATAATTTTTTTTAAGAAATAACGATTTTTGAGGAAAACCAAAATTTCGTGTTTTTCTTGTTTTGATCAAACCTCGGACTTCAGACCAGTCGTTTCCTTGTTATGAACCTTTTTCTACTTGGATTCGATTTTTAAGATATTTAATAGGTATCGATACTTTTAATGCGATATTATCGGTATTTCGATACTTTAAAGAAATTAATGCAGATTTTTTTTATATCGCGGTTTTATATTAAGGGACCTTAGGAACTAGGAACCATTTTAGTGTCAATCTGTCCGTCCGTCTGTTTATCTGTCTGTCTGTATGCCCTCCCATCCTCTAATTTACATATATACCTATTAAGATGAAAATTGCTATGCAGGCGTGGACCCAAAAACAGAATTGATGAGATTTTTGGAGTAATTGTTTTTTTTGGATCGCCTCTTATACTAAAAAAGTGTACTCGAACGCTTTTTTTACTTACCCCATTGAGTGAGATGTCTTTAGATAGGCCTCATAAAATGCAACAAAAAGATCGTCTGATCGTTACCCTTCAGTCACGAGATATTTTCTTTCAAAGTCGCTTTCTCCCGTTCTAATTTATAAACTCTTGATGCAAAATATCTGGAAAAATTTCTGAGTTTTACTTCCAATGAAAATTATAACAAACACTATAGCATTTGATTTAAAATTTAGAAATGACTTTACACAACACACGCGTAACCAACTTTATTGCATTTTTTTTGTTTATAATAAAATCATTTACTAAACTCTACAGATTCCTTTTTACCTAAATATCAATGAGTTTCCAAATTGTTTTCAT
The DNA here is from genome assembly GCA_964036015.1 of Leptarthrus brevirostris. Taxonomy (NCBI): domain Eukaryota; kingdom Metazoa; phylum Arthropoda; class Insecta; order Diptera; family Asilidae; genus Leptarthrus; species Leptarthrus brevirostris. Next base: position 153,625,416 of record OZ038372.1, on the reverse strand, counting down.
CTAAAATTAAATCGATTTGTGTTAGCCAACATAAGGGGACCACTTGATTTACCCTTTTCACGAATCACTTCCCTTAGTGATGGGGTCCAATCGAGGAGGACACAATCTGTTGTTTTTTTTTCACTGACGTCATCGTTTTTAATTTAAGGAACCATAGTTGTGTTAATTAAAATCTCGTCGCATCAATTGTTGTCTTTCTTTTGCATGCATATTTGTTTAGTTTTCGACAAAAAAATAAAATTTAAGATAGCATCATTCGAGCGGAAGAAATTATTCTAATTGCCTCGTTTCAGCGAAAAGTCTCTCCCATTATAGATGGCAGAATAATTCATTCACGTCAAGTTGTATTTGCCAACTGTTACGCCGTGGCCGTCCAGTATTCCTCGCCATTCAAATATATAAAACAGAAAGGACCAAGTCATTACTTTCAACACGTAGTCCCTAGGCTTTCCTATAGAATTCGCTGTAATTTCGTTAATTATCGGCGAAATTGCACGCCCATCGACTGGCGGTCTGACGGCATGAGGGGGGCACCGAGACAAACCCTCGGCCTGCAAGCAGTAGCACATTTCTACATGCAACCGTACATATTTTAGCCATATTGCCAGAGGAAACCTATGATTAATTTTCCTGACAAAAAAATGCACACAGATGCACAATTTCTCCCCATGTTCGAGCATATATACATACATGCGTAATCAAACTAAATTAGGGATGCAGAAATAAAAAAAAAACGGTTTAAAGCGACGCTTATCGAACGGCTTTTGTCTTGCGTCATGCACGCAGAATTAATGAGAGCTCGACAGGACAACTGCTGCAACCCTTGAACTTGGGGAGGTTTTGAATGCTCGAATGTATTATGAATGCAAATCCTGGAAAGAAAAATTTTATTTCGTTAATTTTCTAAAGTGGACCGTGTTTAATCGTTCAAATCATCTGCTTTTGTATTGCAATACTCCTCGGGTGGTATGTCGCGGGGGGCCTTCTTCAAAGAAACCTGTTGAATAAGAAAACAACCCAAAACAAACACCCACTCTCTGAGCATTTGTTCGAAATATTCAAGAAAACTCCTTACTTATGCTTCCACCTTGAGGGAAATACAAGAAAATTTCTAAAGGATATAAGGATCTTATTATGAAAACACATTGGCGTGCTTCAACAGGGGGGTTGAAGTCTTTTCCATAGAAAAGCCATAGAAATTGAGATTTCGCAGAACCGCAAAGAGGTCTAAGAAACAGGAGTAATAGAAGGTGTTAGGAAAACTGTATAAGTTGAAACAATAGCTCATTATCATGCCAATTGAATCTCGGGATTTTTTCACAAGCAGAAATACTTTCATATACCAAACTGACATCATCAAAATAAACTTGCGCCCGAATTAGGTGCAATTCATTAATTGGTTGAGGCTATTATTTTAGTCACCTGTATGTTGGAAACGTTGGCTTTATCTCAATTTGAATCTATTTTGTGAAAAGGACGATTCCAGCGAAATTAGAGCTCAAATGATTGGGGTTACCGAGAGCTTTGGAGTTCTCCCCCAGGTTTATTTAGATGAAAAGACGATGATAGCCTGTTCGCTTTCACTAAATTAATGTTTTTCATTTTGCACGAATTCGAGCAGTTTCATTTTATTTGGGATTATTTGATTTTTTAGAGGTTCGAATTTTTGTGAATTTGAAAAAGGATTAATACTTAGACAAAAAGCAAATTTATATGACTGAAATAGAAAATATAGCGATTGCAGATCGAGAATCGCGTCTTTCAGCCTTTAAGCGCAGTGTCAGCAATAACCGTTGTCGGCATTTTTTTGGCCTTTAATATCTCTGCCAGCACCTAGGCCACTTTTCTCTTATACGTCTTATATATTTACAACAAAAAAAATCAAATGAAATTGTCAAGTTTATTTTGATTTTTTTCTTATACCTAAAAATTTCTATTCGGTTATATTTAAACAAGAACATTTCTGTGCTTTTCGAAATAATGCAGGCATATATCTGCTGACATTTACCTTCTTTTTCTCGGACCGATATTCTTCAGTATGTAAATAAAGAGTAGGTTCCACAGGAATCCATTCTCGGGCCGATATTATCCAGCATTTAAATAATTCGATAGTTTATTCTCTTTAATAATGTCTAATCCACTGGTGCATTTTACACTAATATATTTCTCATTCGGGCAGAAATCTTTAAATCAAGCTACATATGACATTTGTGTGAAACTCTTTGATATCTGTATTGCAACTATTATGGACAATTACTTTCGTTTATTCATAAAGATCTATACTGTTATATCCAGGTTCTAAGCGCTCTGAGGAACGAGTGCGCTGGACCATTGCAACAGTATTCTAAGGAAAATTCCAGCTCTAATGGATGGAAAACAAACTGATTTTTTTAAAGAAGACAACTCTATATCGACAAGATCTAGACAAGTTAGAGTCAACAAATCAACTGTAGATTGACGACTATAAACGTTGGAAGGAATTTAAAACTTGGAACTTTTAGAATAAAATATGGGACAATATGTCAACGCGGTTTTTTCGTAAAACAATCACGGAATTTTCAAAGAATAGTATTATGGTTGAGTTAAGGAATACCCTATGTGAGAAGAAAGCACTTCTCAGTATTTAGTTCGATATGGAGTTCTATGAAAGTATTTACAAGACTTGGTATCTTATAAGGCTGAAAAAGTGAACATGGTGCTGACTGATAGTCTGATAGAAAATAGATTACTAAAAATCACGTTCCAGTCTCTCGGTCGGTTTGTTCAAATGATTGGGGTTTCTCTAAGCTCGGAAACAGCCTCTGACGCAAAGCCAGTTTATGTTTACCTCACAATTTGGTGGAAACCTCTCAGCCTTGTATTGACCTTTCGACCTTACATAGTCATTTAAAACCTAAGAATATCCATCTTTCCGATAAACTTTCAATGACCTTCTTCCAAAACTCACTTGTCCGCGACAAAAAAACCTCCTCCAGTACGGTTTTGACCTAGTCTTGAAAATCCATATTTTTTCAGACCAAATAATTTTGAAGATTTCGAAATAAATTATAATTATATACTCTCCGAGCTACGTACTAGCCATATTGCAAGACACGTATGTAGAGAAATGCCTCAGGGTGGAGTTCTTTCTCCTCTATAATGGCGGATGACAATTAACAAAATATTGATGTAACTCTACCAGGAAATTCGGCGAAATTCCTTCATGTAATTTGAAAAGGTTGCGCTAAATAAGGTTGGCAGATGGTGCAAAGATTCTACACTGTCTATAAACTTAGAAAAGAACAAGATGATGCTCTTTAACACTAAAACGAAAGTACTAAACTTTTCCATGCCCAAATTAAACGATGCTCTCAAAGTTATGCTGTACCTTCTACCTCCCGACCTACACATTAATTATCTGGAAGTATCTGGATATTGGCATACCAAACCGTACGGCCAGAGTAGTATCCTCAACTCAACACCGAGAAGACTATCTACTATGGTGTCTGATTACGCAATATCCAACTTTAAGTTTGTGAAAAGCTTCAGTGTCACCACTCCGACCAGAAATTAATGGGGTAACTACTTAACAACTCTTACTAACTATGCATAAAGAATTCCCTCATCAAAATGAAAGACCCGAAATACATCTTGAAGATCATATCAAGTTGCTTTATAAGCAGAAAGCTTAGATAGCGATGAAGGAGCAAAATACCGCAACGTTTTCGCATGGTTCACGGTTACCACAAGGATCTGTCCTAGGTCCCCTACTTTGGAGTGTTATTTATGATGAAATTATTAGACTACAGATTTCGAAACATCAATAATAGACGCAGACGACATCGAAACACATCCATTGTTCGTTACGACACCGAAACACATCCACCAAATGGAGACGGCAACAAACGAAGCTATCACCAAGTCAGTTAGTCTTGGACTAACAGAGCAAAAGACGGGGGCGACCTTAATCTCAAGCCGAAAAACGGTGGAATACATTAATGTCAAGGTGGGCAAGCAAATAATCAGATCTTAGCAATCTCTGAAATATCTAGAAGTAATAGCCTAAATTTAAAATCCCATCTGAGTAGTGCATCGTTTAGCATGATAGGAGATATTCCTGAGAAGTGGAGCACCCCGCGAGAAGCCAGTAACACACTTGATTTATATTCATTCAATTTTAAACCATTCGTAGTGCACCACTAATGTACATGCCGCAAATCTGCGTTTATTTTTCCTACACAGTACTTTGCAAGTCCTCTGGGACAACTCAAGTAAATATGTACATCGTCTGCATACATGTGTACTCTAGCACTACTAACAACCTGCTCAATATCCCAACTATATAAACTAAAGAGAAGTGGCCCCAAGACCGATCTCTGTGGAACACCACATGATGCCGACAGCCCGGAAGAATACACATGACCAACCTTTACTCTTTGTGTGCGTCAGCATAAGAAGTTATTAAGCAAACTCACAGCGGTAAAGGTTAAATGATATTATGACGATAGCTTCATTAGTAGTTGTTCATGAAGCACATTATCAAAAGCCTTGGAGAAATCAAGCAATATCAAGGAACACATTTCAACCTGCTCAAGGGACTTACGAATATCCGATGTAATTTTTATGAGCGCAGTTTCTTCAAAATCCCGATTGCCATTTTCCCAACAATCCATTATCATCTAAGTGGGATTGCATTTAAACAAAAATCGTGTCCACAGTTGCAGGCGTTCGTGCAGAACCGGACCAGGTGGAAATTCGGTGTAATAGATGCCATATGACCCATAAGGGGTTAAAGAAAGAAGAGAGAGATACGATAGTCCTCAGCCGTTAAGGATGACCTCTGTGAGCTTTGTACTGCTGTATCCGTCCCCAATCTATAAAAAGGCATTCGCGATACAAGACTGAAGAAGGAAACTATCAACAGTCTACAGGTCCGTTGACGTCTTTGTGGCCACAATGAGAGATATCAATATGAGAATCGCAACCCAGTAAAATTGCAGGAAAAGGACTAAACCGGAAGAAAGGCAGATTTCGATGTTCATGTGGCAAAACTTACCGGATAATGCTACGAAAAGTAGATGCCCAACTGATTCCATCCATCAAAACTTGGATCAACTGCAAGGTAGGAAAACTAACTTCCATGTGCTGCAATTCTTATCTGGTCATATGGGATACCGCAAGTAAGTACCTGTACAGATTCGAACACGACAGCTCTCCGCTGTGTACGAACTGCTTAGATCAGTAGGAAGACGTAGAACATAATTTCACTGCCCGTGTTGTAAATAACACAGAGTCCACCAGTAATAATTATATATAGGCTCCAAGGCGATAAAAATTGTAGCGAAGTGACAGAGTTTTTAACAAACGTCTAAAAGGAATTTAGAAGACTGGAACGTCTTAGAAACCAGGATACAACAGAATGATGGGCGAATAGTCCCGCGATGTAATCGTAATAGTATATTCCGTAATCGTATAGTATAGTCCCATAAGGAGAGTAGTTGAAGATTAAATTGGTGGTAAATTGTGCATACCGGTTGATAACTTTGAAAGATTCCTAACCTTGTCGCGGCAAAAAAGAAACACTTATACATGAAGGGTATTCCAAAATTCATGCAAAATTTGAATTTTGCACCATTTGTGCGATAAATTGTTGCCAACGAAAAGAAAAGATAGCGTGACAGCTGACAGTTCAGGGTTATTAAAAATGGCGCAGGCAGTCGCAATAGTGATTTAACTTTATCAACTGTGAAAAGTTTGATCAAAAAATTCAGGCAGACTGGATCAACATCGAAGCAGTTCGTGAGAGTGTTGCTGAGAGTTCAGTACTATCAATTTGGCGCCGTGGCCAAGAATTGGAGTATTCTCACAAAAGATTTGCGTCTTCATGTGTACAAAGATTAGTTGACTCAAGAACTAAAGCCTATTGGCCACGAACAGCGAGAAGAGTTCATTGAATGGATTATGGAGCAACAAAAGGGGGATGCTGATTTTTCTAACACAATCATCTTCAGCGATGAGGCTCATTTTGATCTTAGCAGCTTCGTTAATCGTCGAAAATATCGCATTTGGGCTTCAGAAAATCCACGAGTAATTGTTGAGAAAAAAATGCATCAATAAAGTGTCACTATTTCGTGCGGATTTTGAGTGAAGCCATCATAGGTAATTTGAGTTATTGGTGCTCGCTATCGCGACATGATAATCCAGTTTTTTGTGCCTAAATTGCAAGATATGGATGGACATGTGGTTTCAACAAGACGGTGCGACATGTCATACAGTCCGAATAACAATTCAATTACTGCATTAATCATTTCCTGGTCGTATAATTTCCTGTTTTTGTGATCAGAATTGGCCGCCCAGATTATGCGATTTAACGCCGTTGGACTTTTGAGGTTTTTTGAAGTCTAAGGTTTATGCCAGTGGTTCTCAACCTTTTTTTTTCGTCACGGTAAACTTTTAGTAATTTAAAAATTTGGCGGCACAATAGCAATAAGGTAAATTTAAAATTTAGGTTCAACCCACACCCCAATCCCCGTTGAACCAAAAAAAGAAGAAGAAGAATTCTATGTATTTTGGATATCAATTAGGGGAAATGTTTTGGTTCTGTTTTGATACGTTATAATGCGGCGGCCGGTAATTTGATTTTCTGACGATATTTCTTTAGAATTGCTTTATAAAAGTAATTATGTAGGTATTCGCAGTGGCGGCACACTCACAAGAATCGTGTGGGGGCACACAAAAGTGCCGCGGCACAGTGGTTGCGAATCACTGGTTTTTGCCAACAAGCCCACGACCAACCACGCATTGAGGGAGGAAATCGAACGATGTATCAACGAAATTTAGCCACAATTATGCAAAATGGTCATGTAAAATTTCGAGAAAAGAGTGCGTATGTGCCAGCAAAGTCGTTAAAGCCATTTACCCGATATGCCATTCCATACGTTATTATTTACTCCACAGGCCCACTTATGACAACTTATGCTTTTATCTGCTGTCCCTTAATTTCCTGTATGGTCACAACTCGGAAACATGAAAGAAACCCTCTCAATGAAACCAAGATTAGATCTCAATCACTCTGTACTTTGGTCGTCAATTTGTTTTATTTTCTTGTAATATTTGCTTTCCTAATTAGTGTAATCGAACATGTTTTGTAAACAATCAAAATTGCAGTAAACAAACATTTCTCTTTTCTAGGCGTGTCGAGATGCGAATCTGACATGGCGGAAGGTGCCGAGGAGACAGATAGTAATAGTAACGCTGACACGCCCGCAATGCTCGGAACAGTATTACCTTGTGAAGCGATCACAGCTTCATTATGCGGAATGAAAAGAGAGTTCGATTCCATCTGTGTCCAGTCATCACCACCGGTGCCACACGCAACACTAACGGCGTCAGCTGTTAGAATAGCAAAATCGCCATCACCATCCTCATCGTCAGGAAATGTTCAACAGCATCCCATTAATCTGAAATCTGAAGTAAGTCAATTTTGAGTAACATTTAGATTAAGTTAAGTTGTTAAGTGCATCGCATCTACCTATATGTGGACATATGTAAATACCGCGACCCGAGCTCGGTCCACACAATGTTGTGTCTTCAATTTCTGCGGTGTATCTCTGCAATGACAGACAGGCCAAGTTGTATTCGATTTCAGTTTCAGGCTCGTCTAATCCAGCATCCACTGTACTAAGAGTGCCAGTAAGAGTATCAGAAAATCCGCATAAGCATAACAAAAGTGTGCTCCGGAGCCCGCCCCCAGGCCCCGACCTGCTGCACCAGGACCCTTGAATTTAATGCCCGCGAGCAGGCGCTCTAAAAACGAGGCTGTAATGATAATTACTCGAGCACTCGGCTATAAATTCATAATTTATCCGCGATTGTAACGCATGTACATTTTACCCAAACATTAAACTCATTAATATAACTCGTGATTATAGAATATGCCCGCGGGGACCGTTCCGAGTCCGGAGCGGTTTAATTTTTTTTTTTGCATTTTTTGCATTTTGTATTTTTGTTGTCCATATCGCCGCGTGCACAACGCGAACTGTCTCTATACTCTATAGTATCTATCTGAAAAGCGCCAGTTGCAGAATGATACATTTTGAGTGCAGTGATGACTGGTAAAAAGTGTGTTATTCTCCATGGTCCACGTCCACGTCCACCACGTCCACGACGTCGTAACTGACCACATTTCTCGCGGATAGACCATAAATCTATCGGGCAGCACCGAACTGTTTGTACTTACCTGGTTGTCTCGGGAACATTTTACCGGTGGCTAACAACAACTTAAATGAGGCTGCTTTGTTCGGACATGGACTGGACATTGCCGTGTAACTGGCCAAGCCTAGTCCGGGGGGCGACGGTGCGGTGGCAAACGAAATTACCAACATCGCCCAAGTAATTATTTTAGCGCAATTGAAATCACGAAAGTCCCCAATAAAATGCGTTTGTCTCCGGTTTGTTTCTTGCCGTCTTATTGCCAACAATTACTGTCCCCCTTGGCCGCTCCGTCATCATAATTATTTCTAGCCTTATAATTACCAGAAGAGCCCACATCTAGCAATTATTATAGAATCCCCCTCGGCCTTCGGTGGGCTTAATGGGCATAAGTTACACGTGTGACTCTGCTATTGCTGTTATTGTTGCATTCGAACGTCATATGCATCTCATTAATTATTAATTACAAATTATGAACGCCCACGTCTGGCGGAACGCAATTTTCTCTGGATCTGGCCTGCACGGAACGTCAAGGCACGGTTAATACAATGCGCGCCGCGGTATGAGTACGATCTCGACGACTCATTTCATATCATCGAACTTAAGGGAGTGTCGGTCAAGTTGGTTTTGCTTTTGTAGATATTATTTCGCTGAAGATTCCGCAAATGTTTAAACGTACATTAAACCGGATGCTTTGGGGCTCTAAAACCGCTGCCCCAAAACATGTAATCATCACTCCATTTCGATACGGTCATGATTGATTATTAAAGCGGCGATAAAAGGAGTGCAAATTTAATTTCGAGTTTACAATTAGCCCGCTACTCCCCTAAATGGAGAATGAATGCTCCACTCCAGACGCGATCTTGACTTGGAAGGAATTCATGTTTTGGATTTACGACCCCGCCAAGAAAATTATTGTAATTAGCGGCAGTACCCCGTACACTGGTGGTTTTTTTTTGTTGTTGTGTGCGTTTGTGTTAGGCTCTGCTGTTGTTGTTGCATTTCAGTTTGCATTGCGTGAATTTTGTTGAATTGGAATCTGGATGCGGAAGAACGGGGGGTCGCCACGTTGCTGCCCAGTCCCAGTCCCATTTCCAAACTCCCAGTCATCGTCCTTCTTCCTACTCCTCCTGCAAGTCCTACTCAGTTGCACTATGCGAATTTCGTGTTGTTTGTGACTGACTGACTGGCCAGTGATTAAGCGCGCCGGGTTAATTTAACTCGAGTTCCAGCGATTTTATTACTTGTGCCCCGCTTTCTTCTCGTTTTTTTTATCCATTTTAATGGCTCCAATTCGAACGGCTAATGGATAGCTTCAGCCTGTGCCGAAGGAGTCCACGATGATGCAATAGGCATGGGGGCGGGGGACGAACGAAAAAAAGCTTTTAATGTTAATAAATGATATTCGTCATATGACTTTGTCCATTACAAATGCATGGAAAATTGCAAATTATGAACAATGGGGGCTGAGACTGAACACTGAGGTGTAGCAGCCGTTGAGTGTAGAAACGCGCGGATTTAACGCTACGACGAACGGAAAAAAATTATAGACTTCTCCACTCGTTTTCTAGCAATAGCAGCGGCAGCAACGAGTCTAAGAGTCCTTTGGGCTGTTCGGCTGCATTCCGATGTCTCTGATTGCGGAGAAATGGTGTGGGAGGTATTGTTTTGCAACACCAAATGGAAATTTATCGCTATTTTAGCGAAACTTTTTAAATACATTCTGACGTTTTTCGTGCTGTGTAAAAACTTTCACTTGTGAGCTGGGATATTGTCTTGCTTGCATGACGTTCCGTATGCGGGTAGAGACGGTGCTGACATCTGTGGTAACGTGAATCAAAACAGTTAGTTACTTAAAAAAGCACTAATTTTACAGTTTTCATATATTTACCTATTTCACACTTTCTGAAAACTGCTTCATGTTCCTTACGCAAATCTTTTTCATTTGGCCGCGAAGAATACCTTAAGTAATGTGAATTATTTTCCGTTAAGATTATTATTATTATTATTAGGGAGTGGATCAAGGACTAACAACATCCTTTAGTCACTTCGACAAAGATGATCTTTTGTGACCTGATCCAGGTTCGTTATTAAGCTACCCAGCCAATCTTTTTGATAGAGTCTGGCATGCTGCCCTTTTAGCCAAACTTCAAACATTCGGTCTGCACCCTACCCTCGTTAAATGGATAGAGAGTTTTTTGTCAGGTCGTTCAATTCGTGTAGTAATTGACGGAGTTATATCTGCTTCCTACGAAATAAATGCCGGTGTACCTCACAGTTCAGTTCTTTCGCCAAACTTATTTCTTCTTTTTATTAATGATCTCTTATCCCTTACTCTCAATCCCATTCACAGTTTCGCCGACGACAGCACCCTTGATTTCGCGTACTCATTTGATTCTGTAATGAATTCACGTGGAAATGCTACAGAAGCCAATCGGGAACGCATGTTTAGATCATTAAACAACGACATTTCTATGGTCCTTGCTTGGGGCAGAGCAAATCGTGTTACCTTTAATGCATCCAAAACTCAATTCGCCCTCCCTAAATATCTTGGGTATCGAGATATCCAGCAATCTTAGCTGAACTGATCATATATTTGCAATCGCTTAAAGTGCGATGAAATATTTGGGTTTTCTACAGAGATGTAAGAAATATTTCACCCCACCTGACTTAGCTCTGATCTACAAGTCCCACATTAGGCCTAGACTTGAATATAATTCCCATATTTGGGCAGGGGCCGGACACACCACACTGTCCGCGTTAGACAAAGTCCAGCGTAAAGCTATTAAACTTATTGGCGATCCCTCAATCTCTGAGGGCCTTGACTCTCTGGAGCATCGACGGAATGTCGGTTGTCTCTCACTATTCTTTCGTTATTTCCATGGCCGTTGTTCTAACGAAATTGCTAGCCTGATTCCTTGTAGACACATGGCAACGCGTGATACAAGATCTACAAATCGCTCCCACCCCTATACTCTCCAGGTCAAATTTGGACGTACCGTCAAATTTCGGGAATCTTTTCTAAGCAGAACAACACGAATGTGGAACAGTTTACCATCTTCTGTTTTTCCCTCGTCTTATCAGCCTGAAACTTTCAAACGAGGCGTACATCGACACCTCCTTCACCCAACCTCCTAACCCATTTCCTTCATCCTTAATTCCTTTCCTGCCAAGGCTGTGCTTAAGCATCATAGGGCATGCCCTGAGCTTTGGCATCATCATATATATATAAAAAAAAAAACAAAAAATACGTTGAGATTATAAAACTAAAATAAAAAAAACGAATTTTTGAAGCCATCACCACTACGGAATACCCCCTTAAGAGTTTTAGGTAAAATCAGTGCCTACATCAAAGATTACTATTACTAGATAAACGGCTTCGAACAAAGTATTGAAAAATTTTTGGTTGCTTTAATATATTTCCCACATCGGGCAACCCTGCAGTCAGAACTAAAAATTGGTTTTCCGGGAGAGTTTGTGAATAGGAGACAAGTATACTTTTCTTATGTGCATTTACAAATGGTAAATGTACTTCTCTCATTAAAAGATCAGAATACATGGACAGTTTGAAAGTTTCTTACGCAATAAGTAACTATCTCAGTCATGTGATTTACATGAATTCTTTTTATTGGTGGTACTTTTTGGTACATTTTTCTCTTCGACAAGATTCGCTGCAATTCTCTCTGGATGAGAATATAATTTTGACAGGAGTAAGTGATTCTCTCAAATAATTTTGACAGGAGTAAATGACTGCACACTACCTGTACTCTTTATTTGCATGGATACTCTTATGACCTTAAAAGCTGTATATATTTCGTTTTTCTGTGGTGCCAGTGTTACTTTTTCAAATTATATGGGTAATTTAGAGAGCCGGTTATCTAGTAGTAAGTAATCTTTGGCCTACATATTAATACCGAAGGTTCACGAAAGTGCGAAGGTATCGCAAAGTGATCCCACTATGATCAGATGTTAAAATTTGAGTGAAATTAGATAAAATACTAAGAAAAGTACATTCCGAACCTAATTTAATTAGTTTGATTAATATCCACAATATCTCATAGTTGTTCTGTTTAAAAGCAATTAATTACTCGTAAAAGGTCAGTTCACATTAATACTTTCCAGAATTACTAGTAATCACAAATCGTTTTATTGTATGCTTCCGGAAATAATGCAAATTATAGTTGAACTAAATCTTTCAAAGACAATTACTTAGTAAATCCAAATTAACTTTTTCATAATTCCAAGAAAATTACTTAAATTGTTACATACAACAAAGTTGTAAGTAGTAATTACAAAAAAAACATATAATTCGCTGTTAACTTGCAGTTATGAGTAATTAAGAAGTTTATCAAGGTTTCAAATTAGCAATTATTTTTTTGCGCTTTTAATATTAATTTCAATTACGTTATAAGCTAGTTATGATAATAAAAATAATTCCTAAAACATTGTAGCTTGTCAGGTGTTACTCCGCATTAATAATCACTAAAGCAATATTAATAATTATTGAAAAATGAAATAAAAATAAAGCACTTTAGTATCATGTCTCTTAATAAAAATTACCGATATTGCTGAACGTTTCCACAGGTCAAGGCGACCGCGTCCTGCGTCACAATTATTTAGATTACATAACGAATCTTATTTGTACTTATTATTCAAATTAATAACAATTTCATAATTTTATCATTAAAATCAATTAATTTTTATAATGTAGTTGAGTGGTTATTGTGCGCATATGTACATAAAAAGTTTCATTTTTAAATAAGCAGAGCGAGCGGTAATTGTGGAGGCTTGTCGATAACAGCGGAAATTATGGACAATCTAGCCTATTAAATGGAATTACATTTGTTTAATATTTCTTACTACTCTTATTTATAAAGAGCAATGTTTCTAATAGCTGTGTTTTTTTAATTAGCTATTCAGACCTCCACTTTACAAACTGCTGAACCAGTTTTGTAGTGAAACAACGTCCCTTAAAACAAAATGCAGCAAGCTTCAATTTGAATATAAATGTTATGACAAACTAACAAATAACAAATAACAACTAACAAATACAATTTTTTTTTCAATGTTTCTTATGTAAGTCTTCTAATTTTGTATCCCTTCTTTTATCCATTAGGCTTTATATTTGATACAAAATATAAAGCCTAATGACCTGAAAACTTTCAAATAAATAACTACTAAGTTAAGAAATAACAGTTACTCCTTAATGATCCATGAACTTAGTTCATTAGTAAATAAACATAGCTAATGTCAACCACCAGAATGGTTAAGGCACGGTATACAGAATGTATGGTTATAAGTCTGAAATATATGAGAAAATATTAAATTGCTAACAACTTGTTAAAATAGATGATATATTTCGTAAATGATTTCTGGAATTAAAGTTGCGAATATTTTAGAAGTTTTTTGTCAACATTTTATGTACATAAATTTCAAAAAACTCAAAGGTCGCGTGTAATAATAAGGGAACTGAAATCTATCAATCAGGCAAGAAACGAAGGAGGGTCTATCTACACCCCTCTCCCCCCCCCCCCCCAACCACTACCCTACAATAGGAGGTTAAAAAAACGTTTCCGATGAAATTGACTAGTCTTACATTTTAACGCATATTTTCTACAATTTTACTGTTATGGACCAGTGATGGGCATTATTCTAATAAATTTTCAATGAAATAAATTTTTTTTTTTAAACGAATAAAAAATTATTCGAATAAATTTTTATTTGATTTATTTTAGGTTATTTGCAAATAATTAGTTATTATTTGGTGCTGATTATTTAAATTTCAAATAATTATTTGTTATTCGATCGTGGCTTATTTGATAATCAAATAATTATTGGTTATTTGATAAATTACCCGCAAATAATTATTTGTTATTTGGTGCTATTTATTCGAATTTAAAATAATTATTTTATCAAATAATTATTCCATAGTTGATGTCTCTTTATGGAATATTTATTGGTTTTATGGTGTCCATTAGTTCAATTTCAAATATTTTTTTTCTTGGTACACGCATTTCATATTACAAGGTGTCTCGTACTTAGGAAATCAAAACTGCCTTGTTATGTTTCGATGTTTTCAGTAAAAATTTTAGTAAATGATAGCATAACACAAATTGGTATTCCATAAAGACACATCAACTATCGAATAATTATTTGATAATCGAATAAAAATTAATTATTTGAAATTCAAATAAAAAGCACCAAATAACAGATAATGATTTGAGAATAAGTCATCAAATAACGAATAATTACACTGTTCGTGAATCGGAGAGAGAGTCAGGTACGCTGAATTTAATGGTGCTAGTCATTTTTCAAAGTTCACGCCTGTTTTGGAAATATTCGCGATTTAAAGTTCTAGGCGAAAATACCCCAAAAAGACTGTGTGTTATTTAAATTTTGATTTAGTAAATTTAAATGGATGGTATCCGATAAAATATCCATCGTTTCGATGAAATCACATTAAACAGACACTATTTCAAGAAAAAAATTAACGATTTTCAAATCAACACGTTTTTTCACAAATTTTTCGCAAAAAGTGACCATTTTTCTTAAGTTGTTATCCTTTATTGATTGCAAATAAATGTTAAATGTTTTTTTTTAACAAAAGTAACAAACAAAAAAAACTATTCCTGATTTTGCAAATTTTAATTCAAAATCTATATTTTTTTAATCACGGTCATCTATTTCTCCTTGTAAAATCCTTGTGATCTGGCATCCCTATTCACACCTGGTACCACTATTCCCCGCTAATAAGTAACGATTTCTGATAAATAGCCCAACACTAGAGCTCAGTTCTGTTTTATAGCACTTGAAGAGAAATCATCAGAATAAAATATTTCGAATAATTATAGAAAGTAAAGGTAAAGGAAAAGTAAACGCGAAGCGGGTTAAACCTACTAATTGTTTTAAAATATATAAAATGGATAAATGCTCGAATTTCAGTAAATTTTGTTATGTGTGCAGAAAGCATACAATTATGTTCAGTCGGCGCAAAATTAGTGTAGCTAGTGTTGAATTGTATCATTATTACTTTGATCAAATCATCTATCATTTGTACGTATTGCCTGGGACAATTAAATCCATGGAACTGTTTGTTACTTTTGTTTAAAAAAACACATTGAACATTTATTTGCAATCAATAAAGGATAAAAACTTAAAAACTTAAGACAAATGATGATTTCATCGAAACGATAGATATTTGATCGGATTCCATTCATATAAATTCACCAAATGGTCAAAATTTAAAGAACACGTTTAAATCGCGAATATTTCGAAAACAGGCGCTAACTTTGAAAAATGACTAGCACCATTAACTTCAGCGTACTTAAATTACGTTTACCATGTAGGTCCACTTTCTGTTGAAATTTCGCTCTAGCACAGTGTTATTTGGTAATAAAATAACTCACGATCGAATAACAAATAATTATTTGAAATCCAAATAATCTACGCCAAATAACAAATAATTTTCGGAATCAAATAAATTTTTATTCGATTTTTCAATTTATTTAAGTTTTTAGCTTTTATCTGTTTTCGCATAAAAAATGCCCATCTCTGTTATGGACGTTATTAATATTTTAATTGCAACGTAACACAATTATGTTAAATACAGTGTAAAAAATTTTTTACTGCTAATGGATGTAAAAAATTCATTTTCAAATTAAAATTTTAGGAAAAATCAATTTTTTCATTTCAAATGGAAGTATTTTGAAAATTTGCCTTTTACTTTTTTTTATTTTCGGATTTAAAATAGTCAAAGGCAATTTAAAGCACGCAAAAATCTTTTGCCATTCTCAAGTTACATGACCAAACGTACAGGTCATACCTGCCCTTCTTATTTGTTTTTCACCTGCCTCCGAATTGTATTTTTGGCAATAACATTAATTTAAGTGGAATAGTCGATGTGTGGTAGTAAAACGTTTACTGTAGGTCATCAAATAATTATTTTGCAAACATTCCATTTCCAACACAGAAAGAAATGACTATTGTTGTACTTGGAATGGAAATCCTACGATCTCCTGGTATAAAATGAGATGCAAAACCAATGCCATTTTTAATAGCACATAATATTTAAAAGTGGGAAGTCGTTTTGATAGTTCGCAACTAATAGTTAAAAATAGTGCAATTTACAAATTGAGAATACGCAGACATAGTTTTCTGTTACGAATTCAACAACGCAGATTTCCTCGAAGCAGAGCGTGAATATCGCCCACGATTCACAGAAAGAAGGTAATCATCTAGAGGTGTCCTTCAAAGAGCGTTTCAAAAGCTTCCAGAAACTGGAAGCGTTCATACGGTTTCGTTACAAGTGGATATCAATGTTGCGCCTATTTCAGTGGAAATGGAGGAGGCAAGAAGAACTGATCATACTACTACTACAAGGTGCATAGCGTGTGGCGTACACATCCTAGCTCCTGGGAAGGTCATAAAAAAGGCTACTTTTGAATTTTCCTGACTTTTCCCGGTTTCCGTCTTTTGAAATTTTTCCAAAACGCTCTATTACGTTTTCAGTGCTCATTGCTCGGTTTTTTATTAAAAAAAATTGTCTCGTTAAAAATATATTAAAAGATAGTGATGTGAACTCAGCCAGTCTTCATCTGACCACTTTGAATAACTTAGTTTCAGATTTCCACATAATATCTAGTTATCTCTTTAATTTTTGGAGGGAGGTTATGACTCGTGACCCCCACCCCTTGTATAAGTCCCTAGGCCTACAGTTCGAGTGTATCTACAGCATGAAGAGTATTACGGAAGAAGGACTTTATTCCTTCCAGATGTCGCCTGCCCAGGAACACGCCTCATAAACATATTCCAGTGGTTGAATAGAAATTACGGGAGTAGGTGGATACGACGGGGTGATACTTTTTCTTGGTCGGATCGTTCTCCCGATCCAACCCTACTTGATTTTTATTTGTGGGGGACCATGATAGAAATGGTAGAAGCTGCAAAAAGAGATGTAGTCATAACAAGAATTTTAGAAGCCAGAAATAAAATCAAAGAAAATCTAGCAATTGATCTAAAAACAACTATGAAAAAGAGAGCTTTTCTGTGCATTCAAAATGACGGAGAACATTTTGAAAATATTTTAACAAATTAATTTGACTTCCTTTTTAGCACTATTAAAAACCCAGTCATAAGGCAGGTATAAGCTGTATATTTGTTCATGTAACTTGAGAATGGTACCAGATTTCTGTGTGCTTTAAATTATCTTTGAAAGCGGACAAATTAGCGACTATTTTAAACCCCAATTTGAAGGGTAAATTTTCAAAATATTTTTGTTGGAAATGAAAAAATCTATTTTTTCCCAAAAGTGGAAGTTTCAAAATCTATTTTATTTAAATCCATTAGTAATAACAAAACAATTTTGCACTGTCCTTAACACCATTGTGTCACCTGTTAATTTAAGATATTAGTAACGGCTATAACGCTAAAACTCTGGAAAATATGCGTTAAAATATAATACTAGTTAATTTCATCGTAAAAAATTTGTAAACTATAGCTTGTGGGGGGCCCTACCCGTCAATTTTTCGTTCTTAATTGCACACGCACTGCGAAAACCCTATAATTGATTGGACCGCTTTTTTAAGAATTTTAGGCGAAGTCAAGATTTATTTCGTCAAAAATTTACTGTTTATTTAGTACAGCAAAAAAATACAAAATCACTCCTGAAAAACTTTTTGCAAAATGAAATACAAACATATGCGATCCTGTTAAAACATATTCATTTATTCAGAAAATTAAAAATACAAGTTTATTCATCTAAATCTATATTGTCCCCTTCAAAGTAATCCCCATCGACTGCAACACACTTATGCCAGCGCTTGATCCAATCCTCGAAACATTTTTTATATTCGGTTTTCGGTTTGTCCATCAGTGCTTCTTGCGATTTTTCCATTACTTCCTCTCGGCTGCTGAAACGCATTCCCCGTAATGGTTTTTTAACTCGATTGAACAGAAAGTAGTCACAGGGAGCCAAACCAGGTGAATTCGGTGGCTGTTGGATGGTATTTGTTGCATTTTTCGAAAAAAAATTACGAATAATGATGGCACTGTGCGACGGTGCGTTATCATGGTGCAAAATCCACGAGTTTTCTGCCCACAATTCTTGTCTCTATCGGCGAATTGCTTCACGCAAACGTCTCATAACGCCCAAATAATACTCTTTGTTTACTGTCTGGCCTTCTGGCAAAAATTCATGATGCACTACACCGTTGTAATCCATAAAAACCGTAAGCATTGCCTTCTTTTTTGACTGAAAACGACGTGGTTTTTTGGTCTCGGCTCATTTGGTGAACGCCACTCACTTGCCTGATGTCTGGATTGCGTGTCGTACTCATCAACCCTCCTCTCGTCTCCAGTAATGATCCTTTTGATGAATGTGGGATCGGAGTCAGCTACGCAAATCATGACTTTTGCGACGTCAACACGGTCTCTTTTTTGCATGAAATTGAGGTCTTTCGGCACCAACTTTGCTGCTACACGACGGAAACCCAAATCATTAACCAAAATGTCTTGGACGGATCCATAGGCAATCTTCAAGTCCTCCGCTATCTCTCTGATGGTTACTTTGCGGTTATTGACCAACATTTCTTTTACTTTACCAATGTTTTCGTCGGTTTTCGATGTCGATGGTCAATCACTGCGTTCATCATCTTCGATTGACTCACGACCACTTTTGAACCGCTCGTGCCACTGGTAAACGACCGTTTTCATTAGAGAATCGTTGCCGAAACACTTTTCCAACATTTCCAACGTTCGCGCACCATTAAATCCGTTTTTTACGCAAAATTTAAAACAAGTTCGTTGTTGCAAATTTAAATCCATTTCTAAAATTGTAAAAAATCGCCAACACACACAGAGATAGATGTACTCTTGGCGACGTAACTTTTGTAAATGTCAAGCTATGACGCTAAGATTTAGAGGGAATATCAACAACAATAACATTGGAATAACAACAAAACACAGAACTTAAATCGGAACGATGGGAGCGCCACACGGTGGTTATTCCGGGAACATTTTGATCAAGGTGGTATATTATTTTATATACAGACCTGCATCCTCTTTATGGGGTTACAGATTTCTTAATTTTTTCGTTGTTCGTAGGTAGTGTACAGTCTTGGCGGGGGCACTACCGTGCACCCAGATTCTAGTTAGCAGTGTGCATATTGATATAAGATAAGCAAGTAATTGTCAGTTGTGAAAATTTTGGTAAAGTAATGTTTTTTATTGCGTTATGGGTTTCAATACGATAAATATCAAAGATGATCGAGAGATTACATAATGTGGTATTCAATTTCCTGCATTTGGCAGGAAAATATGGGAAAATTGCAAAACTGATAACAAACTTACTTTGAGATAAATAAATTAATTTTATACGAAGCTAAGAAAAATAAACTATTTTCTGAGCAGATTTTTTCGAAGTTAGCTCTTTCTGTGAACCAAATTTTAAACAAATGGTGTTCAAAAAGAGATCAAGAAAACCACCACTATCTTCTAAACATAAGGATGCGCGTATAATTTTCGCCTAGAAACATATGAGTTTACCCAGAGTAAATCAAGATGAGTCGCAACTTCGGTGGTGGAAGAGTCATGGCATGGGCTGGATTCCCGGCTAATGAGGAAACGAAATTAACGTGAATTCCAACAAAAATGAACTCAGAAAAGTATATTGAACTTCTTTCTAATAGAATTAGTAGTAGAAAGAGCCGAAGATTTATTTGGTCTTGACTTCATATTCCAGCAAGATAACGCCGTAATCTACGAATAAAAGAAAATAAAGAATGCTTTATTCAAAAAATATATCGCACTGGCCGGCGAGAAGTCTTCACCTAAATCGAATAGAAAACTTATGGGGAATACAAATTACTCCAACCTTGTTAAAATTACTTTTATAAATAATTTGTGTAATACGATAGTTTTTATGGGTTTCTGGGACTCCCGTTTTGAGTACATAGAAGAAGATTGACTGCCTAAAGCATGCTAAAACATGTTGTTAATTTATCGTCATCTTTTCCACAGAAGTGATTCATCTTAAATCCAATATAATCCTAATATTACAGGAAGCCTTATTGTGCTATGCCGTCAAGAGCACTGTTTAGATATCTTGGCATAACATCGATCTTTCAAATATACGTGCTAAAATACATGGCACGAAACTTAATCCCATTCAAAAGTTACTTTAATTTAACCTTCTTATTTTATTCCAAACGGAGAGAAAAGTTCGTGTATTTTTATATGCAAATTCCAGTAAAAACTACCTTTCTTAACTGTTGTCTATCTTAATTTTTACGCGACAGCATTGTAAAATTTCCTGAACGATCAGCCCCGAGTATCAAAAAAGAGTAAATTACAGTGGAGACCCGTAAATCTTGCGGCTTATTCCTGGAAAAATATTGTGTATTAGGCGATAAATGTCTCTTAAATAACACAGTAAATTATAAAAATCAACAGTTTTACGGTGCTGTTCAGCTTAAATTACCTATAAACACATTAAAAATTACTCGAAGGATCGTACATTTTTTAGTGCGGCTGTTGAAATTTGCGTTACTTGTGACAAGAATTTTGTGAGCAGAACTGTAATTTTTCCTGGAATTTTTTCGCCGTACAATACTGCACTTTTAGAAATTAATCCCACGCAATCACTTGATATGGTAGTAACATTTGCTCGTTATATTTTTTTCTTGTTGTTATAACTATAAGTCCTTAGTCCTATTATTTCTTGATCGTCGAAATAGTCCTAGTCACATGGGTCGCGCTTCTCGACATTCAAGTGCATCGTTAAATCAAGCCTACTTCTTTTCATATGTTGTTCTTGGTGTTGCTTGAAATATTATAATTTTAATACAGATATCTTGAAAAGTTATCTCAATTGGTCTCAGACGTACCGCAAATTCATTCAGGTTACTTTGGTAAATAGTGACATAGTATTCCAAATCAGCTTTGGCACCAGAACTATAGGTATGTCTCTTATACATTATCTTAGATATAATTGCACCATTCTTTTTAGCATCAAACTGTCTCGGAGAAGTTTTTTAGTTCAATCTTAAGATTCTTAGGGTGATATACATACACCTAAACCAAAGACATAGTAGGTAGCTACAAACTTTGCTTGTTGGCCCACAAATGTTAGTTGCATCTCACATTGGTATTTTTAAGCATTCAGAAGTATCAACAGTATTTAATGATGGCTGTATTGTTATTGCTCGCTACGCCTTGGATTTTCCCAATATGAGCAAGTGTATTATCCTGATGTGAAAAAATTGCCGAAATTCCTAAATGCAAAGTTCTTCTAGCAGATTTTTAAAATTTTAGTGAGACAAACGTGATTATACTAATCTGCAATTATTCTTAGGTTAGAGCGGTAGCCTTTCAGGCGGAAGGCATAATTAGGTGAAACAACGTTAAGGCTAGAATCCCATCCCCATTGAAAGACATCTTAAACCAACTACGTCCTTGATTTCAGCAGATCTCCCGTCAACTCAATCTTCAAAATAGGTGAACCTAAATCATGACTCCTGCGGTTGGCTAGAGCCGGACAAGTCCAGAGTAGATATTGGATGATTTCCCCTTTTGACTCATCTTCGAAACCACTTTTTTGAGACCTTTTAAAACGACAAGATTTTGGTGATGCAAATAAAAAAGTTTCAGACTGAAGTCTACACGGAAGCCTAACCTAAATAAGACGTTTAAAATACAATTGCAGCTCATATTTCCTAGGAGTTCCTATGATAAAGAAGCATAAAATATACGTAGCTACTTAACGGACATATTTTCTTCATTAACAGTCTTACCTGATCGCAATTTCCCTAATTCAATGATTCAATTCATGTCCTTCAACCAAAGAAATTCGTAGACGTTATCCAATCGCTGATTAACATAAGCGATTTACTGGCTTTTTCGACAATCAAGGATACTCCCTAGTCCATTCTTAGTTAAGAAGAGGAAATTAAGTTCATGTTTCGAAAATGATTTGTGGGTAATATCCCAGAATTTGTGGTGATATCCATAAATGTGAATGAGGTCAACAAATGAAATTGCTATTAAGTTCTGAGGATTTATAAAGCAAACGAAAGGACGCCATTTAGTTCAATTTCTTAAATACTCATTCAATCAATAACAACATAAGTAACATTCATCACTTTAAGAAAAGGAAAAATTATTGTTATCGAAGACTTTCAAGAATGTCGTTAGCACATGTTTTATCTGGCAAACAGTTGAAAATTAGATTTTCAGCGGATGAAAATGTCCTCATTTAACGTAGCAAGGAAACCGGAATGGAATCAATTTCCTTGCCATTTCGTCCAATCAATTTAAGCGCATAACCGTCGAACCGTCGTCTTTAGCTTGAGCATGGGCTTACAACTTTCCATCACTCGCCGTAATGTTTTTAAATCATCATGCAAGTTGGACTCCATCCCCCAAACCCCAGTTCAGGTTCTCGTTTTCTTTCGTCTCCAATGAGTCCCAACAGGGTTTTCGTAAAGGCATAAGACTATACCGAGGAGTGTCGAGGAGGCAACATTTACATAACCATGTGGTCTTGTCTGCTTAAACGACTCCAGTGTCTCTAGCCGGGGATCTGATCCGATCCGATTAACGTAAACATATATGCTAATAGTATTCACTTATGGCTCACAAATTGACTTTCCACGAGTTTTGATTTATTTCATTTTGGGCACAGAGTTCCACGGGCTCCGGCAATCATAGCTCTCTCCCTGCCCTAACCTGAGCAAACTCGCGGTATTAATCAATGCATGGCCCGAGTTAAATCGATGGATTGAAGATAATGATGGCGTATTATATGTAGATGATGGCTTACATTTACATTCGTTGGAGACCTCGCTTAATAACGAAACTTCTTATACGCGCATTATCCATTATTTATTTTATGGTTTCATAAGTCAACAGAAATTGGACTTTGTAGTTTCAGTTTTCAGTTGATGCAAGGGGGGGCCGCCTCCTTCTGCTCCAATGCCTCTCGGGTTTTTTTTCCTCCCCAACTAACCTCAGTCAGACAGTGATCCCATTTAAATGCCTCCGAGAGGGTTATGTCTCTTGCGTGAATTCCTGATTAGGAAGTTTCCGGTGAATGTTTTATTCTAATTGCTTCAATCTGACGATGCTGATCGATAATGTAAGACGACTAACGAACTGAATTTAAAAATTGTCACAATTCATCGTCGTGATCATAAAGAGTCGTCCACTTAGCTTATTCCTGGATATGAATTATGCGAAAAGTGTGCGTGTAATTATGTCGGGTTGCGACATTAATAAGGAGCTGTCAAAGCAAATGGCTAATGCTGTAGACAGACTGTGCTCCATTTCATAATGAAATCATTTTTAAAATGCACAAAAGGCTACGTTTTAGTCTGGTCCCAATCAGTATTCAATTATCTTCCTTTGCGTAGTGAAAGAAAAATTTTAGTTTGGAATAATTCAAGGTAATTTCATTTTTAATTAAGTCATAATGGAGTAGTCTGTCTGTAGTATACGACTACCTTAACCTGAACATTAAAGGATGATGTGAGCTATGGTATGATAATGATTATGATCTTTAACATAAAGTTATTTTCTGATATCGTGGAACTTCACTGTATTTCGCTGGACAACCATAAGCAAAATCGTAAAAAGTTAATTTCGTTTTTAATCCTGTTAATTAACGAAACAACTCAGGCGAGTTTAATTTGAAAAGAATTCCTGTTTTGATAATAAATAATAACACTATGATTTAACGTATGCAGATTCTAATGTTAGTGTTTCAGGCCAATACAACATTGTTCCTGTGAACAGACGCGTTATCATGTAAAATCACCACTCTTACAATGCATTTCTTGATTTCGTAATTTAACAATGCTAAAGACAATGTTAAGAGAACAATTTTCATCAGTTTTCCGGTGATATTAGGTCTTCGTCGGAGTTATAACATAAGTTCTCAAACGGTAAGTTTTTTTTATGATCTAACCAAAGTCCAGGGGACAGCCCTATAATGCGTAAGTATGGGTTTGACCGGCAAGTAATTAGGGTTAGGAGAATGAAGGAACTTAAATGGCTTGTTTTTGCATTCGTGCGAGCTAGACAACAGTCTAGACACGGATTTTTTTTAATTATATTGAAAGACCGGGGGAGGCCGAGACTCGAACCCTGGAACGATGGCTAGTAATTGTGAATCTCATCCATCGATCTAATTCCGTCTCACTTCAACACAGAGGCACAAATATTGACGGTATGAAAGGCGAAATGTAAAAAAAGGCTTTTTTGTTTTATTGTATGTTTTATTATTTAAAAAAAAGTCATTTCAATGAATTTTATTAATGAAATAGTTAATTATGCATAAGTGGTGGGACAAATTTATACCCTCCCCCGTCCCACCCACCATATCTACCTTATATTTTACGTTTTAGTTGAATAAAAATTCATTAATTAAAAATTTAAAGTCCGTTGAAAAAACAAATTTCTTATTTATAAAAATTTTTATTTTTATAAACAATTCTGAAAAGTGACTTTCCCCAACATAAATTTTCTTTTCATAGATAAGCAAAAAGATTACCGATGGTTAAAAAATACAGTCGTCTTTTGAGTGTTGTTGGCAAACCGGATTCAAACATTTTGTACAAAAAATAAAAGGAATTTTTCGGATATTTTTTTCACTTCCCTGTAAACTTCGTTTACTGGCTATTGCCAGCCACTAGTTCTACGTTGGTCTTGTAACGTATTTTCCGGTAGTTCTGGTTCTTTCCAATCGATAAGCTCGCCGGATCCAGGGTCAAGGGCTTCTGGAAAGAAACTTACCAATTCCTCACTACAATGTCAGTTTATTTACTGTCTATTACTTCAGTTCGGTTCACAATTTAAATTCTACACATATATTATCTTTGTCTTATATTTACAATTCACTGTATATACCAAATTTATCCTATTCTCTAAAGTGTCTGTCTATATTTCACTTGCTCGTAGTCACGTCGGTTGTGGATATTCTTCCTGTGGGAGAAGAGACGTCGACAGATGATTTCGAACTATTATACTATACAAGGCCTAAATTATCTTATAGCTCTGAGAGACAATCACGCACATGAACGAGCCAGGAAACACGCTGGCAAAGAATACGCCAATACCAAAATGATCACCGAGGACTTGCCGGTTAAAAGAGTGTCGATCACCAGGGAGGCACGCTAGTGACCGAGATAACTAGATAGCCGGGAAGGGACGCCAGCTATGTGAGTTGAGTGTCTTGCACCAGGGTGGCACGCTAGTGCAAGATAAAATTCGAGTGTCCGTCACCAGGGAGACACGCTAGTGCAAGATAGAATGCGAGTGCCCGTCACCAGGGAGGCACGCTAGTGACGGAGGTAAAACGAGATAGCCGGGGAGGCACGCCAGCTATATGAGTGTCTTATACCAGGGAGGCACGCTAGTACAAGCGATAATACGAATATCTGTCACAAGGGAGACACACTAGTACAAGAGATAGAGCGTAAAGTAGAGATATGTATACTAATCTTACCCACCAACAGTGGATACAAATCTCCAATACAACTTGTTGTAGCCGGGGATGCACAAACTTTACTATACCTGTTTATATCTTACCATCTAGTAGGGAACTTCCTTGGTGGCCGTCCGATCGCTGGTCTTCGACTACCGGCGATCCAGTATGGGGCCCACCTATATAATCCAACTGCTCGGATCTCCCTAAAAAGAAAACTTTACCTCGTTGTTCATCAATGATCTGCCTAGCTGCTTCTTTACCTCGGTTGTTTCCAGTTGACGTTGCCTCTAGAGCTGATCGACGACGACTGCCTGAGCCACGGTGTGAGCCCTCCTTATATAGTGTCAGGGGGCTCTGGCGGCACTAGGCATTCGAAATTTCCAATGTGGGAAAAATGTGTATTTTACCACTGCGGGGAGTGGTAAATTCGATGTATTTTAACTATATTCGTGTCCGGGGGGTCTGGCGGTGCTTAAAAACTCTCATCTCCTGTAGTGCTGTTGACAGGTTTTGTCTCCTGCTGTTAACTGGTTTTGAGGCCTTTTATGACTTCGGGTCGGCTGCAGGTAGCGGGAAATTAATACTGGTTAATTATATTGACACGGGGGGTCTGACGGTGCTGAAAAACCGGTGCTGTTGACAGGTTTTGTAACTTCGTTATAGTCTGTAAAGAAAGAATAAAGTAAAAAAGAACAGAAGAATACTTACATTTATCGGTCTACCAAAAAATGATTCAATAGACGCACGCGTAGAAAACTGTTTAACCATGAGCACTATACCGGGTTATTTCCATATGCGCCATAATGAGTATACTCGTCCAAAAGTATCCTATCATTGTACTCCGAAAACAATCTCTATCTCTCATACATGATAATTTCTTACATTTTGAGAGTTCTTTGAGTACATTTAAACTGCACCAGGCTAAATTAGATTCCAGGGTATGTGCCCTCAGTGCTTGAGCGTCGCTTGACTGCCGGAAATTATTCATATCGTAGCAGCACTGATACCCCGCTGGGGTATCTTGAGTACGCAGAGTTTGATAGCATATATATCTGCTTAAAAAGCACGGCACCTAGTGCCTTTTAAATTTTCAGTTTAGGTCCGTATACTAGAACACCATCATTATCGTTCATTTTGGAACCATCCATGTAACATTTTAGGGTTTCTCTTTCAAGAATTGAAACCTCTTTTTACATCTGCCGTACCGCGAAACGTCCGTCTCCTCCACCTATTGTATATGCTTTTTCGTTTTTTCATTCGACACAGGGTTGGTTTCAGAGTCTCGTCATCATCCTGCGCTCCTAGTTGTCTTGTGGTTTGACGGCGCCATTGCTTCTTCCCGACCGATTTTTTGACTCTGCAAAACTGGCTGTTATTCTACGACTTCTCCTGCATATTTGGGTAGCGTAACTTTGATCGTACTTTTGGTGTGTTCTGTGACGTCCTTACGAGCTTTATTTAGAGCGTTCCAATCTGCTCATTTAAACATTATCTCTCTCTCTTTCTTTCTTCAGCGGTGGCTGAACGTCTATTCGAAACGCCTGCAGAACTTGAAGACCAAGCTATGGAAGATGTTCTGTGCATCGAGGAGCAAAGCCGATTGTCTGGCCTACTTCGATCTCTTTCATCAGTGCTTCCTAGCTATAAATTTCTTACAACTGATGGCTACCCTCTTCTTGACTGCGAAAGCAGCGACCCTTCTTCACTCGCTAATTTATTCGCTGAATTCTTTTGTAATACGCTTTTATGATTCCTAGTGTGATATTTCTTCTACTGACTTTACTCATTTCATAAGTCTTTTATCGACCTCACTCGAACTAAAGGACTTAGAATTCACGAAGTGACTGTTATCTGTCTCTGATCTGTTAAATTGCTTTTTGAGCGGTCCTGATCGCATTCTTCTTAAAAAACTGCAAATCGTCTCTTCCAAGTTTTTTTTATGATGTATCCAAAGCCCCAGTGGACAACGCTATGATGCACTAGCATGGCTTCGGAAGGGAATTAAGGTATGGGGAATGAAGGAACTTAAACGACTTGTTTTTGCATTTCTGTGAGATATGACATAACTCAGAGAAAAAGCGTTTTTTTTTAATTAAAACCTCACTCGGAGACCGAGACTCGGACCCTGATACAATGGTGTGGTGTGTGGCCACTCAAACAATTGATCCAACTCCATCTCTTACTCGTTCTTTCTTACCTATTTAATCTTTCTTTATTCGTTGCCTGTTTTGGACGCCTGTGGAAGGATCGTGTCATAATTCCCCTTCATAAAAAAGAAAATAAATGCGATATATTTAATAACAGGCCCATCGCAAGCCTTGTTACGAAGTATTTTGAGGTTTCAATAAGCGACGTAATTTGCTTTCTACTGCAGGTTTTTATGGGCGTTTTCCAGCATTGACTCAACACGAGAAAATCCACGAACACAGCGTGTCCTGTTCAGAGGAGGTCTTTCCATTTACGTCTCTGTCTTTTCTGGAGTACCGCAGGGCAGCATTCTTGGCCCCGTCCTCAGTAAGCGACGTACTTTGCTTTCTACTGCAGGCTTTTTATGGGCGTTTTCCAGCATGAAGAAAATCCACTACCACAGCTTGTCGTGTTCAGAGGAGCTCTTTCCATTTACGTCTCTGTCTCTTCTGGAGTACCGCAGGTGAGCATTCTTGGCCCCGTCCTTTTTGTTCTTTATATAAATGTGTATCTCAGGAGACTGATTGTGTTCTTCTGAACCGCGACCTAGCCAAGTTTCATCACTGGTGTTCTAGTAACCATCGCCCACTGAACACTGGTAAATGCAATTTTATGACCTTCTCCCGCACAAAACGTTCTATTCTTTATGACTACTCTATTGATGGAAGTACTATGAGTAGACTCGATAAGTCCAAATATTTAGTGTAGTTCTCAATTCTCGCCTACCCTGCGATAATCGTATAGACTCTATCGTTAACAGGGTCTGCTCGACTCTAGGCTTCATAAAATGATGGAAAAGGGAATTTGATGAACCTGACCTGACAAAACTTCTATATTGCACTTTCGTTAGATAGTTTTTAGAATACGCTAGCCCTGTACGAGCTGTGCACATCAGCAGTGCAGTGTCGCTTTCTTAAGGTCGCACTTAGTGGCCTCCACTGGCCACTTCCTTTTTATCGTGGCAGACCTTATTTAATTTCTTTGGGCACCCTTGAAAAGAGACCTAATGTTTTCAAAATGGCTTCGGCTTCGTAAACTCATCTGAACTGTTGGACTTTTTAAGCATTTTCGTTCCTGTTCGCTGTACGACTTCCACGACTTTCTCCACATTTTGTATCACTGTATGTAAATGAACAACAAATTGAAAAAATATTTTTGGTGAGACTACGGTCCGCTGTGGTTCTCTGCGCCCAATACAGGGTATGGGGACCGTGGGCATAAGTTGGACTTGCAGTTCTTATAGTCAAATTAATTGATTATGATCCAAATAGGGTTGTAATTATTCTTGAAAGTCAAGTGCAGTAGATATTAGGTCAAGTGATACTAGTGCATAGTCAATAACTGATGTTTCTGAACGTAAGTTTACCATTTTTATCCCCATTGAGAGCAACAAGTCCCCATAATATCTGATATCCCCTTTTTCCTCTTGCATTACTCAATTCTTTTTATTTGCAGTCGCAAAATGGCATAAATGTGCCTCCAATTGGTTTCTAACACGCTGTCTATACAAGATTTAGCCCCGGTGATATTTTTCTTAGTAAACTTAAAGAAATTACTCGCAGGAAAAATATTGGGCTAAAACCCTAAGTTATCGCTAAAATTAATATTGATTTTGAAGGTTTACAGAAATAGTGTTGTAAGCATCAAAAAGTATACTTTTGAAAGTTGTTACTAAGCTAAAAGGGGATATCAATAAATGATTACAATTTGTCAGGCCGAGAACTCTTAAACTAATTTCTTAATCTTTGATTAAAGAAGCACCCACAGGAAGATATTTGCAACTTCTACTTCACTTCTAATTTGCAGACGAACTTGCACTTAAATAGAAAATTTCAAAGCAAATTAGGTTTGCAGTAGATTTCCTTTAAAAATTTGATGCCTCACTAAAACCAAATATGTACATACATGTTTCCAATATTCTAAGCAAGACCCTTTAATTTCGCCCTAAATGCAGATTTTCGTGATTAAGTTTTCACAATGAAAATGTGTAAACTTACCTACCGCCCCCAAATTGCAAAACATCTTTAGGAACGAAAAGTGTCCAAAACTTCGCAACGATAAAATAACCTTAGGGCACAGGAATAAATTTGAACCTATAAGATGCGATACTATCCAGGAAGTTACCGAAATCATTTCATTGCATACTCAACGTAACTCGTCTTTCTTGGATGAAAGATGAATCACCCTGTAGCTAGAGATAGTTACTTGAAGGTATAATTTTCTTGGAGCTGTTTATGTGCGGTGGAAGGGTAATTAAAATCCGTTGATTAATATGTAAATTTAATAAGATTACGAGTTCAGCGAATGAGATTCAATAGCCTCAAGGAAGGACGATATATACGTCCAAGTGACTGGGCTATGGCCATGGTCGAAGAACTAGTATATCCGCCGAGGATGAGAACTGAAACGTATGTGTTCGTAGGGCAACGTAAACGTACCTACACATGTTCAGGTTGCCGATAATTTATTTCATCTCTCGACTTGGATACACGTCGTAATTGCAACGTTCAGAACTGAACAAACTTTCCAACACAAAAAATACAAATAAACGATGAACAGGTAAGAGACGGGAAGGCACCAAAGGTAATTCGTTTAATTTGGCGAAACTTTTTTCATACGGAAATGAGAAATGTATCTTCTTTGTCGGGATGTTGAGTAAATCGCGAAAAATACCACCAATAAACTGAGGGAAATGTATCAGCAGCCAACCCTCTCGATAAACAGTACTAGAAGGATTCATTTTTTTCCACAATTCCCTGTTGTTATGGAATATGTGGTCCTAGCCTCTCCATCCCCTTCTAATGTTTCACTGATTAATTAATCTCTCATTTAATCAGCCAATTTCTATCCACACTTTCTCGATGAATATTCCAAAAAGTCATAAAGAGCAGAAATGACTGGATATGATGGCGGACATATATCGTTATCCTCATGCAGGAGATCGAGATCAAACAAAACGAGAACGGAGGAACTCCACCTCCTCGGGTAAAACGTAAAACTCTACCATAGCTGACCGCCGCTGTTGTTCCATTCTCGTGTTATGATGACTCTGACTCCCACGTACTCGCATAGTAACTTAAAAAAAATGTCGTCAATTTTTTTTTTACACGCCAAGCCCTGATTAAACATTAATTAAGGGAAACAATGGCCGAAACACACAAAGGCATTGACAGACCGAATAACGACGCGTTTTGGATTTATTTTTCCATGAATTTTCAGTTTTTCTTTTTTAGCCGTCTGCATCAGTAGTCGACAAAAATCGCAGGAAAAATCAAAAAAAGAGCTTTAGCGACTCCCCCTTTTCACGGACAATCTGGAAGGTTACAGAATCTCCAGTGACCATTGGAATTGGTCGTCTGATTGGAGATCAAACTGTTGGCAAGGCCAGGCTCAGGACTACAGATTACTGCTTTGGTTAGGCGGAACTAGGTATTGAACGCTAAAGACACGTGATAGTACAATTCGAGTTTCGGGATGCTGACGATGGCATCGATACAATGCTATTGCAGCTCATATTGGTACCTACGTAATACTCAAAAAAAAACAACAACAAAAAATCTCGAAAACTACTGGCAATTCTCTCAAATGTTCCTGTCAGGTTTGGATTTGTAAAGAATCAAAAGGACGTGCAAGAATTGAAGGACGCTTTGATATTTTGATGGACACTTGTTTCTATGAATGTGTTGGAATTATTGCCGTCATATCGTTTAAAAGCGTGGACGTGCAAAGCGATTATATTATTGATTGTGAGAATCATTTTTGTGCAGTTTCATTAAATATTTATCTTTGTGAGTGCAGCACTTATTATTTTATGAACATATAAGCTTCTTTTTGACAGGAAATTGTGTATATCGAAAATTGTTTATTGATGTCTCTTCGAAATGTGGTTTAGTTATGCAGCCAGGAAAAGTCATAATTCGAAAATGGACATTTTAAAGCGTTGAAACTAATGCGGAGCACCACAGAAAATCTTGAAAGTAGAAGGATTCATATGAATCAAGCAGCTCGATCGCGAAATGCGACTTTGAAACACAATCGAGGTCTTGAAAAAAGAGTGGACTCACGTCTGTAAAATGCTCAACATGCCGTAGACATAGAGCTAACAACCTAAGACGCTTATCTCTCCCTCTTTCTCAGGTTTCTTAAACCCCTTGTGTGGCACAGGGCGTCTACTATACCTACTCTCTACCTGGTCCAGTTCTACATTAACACTTTCAACTGCAGCCACACTTTGTTGATCTCGATACTTATGTTCTCTACGGATCTTCTCCATGTATTACGCGTTCGTCCAATTCGGCGTCTTCCTTGGGTTCCTTGCGGGTTATATTCAAGAGCCTGTTGAACGATGATATTTGGCTCTTTTCTGAGTTTGTGGCCTATCACACTTTTATCTTTCAACATTGATGCCTTCTTGGCCTGCAAGTCTATGTAGGTATTCTTTGATAATGAGCTTCGGCCTCTTTTTCTAGTTTCCGTAAACCTTTGCGGGGAAAGGGGGCGAAAGAAGAACCTAGACCATGTGGACCTACAATTTAAAGTGGATTCCGAAACAGTGACATTTTCTCTGCAACCCCCATGATCTGTTGTCAACAGAAAACAACCACGAGTCACCGACGGTGGGATTCGAATCTGGGACCTCCGTGGTGGCCGACACGTTATTACTTACTTCACCGACAATTCGAAGATCCGGAGTTTTTTGCGTATGGAGATGTTGCTATTGCGCCATATCTAAGCAAGAGTATTAAATGCAACTCGGACTTTGTTGATGCAAGTTCGTTCATTAGCTTCAGCTCCGCCGTCTGTTGTAACTATGTTTCCGAGATAACAGACTTTATCCACTTTTTAACCGACTTCCCAAAAACAAAGAGGTTCTAAGTTCGACGCGTTTTTTTTTTTTTCTTTTTTTTATGTTGACCGGGCATAGCTTTGTAACGCGTCGACCGATTTTGATGATTCTTTTTTTGTTATATTTGCTAATCTTGAAGGGGAAATTTATTTTGTCTTCTGGAGTCCAAGTTCATAAGTTTATTTTAAGCAGCATCGATCTTATGCCCTTTTTTTCGGGACCTTGTTTACTCAGGGCTTTATGATTCTGTTTGTTGGATAGGAGACCTACATCATCGGCATAATTCAGATGGGTAAGGTGATTAAAAAGCATACATCTAACCACTGGGCGATGTATAAAACCTCATATATGATCTCATATAACACTTGGATGGTATCTGATAGGTTTCTTTGGATAAAAAGGACGCTTATAACTTTCGATAAATGTACGATTTGAAGAGAATTTGAGGCTACCATCATAAAGCACATCACGAATTTGGCCAATAGCTGCTTGATAATACACAACATGTTTAGTTTCGTGGTGCGCTTTCTAATGAAATACCTTTAACCTCAGGGGTGCTACAGGGTAGCCATCTTGGACCGTTGTTGTGTAGCATTTAAAACAATGATGTATCAACGATCATCCATCAGTCGAGATTTCTTTGCTTTAATGTTTACTTTACTTTCTGACTTCGACGCCTTTCAAAATTGGTGTTCTATTAACCACCTCCCTCTAAACATCGTCAAATGTAGTGGTATGTCCTTTGCCCATAAAAGAACTCCTCTGAACTTTAACTTTTTTATTGATGGGCTATTAACTGGATTTGACAAAACCATGAAATTAGGGGTCATACTTTAGACTCACTTTTTCTTTGAGGACCACACAGATTCTCTTGAAAATAAAGCTAACGAGCGCCCTTTAATGCGATATTAACCGCATCGAGGCCATCCAGAGTAGATTTTTGAAATTTGGTTTAGGAGTACATATTCAGACAAACTCAAGATATTCTCATAGGATTCCCTTGAAGGCGTAGCAGGTCTGAAATTATTCTTGCTTTCGATTGCTTACAGCGAACGATTGATTCTCCGGAACTGCAAGGGTTTCTCAATTATATTCCGGCTTGCTTCCTGCGGGCTCACAGTTTCTTCCAAGTTCCTTATAAGCGCACTTAATATGCACGCATGGATTAAATTCAAAATCTTTCTTTTCTAAAATTCATAAATTGTATAATGAGATAACGATTATTAGTTATTACATATTACCGTCGAAAATATGTTGTACGTTTTTGAATCATCTCCATCTACAACTCGTATTTCGTCTTCCAAACTAATTTCATCAAGATATTTTGGTCGTGAAATTTGTACTTGTACTTTCCGTGTACTTTCCGTATACTACTGTGTAACTTTCGTGTACTTTCCGTGTACTTCCGTGTTATTTCTGTGTAATTTCCGTGTACTTTCCACGTACTTTCCAAGTATTTCCGTGTACTTCCGTGTACTACTCTGTAACTTTCGTGTCCTTTCCGTGTAATTCCGTGTACTTTCCGTGTACTTCCGTGTTATTTCTGTGTAATTTCCATTTACTTTCCAAGTATTTCCGTGTACTTCCGTGTACTACTGTGTAACTTTCGTGTCCTTTCCGTGTAATTCCATGTACTCTCTGTGTACTTCCGTGTTATTTCTGTTTAATTTCCGTGCACTTTCCGTGTACTTTCCATTTACTTTCCAAGTATTTCCGTGTACTACTGTGTATCCTTTGTGTCCTTTCCGTGTAATTCCGTGTACTTCCGTGTTATTTCTGTGTAATTTCCGTGTACTCTCCATGTACTTTCCAAGTATTTCCGTGTACTTCCGTGTACTTTCCGTGTACAAATTGATAAAGATATTTGCAGTAGCAAAACAATCAAATATTACTTAGAAAGTCTGAAATCAGCACATTCATAGGATAAGTTTTATTTAAAGAAAATCATAATATTACCGCGAATTCTCAACTTAAGATTAAATGGATACTTACATAGACTAATTTTGAAGGCTGTTATTAAAGAATGTTTTTTAACTTTTAATAAAACATAAAAAGTACCTAAAAATTGCTTCTCTGGTTCCCCCAACACCTGCGGACATGGAGGATAAGCACCCGACTCAACTACAACGAATGCAAATGGACCTACAATTTAAGGTAAATTCTGAACCACCGTCATTAGTCCTAAATGGTCTTTTCGCGTAATTTGTGGTGAGCAAAAAAACAACCTGGAGTCGCCGTCAGTGGGAGTCAAACCTTGGACCTGCATGAGGGAAGACGCACACGTGATCACATCAAGCACATAATATAATATTAAAATATAACACAAAACGTTTTTTGTAAGCTGAACAAATCTTTAATTAAGAGAAAATGTTGCTAATTATGTAAAAAAAATTTAAGAAAAATTACGAGTGAATACAAGTCGCCACTCAACAACATAATTACAAAGAAATAACCATGCTCAGTAGTACCTACTGAATATTTTGTAATTCTCGCAATTCATTTGCGATAAAGCCAAGACCAGTTCTAAATTAATGACGAAAATATATGTTTTTTTTTTCAAAATAAAAAAAATAAATGAAAAAAACAGCAAAGGCCCAAAAGATCTGTGTGGTCAGCGTCTGGAACTATAGTGAGTAAACATATGCAAACTAAATGTCTGGAGAGGACCAGGAAGGTAATTTGCATTTACTTAGTTGTTAAGATATTCCGAGACCACAACGTAGACTCTCTACAATATTTGTGAAGGGAATATTTTGTAATTTACATTTTATGCAAAACATATCTTGTTGCGAGTTATCATGATTCCAATTACTGTAATCCATTTCCAAGTTTCTTCTTGATTACTTATACACGCAAACATGTATCTATTCGGTTCGGGGCCCGAGAATTTATTACATACGAAAAAAAAAACTTTTACAAAACCTTTGCAAAATAAATAAAACAATTCGACTTTTATCTAAGGAGTCTGTTGAACTTGGTTTGATTCAACACTTTCATCTCTCGACCGCTGGAATAATTACTTCTCGAATTGTTACTTCATTTGCCTTTGGTTTGACTTTAAAATTACCTTGTTGCTTGCCTAGTTTTCTCGCATTCGAAAATAGTTTTAAGCAAATTTTTCACTAAATATAAATCTGCACATTTCACAATAATCCCGGCGAGATTTTGATTTTACAAATTCGATAGCGTCTTAGAATACTTTTACCTTCTTATGCAACAATTAATTCAAGAAAGTCACCTAAATCAAGAACTCATTTTACTTTTAGAACAAAACAGGGGCTTGAAAAAAAAACAACGTAATGTTACGAAAGCATATTTCGTCATTTTCCACTTTGTTTTAACAATGGATGGAGGTGGAGACGGACTTAATAAGTTGTCAAACTTGAGCTTTACTTTAAACCCTTGTAGGTATAGCCGGAAACTTTACTACCACCCTTAAGAGGGTGGCTTGGCTTTCAAAAAATTTATTTTCTTAACGAAAATTCGGAAAAATATCCTCATAAAATTCGCAATAGTTTTAGAAACAGCCGAATTAGCGGCAGCATAGTGCTATACCTGCTAACAGAAGGTAAAGTATTAGTCTTCACCCAGCTCCCTTCACATACTCAACGAAGCAGGGCGAGGGTAAAGCGAAGATCAGGCTGGGATATGACCGAAAAAGAAGTGATCGAAGAACTCCCTGCGAGGACTAAGAATGCAAGGGCAAGAGCTTGTTTTGCGAAAATTTGGAGTTTTGTGTTTTGATCTTTCTAAATTCTCTTATGTCCTCTATTAAGGATGTGACAAGGGTTTGTAGAAAGAAATGAAAGTTATAAGGTAAAACAGGGAGGGATATAATTAGGGCCAAGATGGACTATGTGAAAAAGTGCAAGAACTTCCATATTTATTTCAAAAATATTTCTAAGTATTTAAACAGGTTTGCGTCGTTCCCGGGAATGAGGACTCCAAGCTCGAACCCTATCAGCAACCTAGGCTTCTTTTTTGCTGACAACAGGTTGCTATGAAAGGCCATAGTAATGACGATGGTTCGGAAACCACCCTAAATTTTAGGACCACTTGCAATCGTTGTTGTGGAATTAGGTGAAGTTGTTCTCCTGACAAGTACCTCACAAAGAATTACGAAAAAGAAAAATAAATCGGAGGAGTATATTTTAACTTAACTCCTTATCTTAAGAGGGGTAGGCGAGAGTTTAATGCTTGATGAGAGTTGGCAAGGACTAGAGAAGAATTTCACGAGGACGTGGCAGGTACACCAATTCCCCCTACTCCATAAGGTTCATATCCGTAAACGACTGTGTTTTTTTTCGGGAATTTAGATAGACTTCAATTCATTTCACTGCCTTTCGCGATTCAATTCCTCGCTATATCCTCGTTGCATGTAAGAATTATACGAAGATCTTCCTTTCTTTCCCATGTGCGAAAAGATAATTAATACATTTTATACTTTCGTGGAAGTTAACCTAATACAGTCCAAATTACATTCATTTCTGCAGAAATGGAGCAACTCCGTTGTGATTTTGCTTAGTAGATTTAAATTTTTAAACTTTACCGAACTTTAGATCACTCGTATGGCCAAAACAAACTCATTCTTCTTGACTACTCCTCATAACAACGCAAGCAAGCTGAATGATTTCGTAGAATATTTAACTCAAGGAATTCTTCCTTCTGAACATGGTCTTCAATATTGGATGATGCGTCACATACACTGACTGTTTACTTCTTGATGGTAATGCCGCTATGTACATCTATTGCTACACTGTGCATGCTGTAGTATGACTATCAAAACAGAGCTCTTATTGAACACAAACAAGAGCTGCGTAAAACTGGAAATAAAACAGACAGCCCCCGCTCTTACCGTCTTTATACCGTAAAAATATCAAAATATAAATTAAACGAAATATGAAAAGCTTAAGGCGTCGTAATTTCGTATGATCAAATTTAACTGCCTAAAATTTTAAGACTAACCTGATTCCCTGGGACCCAGCAGAGAGTTACCTTGTGTATCGCCCCTATCGGCCGGAGACCAGCCAGATATCTGCCGACCAGCTAAATTTGAGTCCAGCGCTTTGATACCTGCTTGGTTGTCGATGTACAAACATATCTCGCTACCCATTGGTAGATTTTGGCGCCCGTCTATTAGTGCTACCGCCCTTTCTATGGCTAAGATCCCCGCTTGGAATACACTGCAGTGGTCCGGTAGCCGGTACCTACTGCGTATTCTTAGGCAGTCTGAGAAGACACCCGCACCCACCCCGTCCTCCGCCTTAGACTCATCCGTGAAGACCTACACCAGTGTCATCACCCACTCTTTCCACTCTTCTCTAGTTGGGATTTTTGTGGATAAGGCCTTCCCAAAACTAAGTAGTGGGGTGGTGTATGTAGTCCTTAGAATACTGCTATGGCCGTTGTCAGAGCTATTCCAGCAATTGGACTCTTTCAGTCTTACGGCAGTGCGTGCAGCTATACTTTTGCCGCGGACGTCGAGCGGTAGGAGATGAAGCATAGTCTCCATTGCAGCCGTTGGCGTTGTGCTTATAGCTCCGGAGATGCCCAAGCAGGCAGCTCTTTGAATTTTGTTTGCTTTCTTACGATTGCTCTCCTTTTCTAGAGCGATCCATCAGACTATAATGCCATAGGTAAGAATAGATCTTACTATGGAGGTATACATCCAGTGGAAAATACGAGGGATTATACCCCATTTCTTGCCAAACATCCTCTTGCAGGCGTAGAACGCTATCGACGATTTCTTCACGCGTGCATCTATGTTCATGCCCCAAGCTTAGTTTGGAGTCGAGTATGACCCCTAGATACCTAGTGTGGGTCTTTAGTGCTAGGGTATTGCCCGCTAGTTTGGGTGGTTCGAATGCTTCGATCACCCTCCTCTTTGTGAATAGGATTGCCTCCGTCTTCTGAGGATTGACCGATAAACCACAGTTCTTCGCCCACCTGTGGACTTTACCTAGTTCTCTTTCTATCAACTCGCTCATGGTGCTTAGGAACTTCTCTGATACCAGTAAGGCCAGGTCGTCTGCATAAGCCACCACCTTTATCCCATCTCTTTCAAGTGAGATCAGGATATCTTTGACTACTAGGGGCCACAATAATGTTGACAATACACCCCCTTGGGGTGTTCCTCTCTCTACGGACCTGACTCTCTCGTGGTTGCCCAGTTTTGTGTGGATCTGGCGGCTTGACAACATTGCGCCAATCCACTGACCGACAGAGTGGTCTGTACCGTGAAACATAAGGGAATCGTGAATTGCTTCAGCCTTGAAGTTGTTGAAAGCCCCTTCAATGTCAAGAAACACACCCAACGTGTATTTCCTGTTACTAAGTGACTGCTCAACCGTGCTTACTACTACATATAGCGCAGTGACAAAAAATGCAGAGATTAAAAGTGCTAGTTGGTGGTAGTGTTGAGGGGGGTTGGGTGGGGGGGGGGGGGGGGGGAGGGGGGAGCAAGTTATCGGTGTAGTAAGTTATAACGCGTCGGCCTAACAATCTGGAGGTCCCAAGATCGAATCCCACCGGCGGCAACCCGTGGTGATGGTTGCCTTGAATCGGCACTGCACTGAGTACAGGAACGCAGAATGCTTTTCAGTGCCAGATATTAAAAACGTGAACTGAGATTTCAATTCAATTGAAAATTAAAAACACTGAGAACATTTTCACTGACAAAAAGTGCTTGAGAGGAAGTTTATGTGACAATACAGATAGTGAGCACTGTAAGTTGTGTCAAGTTTTCAGGGTCATTTAGTGAACACGAGTGATAGTTGTTCTTTAGAGAACAGACCTAATGTGTTCGAAATACCACAATTGTCCTACCCCCCATCACACATTGTATGCCTTCGAACTGACCTTAGTAAACGCATGATGTTTACATACAAGGTCTGTTCCGTCATCAGAAATTGGGATCTCGCGAGTGTACGAACTTACACATTCATCGTTTCTTTGGTTTTTATTTTAGAGGAAAAAGTGCGGAGAAAAGGGCTGACGTCACATATTGCCCTCCAGCATGAACTTATCCAAACTGTTTAGCTGGTGCATGATCGGCCATGTTTTCTTTCAAAAGTGCAAAGACCTATTGAAGAAGTGTTCGGTATGTTTAGAAATTGTCTACTTCTTTTGTTGCTGTAATCTAATTTAATTGTATTTTTAAAGCTTCTATATCATTGATATATCGTCGGTGGAGTAAGTGATAACGTGTTGGCCTATCAATCCTGAGGTTACAGGTTCGAATCCCACTGACGGCGGCCCATGGATGTTTTCTGCTGGTAACAGATTTACGATAAAAGAAACGTCATGGGGGTTGCAAAGAAAATGTCAGTTCGGAATCAACTTTAAATTGTAGGTCCACTTACAACCTTTATCTCGAATCGAGTGAATTTCTTCTCCCGCCCGATACCCCACAAGGGGAACTAGACAGAGAGAGATAGAGATATCCTAAGATGTATAATTAGCATGGATCAAAAACTTCAATATGCGATTAATTTGCAAACTTAACCTCAATTTTTAAATATCAGAATTTTGTATGTTAGTGCAATTGAATATATCACCCCCCCCCCCCACTCTTTCTCGCAATGATCGACCAATAGCTATCAAATGCGCTCCCTTTTTTTTGCTGCCACGACGAAAGAGAATAGTTGACAGTTATTGCTCTTGATTAGCCATTCGTATTTGACCTGATCCTGATGAAATGATACAATACCTGAAGGATCTTGCCATTAACATCAGTTGAAACGCCAGGTTATGAAACAACACAAAGTGTAGCTGTCCAATTCCATCCGTTCCGTGCGACTGTTTTAGAAGTCATCGTCTTTCGATTGAAAATTGGTCATACAATACCTTCGTTAAGGTTGATTTCGAATGACCAGATATCCTCTGCAGTATTCAACTGGCCTTAAGCGTAATTTGTTGTCAGAAAAAACATATGTAGTCCATCATTGAGATCAACCCTATGGGAGGATGCATGAGATTTGTAACAACAATACCAACGATTATAAAGAAATTTTAAGGTCCAAACTGCTGATATAATTTCAAACTCAGGTGCATAACTTTCATACGTACAAAGCATCAGGTGTCGTCGCTAATTGCAAATTTTTTTCTTCAATAACTCTTTCGTCTATTGACTGTGAAGGCTGTAATTTGTAAAGTCCTTTACTTTCTGTTTGATTATATCGCAGGAAGAAAAGTCCATATGCCGACGTTTGCTAATCAGGATTTCGTTCAAACCCTACGAAGAGCAGTTTTTGGAATTGTGTGTCATCCGAAAATAACTCCAACACAGATCCTTGCCAAAAACTTCGTAGAACCTTGTTCTTTCATGCAATCGATCAACAATACTTTGAAATATTCGTCGAACCCACAAACGGCTTACTAATAAAATTAGGAAGTTATTTGCAGGCCTTAGGAAATACGTAGACGCGAACACCAAAGCCAGGGCCGATACGACGACAGGAACAGGAACACAACTATTAGATTTAATATTAGAGCTTAGAAGGGCACATTATAATTGCATTTACGAGTGAACTTTGTCGAAGCACCGTGTTCATTTCCTATACAACATATGCTGTGCCTTTTCAGTTTTGATGTATATACAATATATCAGGGAAACCCCTTGACGGTCCTGCACCAGTCAAAGCAGCCTAAAATGAAACTATTCAGGGGAATTGGCTCCTTTAGAAAAGCCATGTAAAATATACATTGGTGAAGATTGAAACAATGGTGCACGTAAGGAGAAATAATTCTATACTCCCTCACACTGTCCCGTTTACGTTCACGTTCCTGCTCCCGCTCCCATTCTATCCAAACCTAAAGGCAAAGAAGGAACTAGTTAGTGTACCGGGGGTGGTGGAAAACTAACTCTTCAGAATAAGGAACGAGAGACACATGCAAGTGCTTAATTACCCGCTCTATTGATGTTTAGCATAACTTAACCTGTTTTAGTAATTAATTTACTATTGTTCGCTTAAATTAGTCTTGCAACATGAAAACGAGATTACCATTAGATGATGGCAAAAGAAGACATCCAGAACAGGAAGCGGCGACGTGGTGTGGAGTTGAAAACAGGACGACGGCACTTTCAAGACTAAAAGTTTCGTGTGCACACGATAACGAAAGTTCAATGTAAT
Organism: Leptarthrus brevirostris; assembly: GCA_964036015.1. Classification (NCBI taxonomy): domain Eukaryota; kingdom Metazoa; phylum Arthropoda; class Insecta; order Diptera; family Asilidae; genus Leptarthrus; species Leptarthrus brevirostris. Next base: position 153,583,583 of record OZ038372.1, on the reverse strand, counting down.
TACGTTTAATTCTGTTTGACATTAAATTTTAATTAGTTGTCGTAACTGAAATGGGCTTCTCTACGTCTTTAATATTCCTTTCGATATTTGAATTGAATTGAATCGAATTGGCGATAACGCCTGGTTGCCAAGGCTAAGTAGGCGGATGCCGCGTGCCATTATTAATGAGTTCAACTCAATTGCAGTCGTCAATTCGTCATTTCGACCGACCCCATTAATGAGCTCAATGCGAGTTGGAAAGAGTTCTATTTGAATTTACTTAACCTAGAACCGGAGCGGTCTTTTTGTTTGTGAATTTATTTGTCTACCTCCGAAACGAAATTGAAAGAAATTTCTATTTTCAGGTGTATATGGCTTGAGGAGTCACTTTTTAACAATAATATAGTCTTGTTTTTCTAGTCCAAGTACGTGCTATCGGTTCAACGAAACTTCTCTAAAAGTGGAAAGATAATATAATAACATTTTGTCTTTCGACTTTAGTATGTCCATAACAAGGACTTCATTGGAAAATTCTAATACTGACACACACTTTTTTTTAAACTCTGTGTGGATTTACCTGGTACGGTTCCATCATTCATTCATCTCCTGCCACAATTTACCGATTTGGTTTCTTTCCTGTCTGCGGATTTTCTTATTGTATTTTGTGGTCTTCCTTTAATTCTAATTTGATTGCTCTTTTCCTAATATGTAATTTCTAAACTGACAGTAAATTCCAGGAAAAATTACGGTTCTACTTACCGTGATCGGTTTGCAAATAACACATTCTACCAAAATTTAAATAGCTGCACTATAAAATTTACGATTTACGGAACAGCACCGTAAAATTTACGTGACTCATACATTTACTTTGTGATTTAGGAAAACCTGACCACATAATACACAATTTTACGGTTCTCCACCGTAATTATCACAGTAGGTACTCTTCGCTGATACTCGATTGTAACCGGGCAAGAAATTTTACGGTGCTGGTCCGTAAAAGTAAAGTAGCTGGCAGTTTCAACACGATTACATTTGAGAACTATTTTTTGTACTTCTCATCTTCTAACACAAACTTTTTTTTGGACTTCGGGAATGAATTTGTGAACATCTACGCTCTGAGCCTTACGCAAATAAAAAAATTTATTTGAATGATTTTTCGATTAAATTTTTGTATTTGTTAAATTATTTGAATAATCTTATCTGAATCTTAATTACTGGAGAGATTGATCTTATTCCCTATCTTGAGATCTTTTGTACTCAGTGCCTTAGTCTTTTAAGCTGCAGGACTGAGGGGTGACAGCTCATCGATTTGAATTAGTCGTGTTTTTTTTAATGATGCAGCCAAAGCTTGGTGGACAATCCTATGATGCGTTTAGCTATGACCGGAAAGGAATTAGGGTAAGGGGACTAAAAGAACTTTAATGATCTTGTTTTGTAACTGCCTTGGACACGTCGTTGTCGATTGTTAAAATGTCCTTGTGTCAAATCCTTTCATTGCAATTTTAAATTTTAAGAACAGGGAATAATTGCCGCAAGCCAGATCGTCCAAAAACGGCGGGCAATCTTGATCGACTCATGATTTACTAATGCGAAGGAATATTCCCTATTACATTCTGGCAAATTTCAATAAATTATAGGTGGACAAAGCAATTCAAGCTGTAAAAACAAATAAGCGTTGTCTTGCGGCCAGGACTTCTAAATGCAAAGTTTTTACAGTGTAGCCCCATCTGGGGACTTCCACACGAAACCTTTACATTACGTCAGCATATACCGTTGATAAGAGAAATAGTGTTTTTAAGGAAATTTAATACTCAACAAACCGTAATATCAATGCGGTTTGAGTAATAAATACGAGCCTGTTTTGCTCCTTGTTTATTCAAGTGATCAAGGAGACGGAGTTGAATGAATTCGTTGAGCGGCATATCCACCATGCTAAGGGCCCCGGGTTCGAGACCAGGTCTTCCCGTGAGCTTTTATTAAGAAATTAGAATATTGCACTCCGTATCTGGGCTGTTGTCTAGCTCGCAGCATGCAATGTCGTTTCGACAAGACCATATCGGCCACCAAATAAAAGAATTCCGTCCAAGGGCGAGATAGACTCGTTCATCAAGGGTTCCGTACCTTGAAAGGTTGCTGATTTCTAAAAACCTTTGCTAGTTAGAGAAATTGTTTGATTTTCCCTGCAATATATACATAAACCTCTACCAACTCTAATTATTTGAGATTGAACGCTTTGCAAACTTCGTTGATAAGTGGGGGGTGGGTCGTTTTTTAAAAATTTTTCATCATGAGTCGAAAACTATGCTTTATGTCGCATAGTTAGGAAATGAAAATATATTTGATAATGCGCAAATAAAGCTCTTTAATATAATACTCTACTTGACCTATTAATCCCACTTTAATCCCCCCCCCCAGAAAACTGAAAATATTTTTTAAATTTTTTCATTTGCCATAAAGTTGTGCAAGAGTTATTTAAAACTATTCCAATTTCAAGTCGATGGCCATAGTAGTTCTGGAAATAAGCACTTGTGACGGACCGACAGACAGACAAACCATTTTACCATTTTGGTACGGATTCCTAACAAGAGCTTGTAATTTTTATTAAAAGTGATTACAAAATAATGGCGACGTTGGATTAAGTGATAACTGGTCAGCCTCCCTTCACGGAGGTCCCAGGTTCAAGTCCCACGATTTTTTTCTGCTGCCAAAAGATTCCGATAAAAATGCAAAGTAATGTCTCTGGTTCGGAATCCACCTTAAATTTTAGGTCCGCTTGCAATCATTGTCAAAATTTAAGCAGTCGCACTATAAAATTGTCGATCCTTCTAGTAATTTTTAACGTGTTCACAGTCAATTTTTACAAAACAGCGCAGTAAAATTTACGTGATTCATAAAATTTACTGTGTGATTTAGGATAATACACAATTTATTCAATTACTATTCGTTGATACTCGGGACGGATCGTACAGGAAATTTTACGGTGTCGTTCCGTAAAAATTGAGTAGGTGACAGTGATAATAATTCGCTCGGGTCAAAAGAATATTTCGTGCATATTATTGTGTACATTTTGAAAGGAGTTTATTGCAAGGTTGGTGTGGCAGTTCTAGTGATCATAATATGATACAGCTGTCTAGTTCGGTATTAATTTTTTTGGATTAATATCTAGATGTCGGTTTTGTGCGAGGCGTCCAGATGATTATGGGAACTAGAGAGAAGAGATAACAGTCAAATTTTCTTTGAAAACTTCACCGATGACCTGCTCCTGGGATTTCAAATTGGCTCAGGTTTTAGCCATTTCAGGTAGATCGTATATGTCGATCGTTTCTTTAAAACGTGTCACACAACTTTTGATGAACTTTGCCGAAGCCTTTAGGTACTTTTCTGTCACTCAATAAAAAACAGCTCCGAACCGTTTTTTGTATACCTATTTCACTAATTTTACTTCACGCTTTAGCACTCCATTAGTTGAAGTTGAACTGACCAAATTAGTAAGTGATAACGTGTCGGTCTTGCGATCCGAAGATCTCAGATTCAAATCCCGCCGGCATGGTTGTTTTCTGCTGACAACATGATAAAAAGGCCATTGGGGGTTGCAGAGAAAATGTCCTTGGGTCGGAATCTACTTTTAATTGTAGGCCCACTTGCAATCGTTGTTTCGAATCGGGTGAAGTTCTTGCCATGGGTTTACGGAAACTAGAGAGATATATAATGTTTTTCGAAGCAATTACCACGATTTGTACCTCTTCGATGACATATTCCTTCTGTGTAAGAAATACCCGGAAGTGTTTAATAAAGCACAAACAAATTATTTATTCATAAAACTTTTTATTGTCCCCATCAAAGTAGGCCCTTTCGAGTCTCAATCACATTAATTTTTCATAGGCTGGTGAGGTGTGGCCTTTAGCTACTTCAGTGAATTTTCTTTTATGGCATCAATTGACTCAAAACACCTTCTTCGAAGTAGTAGCTTTAGCTTTGAATATAAGAAAAAGTCACACGCGGCCATTATAGGCGAGTACGGTGCTTGGTTGATGACATTCGTTGAATTTTTGGCCAAAAACTCTTGCACAACGATGGCTTTGTGCAATGGTGCAAAGTCAATGAATTCTCATTTTACAAATCTGGCTATTATCGATGAATGTTCTCTCACAAACCTCTCATGATGACTAAATAGTATTCCTTATTCACTGTTTGTCCTCCGAAATGGATGTACAGTCCACCACACCACCATAATCAAAGAAAACAGTCAGATTGATTTTCGACTATCGCAGTTTTAGGATTTGGTTCGGATTTTGGTTATTTGCATATCGTGCTCGTAAAGCCATTTATCATCGCCAGTTATGATGCGTTTCATAAAAATGTGGTCTATTGGTTCTCGGAAAATCATGTCTTCAAGGACCTTATTTCGATGTTTAGGACAAAATTGTAAAAATTGCAAAGCACTCAAAAGTACGACTAATAAAAGCAAATACTGGCAACACACTGAGTGACAGATCGGGTTCAGATTCTAGGAGGTAACTCCGTAAAATTGTACCATGGATAAAAATTGTGGTGATATCTTTAACGCAGGTCCTTCAAATGGTTCTTTCTGACTCCTCGGGTTTCCGTCAGTTTTTGTAAATTGGAATCAGTTATACTGTCCGAACTCAGCTGAGTTCTTTTCGTGTAGCTTGGCCTGATGTTATTTCCAATATTTCCGAGGTACCGCAGGGCTCCCAAATCGGGCCATTGCTATTCGTAATTAACATCAATGATGTAGTCTCGATTCTGGTTCATTCAAATATTCTTTGTTACGCTGACAACGTCAAGATGTTCGATACTGTGTCAGACAATTACCTATTTTTAAATTCTGACTTGAACGCCTTTGAATTTCGACAAGTGCACATCTTTCTCTTTCTCTCGAAAAGATCTTTCTTTCACTTTAATTTCACCATAGATAATCGTCCTTTAACTAGACTTACAAAGACTAAGCATCTGAGCGTCAGGCTTATTTCCCATTTTACTTTAGAAGATCATTTTATTGTCATAGTTTGCAGGGCTAATGTTACTATAGGTTTCGTGAAGAGATGGTTAAAGGATGATCATAGTTTGATGACACCTACACTACGAATCTTCTCTATTGTACTTTTCTGGAAATTGCCTCTCCTGTCTGGTACCACTTCTATGCAACACATATCGATCGCATTCAAGCTGTCCAATGGAGGTTCGTTAGGTTCGCTCTCCAAGACATTCTTTGTATACTCTCGAAAAGAGACGCTGTAACTCAAGGGTCCTTTTGCTTTCGGCTGCATGCGGGGTCTATTGTCGCTCCTGTATTTTTGGTGTGTTTTAATACATCAGTTCCGACTAGATCATTGAAAAGTCATAGCTTCGTTTAAGTCACTTTCTCTCGCACTGATTTTGGAGTGAACGAGCCGATCACATCGATGTCGCGACCCTTTAATTCCTGTTTTGATCGCATGGATTTTGGTCTATCGCGAATTCATGTGAGGATTCAGCATTTTTGAGTTTACTTTATATTTTTTGAATTCTTTCCTTGTCTTTTAAATTTTATATTTTTGTAGCTTATGAAGTAAGTATGAAGGAACTAAATACCTGCCAGAAACACACACTTTACCCTGTTGGGTTTGACTATAGTTCTAAACCAAAAGAACTTCAACTAATATTTCATATGATATTTTTTGGTAATCATTTTCCATTCATACTGCCAACTACACACCGACAACTGAAAATTTTCAACCGAAACTGCACTAATTACATACTTAAATGATCTTAATTAAAGCGCAATCATAATTAAGATGGAAATTACCAAAATTGTGTTCAATGCAGATGACCATTTATCCATTTCTTACGCATGACTTAAAAGTAAATCTCTCTCGAGCATAAATTTGCAAACGGAAACATGGAGAACGTTACTTTAAGGAAAGCTTTTAGCCTTCACTTGGTTTCTTATAATTTCATAATGAATGTGCTATTAAACATGAAGCTTCTTGGAATACCCGAACGAAATTAATTATAAAGACGAGAACTGTATCTAGTCGTCTAATTATCCATGCCGGCATCGTCTATTGTAGCTGTCTTTCCGAAATATCGTAAGCCCGTTTGGGATGAATATTTCTAAAACCGAAATTCAAATGCAAACGTAGATAAATATATAGAATCGCTCCTAAATACATATCGCCATATCGTTCCGATAGAGGACATCATACATCCGGCTCATAATGAACATATATACATGAGCGGAGCCAACTCCCCCAGAATCGCACACAAAACTTACTTAGGCAGAGAGATAGAAACTTTGGTACAAGTACAAGACGACCAACGGCCACCCCCAAAATGTTTAAAACCGATGGTCCTTCATTCCTAATTTAAATGCAAATGAGATTCATTTGACGACAACACTACTACCTTACTCAGCCTCAACCCACCGAACAGCCGAAGCTACTTTGCCATCCACCCTTAACCCCATCGGCCTTCGGTCTCATTCTATTGAATTGTAATTTCTCCGACTAAATGAGGGATGGGGGTATGAGGGTGTAGGGCTATACATGTCAGGATGGGAGGCAGAAGGGTGCACAGAATGACGTGTCTAGCCTTATATATAGGTGTCTGCTCTGGACGGAGCTGGGGTAATTATTCATTAGTGCCTTCCACGTAAGTAATTAGATGGACATGAAACTCTTAGCAAAGTTGAATTATCGCCGACAGGTACCTACTAACACCTTCTTCGGGCGTCTGTGAACTGCAAAGTGTTAGTTTATGTGTTGTGGGTTCATTTGTTGTTCCTCGAAAAAACTCTTCCATCGATACCTTGAATAGAAGTCGAACACAAGTCTCGTGGAGTTCGAAACAAACTTGCACAGATACAAGATCCGTGAGGCTTAAATAGCTTCAGCCGCTCAAAAGGATTCTTGCATTTGTTCAGCATTTCATGATTATTGATCCAAAAATTTCTATTCTTGGTTATATTACAATATTATTATGCACACACTACTCCTTGCCGTTCTTCAAAGGGTTGGACGCCTTCGCAATATATTACAGCTCTGCTATACTATATACACAGATGTACACATATATTATACAAGGCGAAACATGGATTAGCATTTCTCATTAATGCAGACTGAAGCTTAATTGGGACTCACCAGCCCGACCATGCTTAGGACAGTGTCCGACCATCCCACAATTAGTTTTCCCTTATAGTACCCCCCCTCAAACTATAGTGGTGGACCACCTTCGAATCCAGCCACTACTGTTGTCCTCACACTTTGTGAATTTCTCTTTTAGTTCATGCTATATCTGAGGAGGTAAATGGGTTAGTATCCTTTAGCCATTCCAAGTTGGAGGTTGTTTGATAGTGAGAGATTTTGAAATTTAAGGACGAGGCGGATGGGCAAGCAATGGGGGTGGCAAACAATCCACCTCTTGGGTTTCCTTCTATGTCGTTCAATGTTTGAATGTTGTTATGCATAAATTAGAATTAATGCAGACGTCCGAATCGCAAATTCAAGTAAATTAAATTGCATATTATGGCCATGTATTTGTGTATGCGTGTTACACCAAATTACTTCAATGTCTAGGTTGTCCTTGCTACTAGCTCAATACTCCAGCTCTGGATCCAGATCTGAATCCGGCTTCATCTCCGACAACCCTTCTCTACAACTCACCCTGAATGGCATCATCCGTCCATTTATATATGTAGACTCCTTGTTGTATCTTAATCATAATTTGTACAAGATAAAGCTTAATTCTGATAGTTGTAGAATTGAGACAAGTACTGTTCGGGGATACCTTCAATCAGAGATTTGTATATCTTACCTCAGCTTCGAACAAACGAACTATTTAGATTCCTGATAGCTGTAGTTGATATCGTTCAAAAATCTGTTTTCGTTATTTTTTCATCCTAATTTTAGTATAAACAGCCTAAGTAGTGTTTCCCCACAAAACCGAGACAGCAATTCTGACAAGTTCACAGCTCAATTTATCTCAACTTTGGATGACAGCCAAGGGAGCTGATATACACACGTTTGTTTATGATGATACCCTCATGGTCACTGCTACTTCTTTCTCGGGCTGGTATATCCATTCCCTTCCCAATTTGCTAAAGGGTTTGTAGAATTGCTTTTGATTGAAGATAGCCCGCGTGCGCTTGTCCTCACTTGCCCCTTTCTGATTCAGGGGGGTGGCAATGATTCCGGTCTTAAATCAAAAGTGGCATCAATTATTACATATCTCGACTTTTAGAAGATTTGAACATGAGATAGATGTCTTCATGTGGGTTGAGGCGTCTTAAACTATTTGAGATAAGGGCAATTCGACTACCGCAGGATGGGAATATTAGAATTGTAAACCGGGGCCAGTTTCAATGATTTACGTTATTCACTCGTCCAGGTAAGTGGAGGGTCTAAACATTTTAGAAATAGATTTTCACATATGGTAAGGTAAGGGCAATAGTAGACATGGTGGGTTAAACAAGTAATACAAATATATCCAAATCCTTTCTTAACATTATACTTTTACTTTTCAAACTAAGCCTTTGAATAAAACTGAGAAGCGTTGAGAGCCATCTGTACCTTGTGAACCCAATTAATACTTTTATGCATTAAATTTATCGAAAGTGCGTTTAGATGATTACGCTGTAGGTTTCTATTTTTGCTGACATATTCCTTGGTGACATATATTAATTTTTGATAAAATTTTCGCAATGTTTACTTAAACTTAGTGAACTTATGACTTGCGCGCAGGAGTGTTGTCCTGATAAAGAGAATGTGCGTTTGTAATTTTTTGTTATTCGAATTCGTTATTCGATGCACCGAATCTTTTACTATAATAATTATTTATTAATTTCTTTAACGTCCAAGATGTAAGAGGAAACATATTTATTTATTTTTACAAATTATTAGCAGCGGCACTTTGTTAGGTTCGCACTAAGAGACCTTCCGTGGACTAATCCACTCAGGCTTTCTTCTTATGTGGATCGCCTCCGGTTGCTTAATATGTACTCGTTGGAAGAACGGCGTAGAGTTGCTGACCTAATCTTTATTTACCAGCTTTTGAACTCGAACATAGATTCTTGCACTCTCGCAAGTATGGTTTCTTATAGGCATACCCCATATAGCTTAAGGAGATTGATTTTACTGCATGTCTAACTAGGGTATACATAAGCCTATAAATCGCATGTGTAGAGCCGTGAATATGTGTCCTGTTTTTGACCTGACTCACTAAGGATTTGCTGAATTGTTCTCTGTTGGGCGTGTTCTAGTTTTTGTTCACTAATGTTTTTTTTTTTGTATGTTGGTGTGGGAGCCTCATTTGCCTCAACATATTCTAATATTCTAGCGAATAGGTCAATTGATTCTAGGCTTCTGCCTGAGAAGTGCGCTTCTGCGTTAGAAGGGTTAATTCTATAAAATGATAATAAGAAACTTGAAGAAACCCACGCCTCCTTAGGAAATGAGTAGGCATAGATATGCTCAAAATTAAGTGAAGACAAGCGGAGCTCCCATTAAAGAGGCGATACGGTGAAGCTTTAGCTCATACATGCCGTACAAAGTTCAGCGAAAAGGAACTTAGAGGAAGTCGAAATTCTTCAAGTAGCAAGCAGGAACTAAATTGCCCACAGACTCCAGAAATTTAGACCAATCTACCAATCAACTTCAACTTTTTTCCGGGGTGTTCAAAGAAATTAAAAAACGTCTAACACGATAAGAAGGAAAAATAGCAGAATAATTTCAGGGTAGACCACGAAATGAAAACCTAAGAAATCTATGCTTGACTTCCTCGATGTGGTTGATGTCCAATAAGTAAGGTACTTCCAAATTAGTCTGACAAACGTTCAGTATAGAAGCGGCATTAAGTAGGGTTCGTGAAGTTCACGAGCTCACGAAGCAAGCCCTCCTAATGATACAGTCGACATGATCGTCAAAAGATGTGCTGGATTTAAGGACAATCGCCTAATCTTTCGACCTTTCAAGTCTACTCAAAATGATTTTGTATATGGAGTAGTCAAAGACAATAGAACCTTTTTGCGAGAGATGTTTCTTACCGGTGTTTGGTGGAAGGTCGTTGCTAGAACACCAATGATAAAACGTAGCCAAATCCGTGTTTAGAAGAACACAATCAGTGTCTCGAGAAACAATTTAAAATATTTTTGCGTCGTGAAAATAATAGAGAAAAAAGCAGTGAAACTTCATTAATATAAAGAACAAGCAGAAAGGGGCCAAGACAACTGCTTTATGGCACTCCGTATGTGACGGAGATCTCAGTGGAAAGATCGTCCCGGAACAGGACATGCTGCGTGCGAAGAGTCAAGTAAATTTTTTATGATGTAGTCAGGGGACAATTGCAAATTAGAAACGGGAGATCGAGGCGTTGTGATCGTGCCACTTAACCAATTGATTTAACTCTTTCTTTCGAAGTAAATTCGACAACGTGATGGAGAGGAAATCCTTGCAGTGAAATTGTGTGTATAAGGATGCTGTGGCTCAATACACTGTATATTTGTTTACCTGTTTCAATGCCTGATAAAAAGAGTGATTGAGGAATTCAAAGTAGGTTGATGGTAATAGATTTTCCCTTAGTGAAACCACATGAAACTCCTCCAGTGAAAGCGAAGCACGTTACTTACTGAAGCCCCAAAACTCTTAGCAACATGAGATAAGTTTGCGACAATCCTGTAAACATGGAAAATAGGCGACAGCAGTTACAGGCTAAATAAATAGCAAAGATGGTATGCATGATACGATTTACACTTTTATAAGGGGGAAGCCGGAATTCCATCAGGTCTGCATGAGATACAATTAAAAAGATCTTTAATAACAGTGACAAGTCCTTTTTTTCAAGTAATGTCGGCGAAAGCGTCATCAAGTGAGTTAAAGTAATAAAAGAAGTATCATATAACGAGTGCGAAACTTTACGCAGAACTTCAAAGAGGAACGAAAAGAGGAACGAAGAGAGGCGCTTAATGTAAACCTTACTTACTTTGTACAATGTCTGTAGTTGGGCGAATATCTGGTGAAAGAGTTTGAAGTAGGCAAGGTAATCGACCTTACTCCTTGAGGTAGAAAACCTCTTCTAGGTCTAATTCTTTAAACGCCTCCAAGGGTCATCCAGCCAGGGTAGAAAGAAATAGAAAATTTCGAAGGAACTTCGGAACCAAGCTGATCAAGCACCTCCTTACCAACGTGCCGTCTGAGTCGGATGAAAAAGCGACATCCAGACGCTTTCCACAGTTACTCATAAAGTCTTTCTACTGTGCCTAGCCCACCAAGGCGAAGCTTTCGAGAAAGATCAGGGTGCCCCCGAGAAAGGTATCCGACTCTTAACCACAGAAGAGCGCTCCCAGCCAAGAGCAGAAAGGTTGAAGTTACCAAGAGTCTCGTCAAAAGGCAGCAAGGCATCAGTCAAACAGTCCATAGCCGCAGCTAGCAACTTCATATACTTCAGATGACGAACCCGGAGGAATGTAGATGACGAACACGAATCATGTTTTTTGAGGAAACCGTTGAAATTGCATGTCCTTTCAGCAGAGTCTAAATCTGTCCAGGAAAGTATTAAGGAGGCCGGAATTATTCACGAGAGTCCACAGCTAACAAATCTCAGGTGTGCCGCTTGGAAACTTGGTTAAATAGAAGTCGACGAGGTAATTTTAAGACCTTTTCACAAACAAACCAAGAATTACGTCAATGTAATCCTTAAACGGAAAGCAGATCATTGGTCCTGTCGAGCCTACTTAAATAGCTTTCGTCGGCAGAGTATTCAGAAAGAATAGTACCACTTTTACAGGAGATAGGATCAGCATATTAACTACTTAATCGATACAGTCATTTTCTCCTATAAAGTAACACAGCTACTTTTTGCTATATAACATCGATTATTTTATTTATTTGTATTTTCCGGTTGCGTTGGCTGGGACCTGTAATGATTACTTTTATTGCATTACCAAGAAGAGCATGAGATGAGCATGAGTCTCAAGAGACAACTTTAAATATCCTAACATTGGCTGCACAACACTGATTTTTGGAACTGGAAAGAAGCAGCAAAACATGATTGATGCAAGAGATAAAGGGCAGTGCACCAAAAATTCTGCCCTACGTCACACGTCTTTTTCACATGCCATTTTCATACTGCTTGACGATTATTGTCGGCGTAATGAAACGGGACGTTTTACGGAAATAAAAAGTGTCCTTTTCCGTGAAACTTTCAATGACGTATAAGGTTCGGGCTTACCAAAAGCACCAGTTTTGACGTCTGAGAAATATGGCGATCAGCTGGTTAACTATAACCATCTCTCTCTCTGTAACCCCTTGTGGGGCATGGGGCGGGAGAAGAATTTTAAAGCTGCAATTTAAACTATTCCGAACCACTGATGTTTTTTTTTAGGGAGGTGAAATGCTTTATGCACGCTCGGCACCCTTTTCCAGTAGTGTCGGACTCCTGTGGCGCAGTTTACCGACTAAAACACCTCCCTTTCCCTCCGGACAGTAGCCTGGAACCGTTTTTCACTTTATTTCAAGCTAGGTCCTTTCCGTTAGCCCGTCAGGCGACCATCTCGTCTGCGGCGGCCTGTTTGCCTAGGTCTTTCTTTTTCCTCCGCAGGATATCTTCCGCGTACCTGACTGTGTAATTTCAGGTTTCTTCATCGGCGATCATTATCAATATTTATCTGTTGTCAGCAGAAAACAATCATGTGTCACCGTCGGTGGAATTCGAACCTGGGACTTCCGGATTGGTAGGTCGGCACGTTATCACCTACTCCACCGACGGCGTATCATGACCATAAGCATGAACATGTGGAGAGCAACTAAATGCAGCATACAGGTATTTCGACTTTACGCAATAAAAGGAAGAAGCCTTAAAACCGAGTGGCAACATGCAATGCAAAGTAGATTACATATGAAAATATACGTTGGAAGACGATTCTACCAGAGTCGTCTCTAAAATAAATCTTTTCTATAAGAAGACATTATGTGTGGTAGCATATAACACGTGAATGTGGTACTAACTGCTTGATTCTAATGAAATTATTAGGGATGTAGCTCATTACTCATTAACAGGAAGAGAGTCATATTTCTACGCAACAATGCATGATCACATACGTCAATATTACTCAGAAGCAATAAAAGAACATTGGCAGGATCAATGTGTATTTCAATAACCTCTTATGTGGCATAGGGTGGGATAAATACTTCACTCGATTCGAGATAACGATTGCAGTGGACGTACAATTTAAAGTGGATTCCGAGCCACCGAAATTTTTTCTGCAACCCCAAAAGCTTTTTTATCGTAATCTGTTGTAAGCAGAAAACAAGCGTGACTCGCCGCCGGTGGGATTCGAATCTAAGACTCGAATCAATGAAAAATAATTGAAAGTAGTCTCTAGCTTAAGTTAAAATTCGGGTCGCAACATATAACTCCGAAATCCCTAATGACTTTATTTGGATACGCTAGAATAGTAAAAATATGCGCAAACCTTCTAGACGTTTCTAAGATGCGACTTTTGTAATATTCACTTTATCGCTGAGTGTTTTATACTGTGAACTTAATAACAAAGAGTTGTATAAACATCCTTCTCTTCACCCCGAAAGTTGGTTAACTGTCTCTTTTATAAGTACAATAACATCACAGGGAATAAATATAAATCGTAGAAACAAATTTAGTTCAGAAAAATGGTCAGTATAAAGGTGCATCAGCAAAATCTCCACAACTCCAAAATTGCCAATAATATCCTATAATATAATATGCCGTTTTTTTGATCTATTCTTTTAGGTTTGAGAAGAAATTTATATCGTTAAATAAACGCCAGAACCAATTTTTGCATTTTGCATTTTGCTATATTAACCATTGACATGTGAGCTGGTATATTGTATTGATGAAAAAGGTTATGGTAGTGAAGTAGTGCTCGTGCATCCTATCTACTAGTTAGGTTGCTACAAATCCCAATAGCCACGAAATGAAAGCTCTATTAATAAGGCCTTGATTTGTTTAACGAGTGATTATGAAGTTCGAATTTATTCTTTATGAATTCAATGAGTTATCCTTTACATCACTAATTCCTGAATAAATCAAGCGATACGTACTTTTGGCATAAGCGAGAAAATACTTTATAAGATTCACTCTCTTCACTATGTCCATTCCAAAATTAATGTACGCGAAGTTAGCACATACTTTCGACATTAAAATATTATTCAGTTTTTTTTTCGGGAAATTAAAATCTATTCGCTGTTACTGCTCTCATCTTTGATGCACAGCGAGATAAATATCAGCAGAACCAAAGTGGGTACATATTTTTTGGAAATAAAAGCCAAAGTGGCACTAGATACCAACATACCATACTAAAACCGGAAATAAAGACCAAGAGTCCGTTTGGGCCCTTTCTACAAAAATTTTTATTTTTCAAGTCCTCTATACCACTTTTCGGTGAAAATGCATGGTACGTTCACATAAAAATTTATAGGAAAAAACTGGACAGGGCTGATACTGAGGCCTCCCGGATCCTGACAATAACACACGGATGAACCTGTCCAGGTCCTGGACCAGGAACAGAACTGGTGTTATTCACTCTTCTGGCCCTCCCGAATTTCAAACGTATTTAAGTTTTTTCTTGTCGTTTTGGTTGCTCCTGATGATGCTCTTCTAGCTAGTGCTTTATTTGCCACTACGGGAGGGCGCGTAATCTCAGAAAAAAATTTTATTGCTACCCATATATGCAGCAGCGCCTCTGCAGATTAATTTGGCCTGTTTGGCACTCAAGAGTGCACACAGATACACGCATAAACGTCCCATGTAGCTCATTTCGGCGAAACGAAATAACCGATATTTGGATGCCTACCTTAACCCCGTTCCACCTCAATGTTCACTCTATCCTCGACTGCTTCGCGAAAAAACTCGCAGCGCTTGTACTTCCATCGGTCCGTGCCCTGCTTTCATTTTGCAACAACGGAAAAGAAAAAAGTCGAAAAAGAAAAATCGGAAAAATTGTGAACGTTGGGAAAATCAACTTCGTTTACACCCCTGGCTATGCCAGGCCATGCACAAACACACATCGGTAAATTGTGTACATAAAAATACATTCGTACATGCAAGGAAAAGAATACGCGCTGGTCAGTTGAGTTCCCTCTACGAAATTTCAAATAAACTATGAGGTGCCGCCACAGCTTTAGGGGAAGCCTCTATGAATTCCCTTGAAGGGACGCTATCGACTCCGACTCGATAGTTTCATGGTACGTAGTAGGCAGTGGGAAGCGTTCCAGGATCGCCAGCTGAATAGTGTACATCCGGACAAGAACCCGTGAGAAGGGATTGGGTCGGCTCATTTTGAGAAGGTGGCATTTCTCGTTTTTAATTTTTCACCTCCTCCAAATTTACGAAAAAAAAAAAATACTGAACCTGGACGCTGAATATCTGCCCGAATGCAAACACGTTTATGTATCTACCACCGCGGTTCCCATCTACCAACAGGACTATGGCCCCATAGCTTCAACTTCAACCATCTCCCCACCCCCTCCCCTACCCCCTTTCAGTTGGCCAGAAATGCAGTGAAATTGTTTTTGCATTGGCAAAATCATTGGTGTTACTTGAATATCCCTGCCCATACCTCACCAGTTTCACTTCCTTTTTTTCTTTGACAGTCGTCGATTTGCAAAAAGGAAAAGCAAAAAGGACACGTGGCAGACGATTGGCTGATTCAACGAAGATAATTCACAGGCTGTTCGGATCCACCATAGTGTCCATCTTACATTGGCGGATTCACATATCCAATCAACCATTAGCAAAAAAAAACTGACTTACTGGAGATTCAGAAGATATTTAAAGGAGTTGACAGCAGCCATGGAAGCTGTCCAAATTATTTAAATTATTTGACACCCTGTGTTTTATACCCTGATGAATTGCCATTGTCTGATTAATTTCGAATCGCTTAAAAAGATATAGAGCTTCGCTTTGTGGTTTTCGTTAGTTTTTTTGGGGGATTATTGGATACTCGGTTTATGGAAATTCTGAATGGAGTGAAGACGTTCACCTTATCCATATAATTATGGGGGTGTGAGATATAATACAGATTGAGTTACAAAGTAAGCAGATATGCATTTCATATTGGACTTCAAGGTGTACATTGAAGGTCATCTAGGTCTGAAACTTTTATCTAGCAACTTCTTGTAATTCCTTAAGGCGTGAGAAAAACCTAACGCATTTTCAAGAAAGGTACAAAATGCAGTTTTAAGGAGATATCTCACCACCGGATGCAATTTTTCTGCAACCCCTAATAACCTCTTGATGTAATCTGAAATTCAAAGAAAATAACCATCAATGGCTGCTTATAAGGTTCCAAAACTTATACCTTATCCCATTTTCCCGTTATTTCTGACGATTTTATCGCAAGTAGTACCCACTGTAGAAAGATGAGTTTTGATAGGGTGCTTTTTAAGAGTATCCCCTATGTTATATCCGTCACTTCTGGGGTCACACTATTGACAATTACAACAAAGGTGACCTATGATAGTGATGTAGAAGAGTCAAATGATAATAAAGAACGTAAAGGCACGAATGTTTCAAACTGTTGTTTAGGAGACGGATTAGGACCAGTAGGTTGAGCAGCTCGATCACCACGCCATGGTTGCTAGTTCTAGCATCAAAACAAAAAAAAAACAGTCCGTCTCGGGGCTGTTGCTTGTTTTTTTTTAATACGATGTGGCCAAATCCTAGGGGACAACCACTGGATGCGTTAGCATGGTTTTGGCCGGAAGAAAATTAGGATAAGGGGAATAGGAAAATCCTAATCCTTGTTTTTGCATTGCTGCGAGTTAGAAAACAGCCCAGAGACGGAGTGGATTATTTTAATTTCTTAATAAAAGCTTACGTGGAGACCTGGTCTCGAACCAATAGCGTGGTGGTCGTGCGTCTGAACGAATTGATCCAACTCCGTCTCTTGTCTATCTCGCAGATATGCAAAAACAAGGATTAGGATTTTCCTATTCCCCTTACCCTAATTCTCTTCCAATCAGAGAACGCTAAACACATCATAGGGTTGTCCCCTGGGCTTTGGCTACATAATAAATAAGAATTATATATAGGGAAGGTAAAGCAAAACCGGGCACCATGATTTTTTTTTTAAAGTCTTCAGTGTTGTGTTAGCAGAGGTGATTTATAATTCTAACCACTTATGGAGTCAGGATTGTGTAGAGTGACTATAAACAACCTTCGAGAAGCGGACTGATACATAATTTTAATAGAGAAAAGGTATGGGAGAGTCTGGTTGGCTCATGAATTTTATGAAGCGTTATACTTCTATATCACTTCGAGCTCCTGAGTCAACTTCAGCGGCAAGAGCTGTTGGTTTTAAGAAACCACTCCTTACACTCCTTTGTGAGGTTATGGAACAATATCATTTTTACGTAGATAAAATTTTTAATAAAGCGGGAATATCGAAAGTTTCTCAAACCCAATCAAAGGTAATTGCTTAATGGGATCGTCAACAATTCGGTGTTTTAACTTCGGGTTAGGTTGTAGGTTGTAGGTCACTTTGTTCTTACTTTAATGATTTTTCGGACGAATGCAATGAAACCCAAGCTTAAGGATGGAACACCACCTGGGACAGAAATAGCGTGTCATGAAAGGGGATTAATGCAGGCTGAAATATTTTTGCAGTGGCTAAAGAATTTTTTTTAAACACATAAAATCATCTGTAAACGATCCGGTACTTGCATTTCTGGGTGACCGTGTGACCCACATCAAATACTTGAAAGCGATTGATGGGGCGCGAAATAATGGGATTGTTATGCTCTGATATCTCCCGCACTGCACGCATTGTTTACAATCATATCCTTCTGACCTACGAAATAAATGTTTGTCCCCCGAAAATATTTCTCCTATCCCAAAAGCTAATAGAACGAAGACTTCCAGGAAGAGAGGAAAAACGGCAGTTTCCCTAAAATGCACACAAAGCCACTTTTTACCTCATATTCAATATTAAATAATACTATCTATACTATCGCTGAAGGCTTGAGCGAAAGTTCTATCCACTGTCGAAAGGTGAGCTATAATTAGGGGACTTTCATCTAAAAAAAAGATCCTTTCAAGAAAATTAACCAGGTAGCTAAAGTAATTTCTAGGTAAATTATATGATGTATCATCAACAGGTGTCGGAATAACTCTAAGGTGGATTTCGAACCACCGACTTACTCTGCAACCTCCAATACTTTTTATCCTATTTATAGTCAGCATAAAACAACCATGGGTCCACTCATGGAACCTCCGGAATGGAAGGCTAACTCGTTATCACTTACTCCACCGACGTCTTCACCCGTTGAATAACTAATAACTATTAACTGCCCCTATTTATACTATTTATCCTAATTCTAGAAATTTCAGCCACTTAGTTACAGATATTTTCGTTACGAATGTTTACCTCACTTAACGACCACGGAATCGAGTCGTTTTTAACTTTCCTTTTCCTTGATTTTTCGTCACCTGAAACATGGGCATTACAAACCTCACTTCTTCCATGTTTATAGTATACCTCGTGCTCGTTATAATACTAAAAGTAATGGAAATTCTGCAACTCTTTTTTAGACCCAGCTTTAACTAATGCCTTAAATTAACTCTAGACTACCAACTCCTACCAGTTTTGATAATTCGAGATGTTATCGTAGCGCTCGCACCACCTCACTCATAGTACCTTTATAAGGACTTAAGGGGTTATTTACAAAGTTGAGGGGAAAAAGTGAGCTAAGTTGGTGATTTCTTTTAAGGGTTTTATGCAAATTGTATTAGGAAAAGCGAAAGACAATTTGTTGGTAGTACTATCGAAGAAAAAAAAACAAGTTGAATTATAAAAATATATTAAAAATTGTCGATTTTTTTAGCCCCAACTTTGTATATAACCCCTTAAATGAATCAACCGAAAATGATAAACGCGGCTGTACACTTACTTGTTACTTTTCGAAATTTTTTGTAATCGTAGTCTAATTCGTACTTTCTGTTCATCTAAGAAGCGCAGAATTACAAAATCTTTAACTTTTACCACTTTTCTAATAATTAAAATTTTGTATTTTTCGTAAGTTACGCTTGTTTTAAATAAATAAAGGAAATATAAAAATAAATATGTTTTTTGTCAAAGATGTTGCATATACTATATATATTCGAGGACTTAGTCAGTAACGTGCTCCGCTTTCACTGCAGACCCTTTATAGCCTCTTTTCAGTATGCCTTCATAAAGGATAAGCCTACCACCACCAACTTGTTCGAATTCGTACATCATTGGCTGCCCCTGATTGAGTCAGGTTTTCAGGTTTACTGCATCTTCACTGACTTCGTCTTTATAAATGATGTCTCCTTACTCCTGGCTAGGATGAGGGAAATGGGTTAGGAGGTTTGGTGAAGGAGGTGTCGATGTACGCCCCGTTTGAAAGTTGCAGGCTGATAAGACGAGGGAAAAACAGAAGATGGTAAACTGTTCCACATTCCTGTTGTTCTGCTTAGAAAAGATTCCTGAAATTCGACGGTACGTCCAAATTTGCCCTGGAGAGTATAGGGGTGGGAGCCATTTGTAGATCTTGTATCGCGCGTTGTCATGTGTCTACGAGGAATCAGGCTAGCAATTTCGTTAGAACAATGGCCATGGAAATAACGATAGAAGAGTGAGAGACAACCGACATTCCGACGATGCTCCAGAGAGTCAAGGCCATCAGAGATTGAGGGATCGCCAATAAGTTTAATAGCCTTACGCTGGACTTTGTCTAACGCGGACAGTGCAGTGTGTCCGGCCCCTGCTCAAATATGGGAATTATATTCAAGTCTAGGCCTAATGTGGGACTTGTAGATCAGCGCTAAGTCAGGTGGGATGAAATATTTCTTACATCTCTGTAGAAAACCCAAACATTTCATCGCACTTTTAGCGATTGCAAATATATGATCAGTCCAGCTAAGATTGCTGGATATATCGATACCCAAGATATTTAGGGAGGGCGAATTTGGTATATTCACTCCGTCGACTGAAATGGGTTGGGGGTGAACTGGGCGTTTTTTAAGGGACATTAAACAGCATTGAGTTTTAGATGCATTAAACGTAACACGATTTGCTCTGCCTCAAGCAAGGAACATAGAAATGTCATTGTTTAATGATCTAAACATGCGTTCCCGATTGATTTCTGTAGCATTTCCACGTGAATTCGTTACAGAATCAAAGGAGTACGCGAAATCAAGGGTGCTGTCGTCGGCGAAACTATGAATAGGATTGAGAGTAAGGGATAAGAGATCATTAATAAAAAGAAGAAATAAGGTTGGTGAAAGAACTGAACCCTGAGGTACACCGGCATTTATTTCGTAGGAATCAGATGTAACTCCGTCAAATACTACACGAATTGAACGGCCTGAAATAAAACTCTCTATCTATTTAACGAGGGTAGAGTGCAGACCAAATGTTTGAAGTTTGGCTAAAAGGGCAGCATGCCAGACTCTATCAAAAGCCTTTGAAATATCAAGAGCGACGATTTCGGACTCACCAAAATTGTGAAGACAATGATTCCAACGTTCCGTTAGAGCCGGTAGTAAGTCTCCGGCTGAGCGGCCAGTGCGAAAAACGTACTGGCAATCGTTGATAAGATGGTTATTTTCTAGATATTTCAACAACTGAGAGTTGATGAGTGTTTCAAAAACTTTAGATATGATCGAGGTTAGGGCAGTTGGTCTGTAGTTAGAGCGGTCGCATGCCTCTCCTTTTTTAAGTATCGGCTGGACATGAGCAAGTTTCCATACACTTGGAAACATTCATGTTGAATATGACAGGTGAAAAAGTTTGCGCAGAGGTTTAGCCAAAGCAGAGGCGCATCATTTTAAAACTAGGGGCGAGAAACCATCAGGCCCAGTAGCTTTGGACACGTCGAGTTTTGAAAGTACTCTAAAAACTTCCCGAGTGCGAAAGTGTAGCGACTTTTTCCTACTAGTACACTGTGATGGAGGTGGGAGTGGCTGCGATGAAGGTGGTAAGTACGAATTAGCAGCAAAATTAGCAGCAAACAGGTTGGCCTTGTCCAATGAGTCAGTAAAAACATTCCCGTTATAAATGAGTGGTGGTGTTGACGAACAGGTGAAATTGTTCTTTACGGTTTTTACTAGAGACCAGAATTTTAGGTAATCGGAAACCATTTTCTTCACGTTTGGAAGTGACTGTACGTGCAATGGTAGGAGTTAGATCAGTAGTGTTGACATTTTTGGAAAGTTCATTAGGATAGTTATTTTTTAGCGTTTGTTTCATGTCGCTGTGTTATGTAGATTAAAAGATAAAAATAAAAGATTAATGTACATACCATGAAAAACTGAAATTTATGAATCACCCTGTAACTCCTAAACGGTTGAGATTGCCCCCCCCCCCCTCCCCCTGCCATACAATTGTTTGTTTGTCTAGTTGAGATCTATCACCCCACTCATTTTGGCACGTCAGATCTGAAACACCCTGTATCTTATGAGCAAACTGATCATGATGTTCAACATTTTTTATTAACCTCTCTTAAACCTCCTTTAAAACCGTTCGACTAAATAATTTTTGTGTGTTTCAAGGGCTAATAATTAAATTTTTTTTACTATTATGTTAAAGTTGCAAAAGGTTCCTTAAACCCATAATGGCACATACCTACAGCAAACCCAGACTAACAAATTCAAAAGGTCTTTGTTTTGTGCTCTGTTATTCAAAGCGTATTGAATGTCATAAAAATTAACAATTCATTTGAAATCCCCTTTTCAGAACAATGAACTAAAGTGTTGCCATAATAGTGTATATGAGCAATGAAATAAAAAAAAAAAACACATCTATTACAAAGGAGCGAGATTACATGAAGCGATATAAGCAAACATTATGCACAATGCCTTCACACCTGTGCACGTTAGATACAGTGTACACATACCTGTGCTCGACAATAATAATTCTAAATCAGCGCTTGGAGGATTTTTTGTGTCACATTACCGACATCCTGCATTGTAACGACACGTAAATGTGACAATTATTTAATTAACAAACAAATAGTGAAGTAAATGTGATTTTTACTCTACAATGAGCCACAGTGCCACAATGGAACTCATTTGAAAAACTTCATCAGCAACTGGAGTAGCTGAGCGATGATCCAGCTACCAAAAACAAAACGAAGAGCAAAATGCATCGAAATGAATCAGGAACTGAAATCAGAAATTCATTTTCAATTCAAGTTGGTTGACTGAGTTAATTTCATTGAGATCGCCTCTCGTCATATGCATATTTTCAGTTCCTTTTTGTTTTTTTGTGCTGCTTCTCCACCTTTCGGGGAGACTCATCATCAGACTTATGAGTATATTTGGCACAAAATAATTGCGGCTTTGGATATATTCCTTTTGTTGCTAACTTGACAATTTTCACTGCGATGATGTTGATGAACAAAAAGAATCATATTTGATGTAACAAAAAATGAAACGAACATGAGGGAATATGTAATTAATAGCACTCTGGGGTAGTTTCCGATATCCTTAATTGGCTTCATCAGCATATCCTTTTATTTTCTTACACTACGCTCAGGACGACAGCTTAAATTGTCGACTAATCCCGCATGATATAATTGCTGGTGGATCAATTGTAATTTCTTTCCGATAAAATATTTTAAGGATAAAAAAAAGGACAATGTGAATCAAGCAACAAAGAAATTGACTTTCATTGCTTTTTTTTAAGTTATTTTAATTGAGTTGCCAGATACCAAAATCTATAGATTAAGACGTTTAAATATAGTAGGCAGTGGCGGATCTACGGAGAGTCGAGTGGGGGGTTCGGATTCAAACCCCCCATGAAGGCCGTATTTTTTTTCTGTAATAATTGTTCAAAAGAGATTTCCTTGATGGAATTTTGTTTTTCAAAATGTGTAACGTCATCAACAACAACATTAAACTTCTCCATGCTTCCTTTTAAGAAAGTAGTAGGAGGAGCCCTGCTGACCGCACTCGAGACGGTTTCACTTTACAAAATGAGCAATTTTCAAAATTGGAAAAAGCTAAACTCGTCATTTTTATTTGTTCCACCAAAATAGAAGTACTTTATTATTATTGTAGTGAATCGAAGAGTTCTCTTAATAACACTAGTTTACAAAAATTTTAAGCTTTTGTGCCCCTGGACAATGAATAGTTGTTTCCGAGGTAATTCTTCCCGCTAGAACCGAATCTGAGCTCAGAATTACTCTATCATATAATTTTTGAGATATTCTTACCTAAATGTGCAAAAAACACTGTTTTTTGAAATTTTTGAGGTTATGTAGCACTGCGAATTTTTATTTTTTTCAAAAAACTGTGTGTGGGATCTTATAGTATAAGTCTGCCGTTGAGTTTGCTGAAATATTTTTTTTTCGCCGAGATATCGCATTTTGAAATTTTCATGTTCATGAATTTCTCGGTATACGGATTTTTACATAAGAACTTATTAATCCGGGCCCGCATCTAAATTTTTGGTCTATAGGGGAGGGTAGGAACTAGGAATCATTGTAGTTTCGTTCTAGTCCTGTTTATAAACCTATAAAGATGAAATTTGATAAGTATACGGACGTTTCCAAAAAGATATGAACTGAACTGAACTTCCAATGCTCAGCTATTCGTACAGGCTGTTAAAATACACTAAATGACAGATGATGGTGTTTGTTCGGCAACATTTATTGTGTTTTTTGCATTGTATTTCAGCCTTGTCATCCGCTACCATTATTCCCTGAGTTAGTGCAAACATATTGCAATGGGATACCTTTCACATCTGTTCGCATCCAGGTGATAAACTTCCAACAGACAAAATCTTCAGACTGCTAGCGCAGGACATTGGCACACTATGGAAGCCGCCGTTTCCTGTTCTTCCATTCAGATATCATCTTCAGAGATGCATAGCTTCATTAGATGATACCCGAAGTTACCAGGGCCTATCACCAATGTTGCCAACCATCTCAAATGAAAGATTTCTCCTTTGATAGAACGATGGGTCATTTTCGGAGCCAGCTTAACCTTTCAAAGGAGTCCATGTTGCTCCACTGTAACCACTGTAACTGTTCCTTTTTGCCCTGCATTAATAATGCCCGTCACCACTCTTTGCCCAAGGCAGTGAAGTGTTCCAAGCCATGGCAATTTAAGGACGAGTTCTACTTTTCCAGATCATCCGCCTTCTCGTTTCTAATAAGTCCTATGTGTCCTCTATCTAGAAACACTTATAGCTCATTTTCAGAGGCACTTGTGTAAGGCAAGAGAAGTGTCGATTTCTCTCCGTGACATACACCTTATAACCGCCTGCTTTTCGATGGCTATGAAATTTTTTTCACATCACATGGCTTTCTATCAAGCATTCCAGTGCATATCGAGAATGAACTAACACTCCGCCAACATCTCCGCTCTGAAACACGAAACCTGCGCCGGCTTTATCATCAATTCTGGATCCATTCGTGTTGGTGATGGCGTCAGCTTGCAAATAAATGGGAAGTGGTTCTTCTGAGATAAGCGGTATATGATATATTTCGATTACCCTTACTTTATTTATTCCATCCGTGGTAACTTCCTTTAGCCCATGTTTTATGTAGTCCAGAATTTTCATGTGCCCAAGGCTGATACCAGACCTATGTCTTCATCGCGGTCTAAAGACAGAGCTGGTATGTGGTGCGAAAGCACCTCTGACACTCGTCTTTGCCAATCTTTGGACCTTGTTCTGCATTCTTCTGATAGTCGTTTGCTTGGTTTCCGTTCCAATATGCTAATATGCTGACTTCTGTGAGATACCAAACTTTTTTTTCAGATACTCTACCACACTGGCGTAGCGCCGTGTTAGCTTTCGGGTATTTTCCTCAATATGTCTATTTCAGGTCAGTTTCGAGTCCAGGAATACATCCAGGTACTTTACTGTCATTGATTCCTTGAGCTCAGCATCAAACAGTCTAAGTGTTAGGTTTAGATCTTGTAATGATTATTAGATCTGTCCTATTTGCATCTTCTCTCCTTTGCTATAATTGCTAAGTTGTGAGCATAATCAATGTTGTATATGCCCACCTGTTTTGGAGGGAGTCCACTACGGAGAACCACAGAGTAAGAGATTTTACCCCTCTCTGTGAGCAACCTGCACTCACTATGCCTTTCCTTTTTTTGAGTCCATCTCCTAGAATATTCACTGCCTTCTGCTTTAACATATTGTCGATCCATCTTGCTGTGAGTGAATCAACTCTACGTATCACTAGTGCAGCTTTTAGAGTTTCGAAACTTAGTTTGTTCTAAGCCCCTTCAATTTCTATTATAACAACCATTGTGATTCCCTCGGTATGTAACTTCTTTTCTGCCACCCGCACCACCTGGTGGGGTGTAGTTTCCGTAGACCGGCCAGAACGATAAGCATGCAAGTTCCCACTGAACGGATACAAATAGGATGTTGTACATTCAGTGTGATAAACAATAACCCTCTCCATCCTTTTCAATGTAAGGGATGTCAGGCTTATCGGTCTGAAAGACTTCGCCTTAGTATAGGCCTCTTTTACAGGTTTTGGTAGCAAGATGACTTTCGTCTGCCTTGAGGAGAGCAAGCGTTTCCAAAGTATCGATACCATGACGGACTTAATGCTTCCCGAAAAGTGAAGCTCCAGCAAGACATCATTATCACGGTGTCTCCGAAATTTTTTCCGTTGTCACGAACGAGTCCAAGCCTAGAACATTTTTATTGAACTTTTCCTATTAATGTCAATTTTGGCACACAGCTGACGTCAAACCTTTTGACATTTCGTATTGCACAGACCTTGTATTTTCCAGAGTTAGAGAACTTTTTACCTCTCTCTTAATACAAAGACTAGTTTATTTTGGTTTTCTTTTTGTCTATGATTTCTAGTTGCTCACTTTGTTGTTTTCCAGTTTTGGAAGTAAAAGCTACATGGAGTACCCCTAAGGCGCAGAAAACTAGAGAAGTATCTGCTGGACCACATCATATATGAAAGAGGTCCTCTAGCATTATCAGTGGGGAATGTCCATGCCTTTCCATCTGCATTTTTATTTGACGCCTGATCACATGCTCTATCTCTCTTTCTCTAGTTCCCATAACCCCTTGTGGGGCATGGGGAGGGAGAAAAACTTCACCCGTTTCGAGACGACGATTGCAAGTGGACCATTTAAAGTGGATTCTGAACCACTACCATTTTCTCTGCAACCATGGGCCATGGGCTTTTCTTCGTAAGCAGAAAACAACCATGGGTGGCCGTAATGGGTGGAATTCGAACCTTAGACCGCCGCGTTGGTAGACCGACAAGTTATCACTTACCCCACCAACGATCACACACACGGAGAGAAAATTCCAGGAAAAATTACGGTTCTACTCATCACGTTACATATTCTGCCAAAATTTAAGCAGTCGCACTATAGTATTTACTATTGTTCCAGTAATTTTTAATGTGTTTATGGCAAGTTTTACGGAGCAGAACCGTAAAATTTACTATATGATTTTAAAAAAATTTATCGCCTAATACATAATTTTTCCCCAAATAACCGGCAAATTTTAGCTGATACTTGGGCTTATCTTTCATGAAATGTTAAGGTGCTAAGCAGACTAACTTTTGCAAAATGATTACAATTGAGAGCGGTAATATTTACCGGAATTTTCCTAAAAAAGGAACCAGCACCTATGATCCACAAAAGCACTACGACATATGTACGTTATAGGACCGTATCGTTTTTTTATGATTATGTCCGTGATGATTCCCATTCCATGTCGACAAATAAAAGAATAGTAAATTTGTAAGTATGTCCAACTGAAAACTAATATTGACTGCTTTCTAACACTTCCAAACAAAGTCTCTTTTGAGAAAAGATTTTATTAAATATTTTGTTAAAGTTAGTTAATTTTGCTCTACTACATCAAAGCACTATTTTTTTCGTTTCAGGATTTCGAAAAAGACCTAATGCCACACAAAGTTTGTCCACTTAGTCCAAATGTTTCCCTAGCTGAACAGGAGAAGGAACAGCAACGTGTGGAATATTACAAAAGCATTACGAACAGCAATGACAGATCATCGCCTCATGAGCAAGCAAACGTGGTGGCGGCAGCTGCAGCAGCTCAAGCCCACCTGAACGGAACTAGTGAGTACATATCGATGTCCAATTTGACCTATGAGCTCAAATAAAATTCCAAATAGTATACAAGTAGAAAAAAAACAATCGTGGGCTTATTTAGTTGAAGCCATCAAATATTTACAATCCCTTTACCCAAACTTCTCCTATATTTAATGAATTTTTACGGATTAGCCCAGTTGCCCTGCTCGTCCGTCAACTTTGGCTGACAAGTCAACCCCTAATTATTTCAATTAAACGAGCCCACTAATCTCGATGCATGCCTAGAGACTAGAAAATAAATTGCCTCTACTTAGCCGACTAAATTTGAGAGGAACATATTTATATCTATGGCTTAAATTTCAATAGTGCAAGACATGATAAATCTGCAAAAGTTACAAAATCTAGCATCGATGCAGCAACAACATCAGCAGCAGCATTCGTCAGTTCCGGCAGCACTTGCAGGCCTTCAGGGATTAGGTGGAATTTCATCTGCAGCAGCATTAAACTCACCTTTGAATTTAAGCGTTGGCTCTACATCAACTTTGTCATCTACCAACACAAAACCGCCAGCTTCTGGTGCTCTAGGTGGGAGTGGAGGTGGCGTTGCTGGATGTAGTCCTCCTGGTGGCTCGCAAATGCCACAATTAATATTAGCTTCAGGACAATTAGTTCAAGGTGTTCAGGGGGCACAATTACTGATCCCAACGTCGCAAGGTAATACTTCAGATACAGTTGAGCTGGCTTAGATATTTTTAATTTATGCTTCTGTGGTCGCATTTAATTTTCACCAGCACCCTTTATATTGAGAGGGATGAGCATTCATTGATTGTGACTCTTTTCCAGGTATTGCGGTTCAGACGATATTAACGATTCCGGTTAGTCAGCAAATTAACACAAACGAACAGTTCTTGCAGAGCTACACAGCGCTGAATAGTGGTGCAATTGCTTTTAATAATTCATCAATGGGACCGCATTCAATTCCAATGCAACCCCAATCGAATCTGTTGAAACCAAATTTTTTCTCGCCGGGAGTACAACAATTGTTGGCTGCTTTACACCCGGAACTGTTTCCAGGACCACATCATCAACCGGATTCGGTCCATCCGGTGCACAGTCAACAAACTCAAGAAGCTAAAAATTCACACATGCAGCAGCAAGTTCACAAGCAGCCGGTCTCTCATCAATCTCTCAGTAATCATCATCGAACCGAGAGTATATCGCCAAAAATAGAAACGTCACAAACTTCTATTCAACTTAGAGAATCGGCTTCACCTTCCCCAGCTGCCCAGCATATGCGATCGTCTCCTTTATCCAGCTTAAGTTCGAATCAACATTCACTTCCGAGTCCAACTCGGACATCGAATCTGGGCAGTTTGGGACTCAATTTGAGCCACGAGAAGCCAGCATCTGCACCCACACCTCCTGGAACGAGCAACTATAGTTCGCCGTCGGGATCTCAAGTATTTCGCCCCCACTCGCCAAACAGCCATATGACCTCCAGCTCACATAGTTTAAGTAGTCAAGTGAATACGCCATCTTCGGTTTGTGTACTTAGTAGCATCAATAGGTGAGCCTGTCCGTTGTTGCAAAAATCCATTATTCCGAACTGTATGTCATGACGTTATTTTCATTTTGCAGGCTAACCTCTGCTAACGGAGAGCTTACGATAACAAAATCTCATGGACCTCCAAATAATTCCATGAGCACTTCTTCGTCATCGCCTTCGCCTGGCTCGACACATCAACAAAACCAGCCAATGAAACTGAGTCCAAATTCCATGCAAATATCGCCAACGGGGACGGAAGCCTCCACCACAGATCTCCTTGTAGACTCTCCAAGTAAGTATATGAATCATTAAATTATATAAAAGTGTTGCCCATTTAGGTAAAAGGATCCCAATCTAGGATAAGCTTTACTCCCAATTTGCATATCGAAATTTTAATGAAGCCTTCATCTGCGGCATTACTCCAAATACGTGATGCCCGATACCTCATTTCTGCGAATGCTTGTGTTTCATATTTTAATTAATAAATGGACCGAGTGGATGTATCGTGGAAAAAAATAAATTCTATATCTGCCTCTACTTCCTCGGCCCGTCACTGTATTGCCATAGAGTTGCAGCTTTATTTTGGATCAGATTTTAATTTGCTGAAAAATGGGAGATAGATTCGTTTCCAAAATATTTCGGTTCATTTTTAATAATGCCGGTTATTTGCAAATATTTTTCACCATTGAGGTGCGCTAAGCTACATAGTTAAATGTGAAATTTTCTTTTGCGATATATTGACTTGAGTTTCATTTGAGCGTTGCATACATATAGACTCTCTTTTTTGTAGTTGCCAGGTTGGCTGCAGTGTAAATTGAAAAGAGTATTTACTTATTCCGTTTTATTTGTCGTGCGGAACTTAATTAAACCTCGTCTCGGCATTACCTATAACTAGAAGGACAATAGCATATCTATTAGCTATAGAGCTATTAAACTCCTTTTTTACGTTTAAAAGCTAATTAAGTGTCGGGGGTATTACTAATAACGGATAAGGTTATGATGTCTCAGAAGAATGCCTGTCGCTTCCCATAAGGACTTTCTTGATTAATTAATTGAAAGAAAGTTAAGACCATAGGTCACTATGTTTTGCACCCATCGGTAAAGAAAAGACTTAAGCACCGAGCGTATAGGCTCAGCCAGCTGTTTGCCTTTGTGAATTTCATGATAGCTTCCCAACCTCAGGTAGGAAGGTTGTTAAGGTAATTGTTAAAAAAAAAAGAAGGGATCCCAGGGGTCCACATTTAAATGCCAATGGCAGATAGAGGTATAAAACGCTCCACTATTTCGGTTTCCTCTTCGCATCTTCGCAGGGCTGTTTTGGCGGTCAAGTCATAAAGTGATGCATGAGGTTAAATTTGTGGACAACAATCCGTATAAGCGGATGTAAGTGGCTATCGATTATCAACACCCACAGTAATAATATGCTTTTCTGTGGAGTGCCTCTGCATAACTTCTCCTTTCTGCTTTAATGCTGTGGTGAAACATGTGTGAAATGTAATGAGCTATGGCTCTGTTTCGCCATTGTGTAAATAATTTTGTCTAGATGGATGGATGATAATGCTCCTTCCACATTGATGAAGGCTGCCAGCTTCATGGAGTAATTCTACACATTTTTTTTTTGCAAGAAATTATAAGCGGCCTAGTGTGTCAACATAGATAAATAAATTCGGCGTATTTTCGAAAAAATTTCAAATTTTTCAGCAAGATTTTGTTTCCCTCCACAATGCAAAGATTGTTGAAAATTACTTCAAGATATCTTTTTCCTGTTTCATATCAATTGATGTATAATTACCTCGTTCTTCATTCATGTGTTCCACAAGAGTCTATTTTGGGTTCTTTCAGTTTTATAATTGTACAGGGTGTTTCGCATAAGGCGTGCCAAATCTAACCTGGGCAAAAAAAAAGATTGCACGGCAAGAATGAAGTTACAGGGTGATGCATACATTCAAAATTGTCATGGTATGCACACATCAATATTGTATTGTTATATTTTGATCTAGTCAGCATAGCGACATCAAGTACAAGCCAAGAAAAAGTACTATTCCATGTTTTTTTTTAAATACCAACAATGTTGATATAACCCCAACTCTCAGCACTTCCCCAAATTTTCTAACAAATGCATTTCAGCTCTTTCCCCATGGTGAAATGAGGACATATCTAAACTTAGGAAGTTAACTAGCAAGGTCTTCAACATCTTCTAGAAGCATACACTCTGCAGCTGTCTAAAAATGCTGAGCTGTCTAAAAATGTATAAAAAATCAGTAAAGGTCTAGACTGAGTACTGCGAATCCTCTGAAGGCATAAATGACTCAGCAAAACCTAATTTAATGCCCTTTAGGGTCCATGCTAACCCAATCTTCATGTCGGAAAAGGATAGGCCATGATCGGAGTCAACGTCTAAGATCCTGGAGCTTTTGATGAGCACACACTTTCCTTGATGCAAAGACAACTACCCGGAAATTCCCGATTTTCGGGATCTGCATTGTACATCGTGGGGACCATTACATCCATTTTCACAGGGAACTTCTGGGCAATTAGCTTATTCAATTGTAAATGGCCTTGACGACATACTGCTCATTATGCTACCAAAGTTACAAGACAGAGTAACACCGTGGCTGGTGGTAATTTTCGGAAGCTGCATTCTACTGAATTACGTCCCCAAATCCTGAAGACGAGTTCAAGTGGTGTTCATTGTCGGTAGGCGAAGGCATGAATTCGTGAAAAACTTCAGGCTTCATTCGTACTTAAACATATCTATCAACGGCAGAGCCTGGAGTGATCGCCGCTATATAAATGTCAGCACGCATACCTTAAAAAGGGATTTACAAAAGAACTCTACATGAGGCAGTGAGACTATGAAGCTAACTATACAATATAAGTAATACACCTTAGCCGCCTTTCTGGATATAGATGGTGCTTTTAATAACATCCGCACTGAGAATATGCAATAATCCCGAGATTAGGCAGTGCGGACTATGAAGCTAACTATACAATATAAGAAATACACCTTAGCCGCCTTTCTGGATATAGATGGTGCTTTTAATCACATCCGCACTGAGAGTATGCAATAATCCCGAGATTAGGATAGAAGAGAGGCTTAGTTGTTGGTTAGTTTCAATGCTAAGGGCAAGTATTATTTAATCGGTCTAGCTAGGTAGCACACAAATTACGAAATTCATGTGCAGAGGAACTCCCCAGGGTGGTGTCATTTTTCCACTACCATTCCCATATATAAGATCCTTTCCATACCAGATAAAATTAGGATTAAAGTAGTCGCATTTGTGTGTGGCGTGGCAATTTTGATGTCAGAAAAGTGACATGAATGAAATCATGGAATGCGCCTCGGATAAAGTAAGCGTTTAGGCCACCAGCTGTAGACTTCGGCAAAACTGAAGTGATGCCTTTTGCCATAGAAACCAACATATCGGCTTTTAATACTCCTAGACTAAACGGGGATTTGGAGATAATTCTTGACCCCAAACTCGGCTGGAAACTTAACATAGAAGACCGGGAGCCTGCCATGTGCGTGAGATAACCTTTGATAGGAGGTCGGCACTACAGCCAAAGATGAAATTATGAATTATGCTGTGGTACACCCGATCCTCACCTACGGGTCGTTGTAAGTAAGGGTCAAAACCTTTTGAGTCTCAATAAGGTTCAAAGATCCGTGGGAATAAGCATCAATGGCACATTCGATCGGTGTATTTGGGATTTTTGATACAATAATTTAGTATTTTCTCTTAAACACTCTGTGTTTGACGCCTTCCGGATCATGAATCAGTCTTTAAAGCTGCAGTACTTGCTATCCTAAGAACTTGCCAGACTGTAAAAAACCCCTCGTCGAAAGCCTCTTGGTTCGGTTACCATATCCTGCAGATTGGCGGAACGGTGTCGTGATGAGCTTTCCTTTTTCTGTAAGTGCCTCGAAGTCACCTTGTTGTGGGCGCCGGGTCACGGGGCATTGACAGGAATGAGCGAACCGACGCGTAGATAATGCGGGGCACCAAGAAGGTGTCAAGGCTAAGGATCATCCACTTCTTGAACGTTACCGGTTAGAACCTTTCCAGAGGTTTAGAGAAACTGGAAGTGTTACCTCAGATAGCAGAAGATTTCGCCGAAGCCGAGCAACAAGTAATCACCCTCGACAAGCAAAACACTGAAACGTGCAAGAAGCGAGTCGCAAGACGACTAGGAGTGCAGTTAAAGCTTGGAGGGTTATTTATCGAGAGGAATTATATCCACCATATCTCAATCCAAAGACTACTGGAAGGAGATTCCGAAAAAAATGGAACTTTTCACATGGCTTCTGGAATGCAACATAGAGAACAGGCCCGTGGCGTTGCTAGGCCGAATTTTGTGGATGGATAAATCACAATTTACCAGTACCGGTATTACAAACTTCCACAACTTTCATATCTCGTCGGATACTAACTCATATAGGACAAGGGTGACCTTGTTCCAGCACATCTTCAGTGTCAATGTTTGAGTTGATAACCATTCTCGTTCATCTCAAAGTGATCTATGCTTACTCTACTTACTGTAGTTCTACAAATCCGTCATTACTTGACTTAATTCTTATCTCTAACGAAGGTAAGGAAAATTATCCCGAGCAGCTTTGTCCATTTAGTAATTTAGATCGTGACCTCTCTAACGACTTCTCCCTTAATGCCGATCCGCTTTGTAGCTATTCATATCGTGATTACAGAGCCATCGAAATCAGTGCTTTTTTTTGAAGAATCATCACACCTACCTTGGACCTTAAATTTGCAAGTGTTTATAATATGGAACCCAAACAAAGATATTGTTGCGAGTCGGCAATATTGAAAGTGTTCACCAATATTAGAGCCGCTCTTGAACTGGACGGTCTAACCACGCTTGTACTGCTTGACTTCTCCGAAGCTTTCGTTAGCGTAGACCATAAAATACTTCTCAAAACACTTTTCAGTTTCTTTAATTTTAGTACTTCCGCAGTTGCTTTCGTAGGAGATTTTATGACGGATCGCCATCAGCAGATCATGGTTGAGAGAGACAACCGTATTCTATTCGGTTTACCACAGGGATCGATATTGGGCCCATTTTTATTTAGTATGTTTATTAAAGATCTGGATTGAAATATTCTTTATATAAACATTCACTTGAATATACCCATTGGGTTACTCTAGGACCGCATTGTGATCCAGGGTGAATGGCTTGATGCTGAACTCTGGTAAGTCCCAATGCATTTTATTTCATAACGTCACACTTAACCGAAATGATATTCCATCAGTTGTTCTAGATGGAGTCAATCTATCGCTGGAAAGAAAAGTTAAAAATCTGGGTATAATATTGAACCAATATATGAAGTGTTGTGATAATGTAAAGTTGTTGATTAGTGAAATTTGTTCCGGGTTTATTTAAGTTTTGGCTCTCTGCTAGCATTGTTTACCTTCGGCAGCATGAGTGTGTGTTTTTAAGACCGGATCTATGTGTTCTCAATAATGAGAGATGTCGTTTAGTTCGACAAATGACAAAATTTCATTTTATCACGACCTACCGTATTGTCGGTTGGTTGTACTGTCGCGTAGAGATGTACACCGTCGAGCAGAGGTATTGTTAGTATTATGTCCGATATGTACTAAGATTTGTTCAACATCTACTTTTTCTCCTTTAAAATGCTTGTAACGTCCATATGACAGCGTTCGTAAGTTCTTTCCTACAAAACCTTAAGTTTCTTCAGTAAATTTTGTTTCATGGCATCAATCGGATGAGACAGGGTCTTTTTAGGAAATTTAAATTTTGGAAGAAGAAAGAAGATACATGGCACAGAAAAGACTGTTTAGTCAAAACACTACGAACTATTATTGAAGTGTGAGCTAAAGCATTATCGTGCTGCAAAATCCTTGAATTGTCTTTCATTCTTAATTATTGTCAACGCATCAAGGCGAACATTGTCATAATGGAAGACTATTTGGTAATTTGGTCGTTTCAGTACTGACCGTATGCACACGGTTCAACAGATATTTGTAGAGAGTCTCTCTTTCGTTCCCGTAATCCATTGTGAGGATGGGGTGGGACTAGAACTTTGACAAGATTTGAGACAACGATTACAAGTGAACCTACAATTTAATGTGAATTCCAAACCACCGACATTACTCTGCCACCAATAATGACCTTTTTTCATCGTAATCTTTTGTCAGCAGAAGACAACCATGGGTCACCGCCGGTGAGGTTCGAACCTAAGACCTCCGAATGAAAGGCCGACACGTTATCACTTACTATCTTATTAAATTATTTTTACAAAAGAATGAGTCTCGGCTTCCCGGAGAGTTTTAAAAAATAGAATTAAAAAAATCCACTCCATCTCTGTGCTGTTGTCTAGCTCGCAACAATGCAAAAACAAGGCATTCCTCACTCCCCTTACCCTAATTCCCTTCTGGCAAAGCCATGCTAACGCATCAAAGGGTTGTCCCCTCAGGCTCAAAGTAAGCCTTCTTCTTCTGTTTTCTCCTAAGATTCCTACTTCTAACTAGCCAGTCACAGCCGAAGGTTTCCAATAAGCTTTGTTGAAATTTCTTTTTCTGAATTTTTATTGAAATCGATTGCACTTTTTTGCAAATTATTAACCGAATTTTACCTCTCATTTTTAATATAGCAACTTGTGGCCATTAAAACCTGACATCTAAATGAACAAGGCTTGACTCAATGTACTCCTGCTTAGTTTTATATAAGAAATAGAAACTCCTTCTTTGAATAAAGTTATTTCTATTTTGATGTGTCGAAGTAGTATCGATATCAATATTCCGAAATTCAAGAACCTAATTTAGGGCGTTATTATCTCCAAGGGCATAATTAACTCCAATTCTTGCGACAACACGGGGAACTGATTTTAATATAAATCTAATTCAAATACGAACATCCGTCTATCTATAACTTTAATCAACACAGACAGTGTCTTAACGCAATTTCCCAGTTGCACTTTGACTCAACTTAATTTACCCTTGCAGGATCTCCTTGGTGACTGATGAGCTCCTCGTTATGCCTGAAATCGATTAGGTGATTAATCTCAGCTAAATCTCTAATGCACTCATAATGACGCGACGTTGCCATAACGTAAAACGCACTCATTCAAATTAACCAAAAGATTCATGTTATTAAAGTTGAAGTCTTGGGGTTGGAGTCAGTTTAGGGGCTTACATAGGTGTATTCCGTTCTATCAGATTATACTAAGAGTTGTTACGTTTAGACACCTCCATATGCAGGTACTGGTTATTATTAGATGCGGTACTCAACTACAAACAAGGGAAGGAGGAGAAAACATCTGATTAAATTCGTATAGGGCCGTGATATGCACATAACTTTGCTGACGACAAAGAGTGAAAATTGGCACGGCAAATGTACCTGTTAAATGTCAATAGCAATAGCATTGCTAGTGAAAGGACTATTACCAGGAACAACAGCAACTACATGGCAAATGCTATCTTTGACGTGCAGGAATTATGCATAACAAGAACAACCGATACTCGATTATAGAATTAAATATGCATTACGCCATCAATTACCTTCGTAATTATAATTTTGTTCCGCTCACGAAGCGTTGAGAGACATTGAACGCGAATTATTTGAACACCAGGAACTGAAACGGAGTACGATGGAGGCTTTGTATGTACGAATGTCATTGCCTTGTCGAAATCCAAATTTGTTTCGTTGTTTTTTTAATTACTTGAATAAATGCAATTTGATATTTTTGTAGACATGATGGGTTGAGAAGTTGAAGCTTTGCTTTGACGTTCTTGCCTAAAATACAGTAGGTAGTCGATGACTTGACCTATAGACCTTACAGCTTTAATTCCGGTCCAAAATAGTGTAAGTAATGGCAGTTTATCTCAGAGATGGGCATTTTTTATTCGAATAAAGATAAAAGCTAAAAGCTCAAATAAATTGAAAAATCTAATAAAAATTTATTTGAATCAAAAATTATTCGTTATTTGATGAATTATTCGCAAATAATTATCTGTTATTTGGTGCTTTTTATTCGAATTTCAAATAATTATTTGCTATTCGATTATCAAATAATTATTCGATAGTTGATGTCTCTTTATGGAATACTTATTTGTTTTATGGTATCATTTATTAAAATCTTTACTGTAAACATCGAAACATAACAAGGCAGCTTTAATTTCCTAAGTACGAGACACCGTATTTGAAATTCGAATAAAAAGCACCAAATAACAATTAATTATTTGCGAATAAGTCATCAAATAACAAATAATTATTTGATTATCGAATAACGAACGATCAAATAACAAATAATTATTTGAAATTGGATTAAGGGGCACCAAATAACAAATAATTATTTGCGATAACTTAAAATAAATTGAAAATCAAATAAAAATTTATTCGATTTTAAAAAAAAATCGTTATTTGATTGAAAATTTATTCGAATAATGCCCTGGTTTATCTCTTGTGGGTAAAAAAGCAATCAACTACGTGCACCAAGACAAAAGGTCTGAGTGAAGGACTATGCGATATACATAGGTACTCCGGATGTCTAAACCGAAGAGGTCTTTGGATTTGACTGGAGGGAAGCTCAAATTATTTTTTTTTACAAATTTGTATTATAAAATATCTCTTTTTATTAGCTCTTTATATTGGCAAAGAACTTCCTAACAGATTTTTTGATTGAGTCTTGTTCTTGAAATTATCGGTTTCTGAGCAAATCGGCAGCAGATCGGGTGAATCTGGAGGATGTATTTCATGGGCAAAAGGAAGTTACCATGTATTATTAAACTAAAATATACTCGCCATCGCTTGATTTTTAAGACACAGAGGTACACACTCTTAAAAGAAGGCGACTCAGCTAACTGGTTAAATAGTAATGTA
This sequence comes from Leptarthrus brevirostris, assembly GCA_964036015.1. Classification (NCBI taxonomy): domain Eukaryota; kingdom Metazoa; phylum Arthropoda; class Insecta; order Diptera; family Asilidae; genus Leptarthrus; species Leptarthrus brevirostris. The sequence goes on along the minus strand of OZ038372.1, from coordinate 153,546,148 downwards.
GCTGCCAAAAATTTCCCAAATTAATTCAAATTAAGTTCTAAATGCCATTTCGTCCAAGTCCAGAGAATTGTCTTTTATTTAACCGAAACATGTAGGAATTACTCCATCAAAAGGGAAATATTTTTCCTGGCAGCTAAGAAATAGATTCTCGCTTATTAAATTTAAACAAGATGGAAATTATTTTTTAGTAACAATTTTTACAGCATTGCCAGACTATTTCTTTCTCGATTGTAAAGGGAAATTTACGAATCTGTTCTTCTATTTAGTAATTATTCTATGGCATTACTATGAGGGAGGCAAAGGGTTAATTTTAAACCTAAAATTTTTATGAAATATAGAAATTTAGAGTATGAATTTACGTATTGCTCTTCTAAATTTATTTTATTTTTCTCAACCCTGGATGTACGGTCCTTCGAGACAACTAAAGAACTTAAAGGGCAAGACCTGAAAAAGGTTCTACACCAGAAGGAGTGACGTCGTTTACCTGGAATAATGCGAACTCTGTCATCAATTCTCCTCCCAGCTGCAGACATCTTACAGTGCATTTCTGTCCAACATTACATCTACTTTGAACTCATCAACTCTAAGCGTAACTGTTATGGCTATCCCTCCTCCTTGAGGTTCCCTTACTGCGACAGCGGCGACCACTTTTCTTCTTTCTCTAATTTATTTGCTGATTTTTTTCTGGAATTCCTACTGTGACACGTCTTCTGTTGATTTTTCTCATTTCGCAAGGCTTTCGCCGACTTCACTCGAACTAAAAGACGTATTATTCGACGATGTACAGAATTCCTTTTTGACCTATCAAATTGCTTCCCAAGCGGTCCTGATGTTCCTGCACCCTTCCTGAAAAATTTAAATCGTCTCTTGCCTACGCTTTTTGCAACTTGTTTAATCTGTTTTTACCTGTTCCCTTCATAAAAAGGACAATAAAGACAATACTTCCAATTATAGGCTCATCGCAAACTTTTGGGTTTTTTTACGATGTTGCCAAAGTGAGGAAACTTGAATGTCTTGTTTTTTCATTGCTCCTTCCCCCCCCCCCCCCCCCCCCCTCCGGGAGACCTGGTCCCGAACCCGGGAACCATTGGTGGTCGTACCGCTCAACCGATTGATCCAACTTCATTGCCGCGAAGATTTTCGAGCCTTCAGCAAATGACGTGCTTCGCTTTCATTGCATTCCTTTCATGAGCACTTTCCAGCATGACATCACCAAGTGAAGGTCTACTTCTACCAAACTACTTGAATTCCTCAATCTATGCTTGCCTGCCATTGAATCGGACAAACAAGTAAATTGTATTTGCATGGACTTCAGTAAGACCTGCAATAGGATCAGCTACTACATCCTTATTCACAAGCTGTCATTGCTCAGGTTTCTTCCTTGGCTCTTGGATTGGTTGTCCTCTTACTTGTTTGATCGCACACGACGTGTCTTGTTTAGTGGGGCTCTTTCCACCAAAATCTCTGTCTCTTCTAGGGGTACCACAAGGCACCATTAATGGTCCACTCCTCTTTGTTTTTTCATATAAACGATGTTTGGCTAATTCTTGGCAATTCCTGAATTCTCTTTTATGCTTACAATAAAATATTTCGAATCGTTTCCCGTAACACTGCTCGTGTTCTATGGAACACTGATCCACCTATGTTTCATCATCGATATTCTAACAGGCATCGTCCACTGAATACTAATAACTGCACTGCTTTGACTTTCTCCCGCATTAAATATCTCATTCTATTTGATTGCTCTATAGACGGAAGACTCGATAAGTGCAAAGATTTGGGCGTTACCCTCAACTCTCGTCTATTCCTTCGGAGGTTCCCTGCCTCCAGTGGAAACTAGTTCTTGAGGAGTCAATATAAATTGGCTGGAACGAAAAGGGTGTTTAGCCTTAACCCTTGGCTAGGGCCAAGCAGTTGCATATTAGGTGGATTATGGTTTCCTGATTAACTTGCGTCCGAGTAGAATGAGCTCTCTTGACCGTTTAGGGTCAAGCTTTAGCCATATCTGTCGGATGATCAGGCAGATGTCTTCCTCCTGCCGATTAACATTTGCAATCCTGAGAGATGTCTGTGAAAGGATCACATAGACTCTATCCTTAACTGGGCTTTTTCGATGTTGGGCTCCGTGAAAATATGATCCAGGAAACTTGATTACCCTTTCTTGTCAAAGCTTCTATATTGCACGATCGTCAGACCTATTGTGGCATATGCTAGCCCTGTATGGGATCCTTGCTTCGCAGTGCACGCCAACCGAATTTAGGCAGTGCAGTGTAGATTTCTTAGGTTCCTCCCCTGAAATAATCTCTTCATCCGTCCCTCTTATTGAGATGGACTTTCTTAATTTTCTTTGGACACTCTTGAAAAGAGGCTAAATGTTCCAGGATTTTTAATTCGATTTCTTGTCTAGAGCGAAAAATTCGTCCAAATTACTGGGTTTTGGGATCATTTCCGTTCCTACTCGCTCCTTGAGGAACCACGACTTCCTTACAACAGCTTACTGTTTAAATGAAAAATGTAATTAAATGCTAGGAAAATGTTTGTCGTTCTGTTCGAAGCCTGCCAACTATTTATATTTATACTATGATTACGCCATCGAAATATTCTGGATACAACATTTTCCTTTTTTTTCTTTTTACAGATGAACCAACCATAAATCAAACAAATTGCAATGTGGTCGATGGAATTGATTTAGATGAAATTAAAGAATTTGCCAAAGCTTTTAAATTACGGAGACTATCCTTAGGACTGACACAAACACAAGTAGGACAGGCGTTATCCGTAACGGAAGGTCCAGCTTACAGCCAAAGTGCCATATGCAGGTGAGTCTTTGAAAGATTGACTTTCTTTAATTTTTGTCAAATATATAAAGAAACAAAGAGAAAAAGTTCGACTACGTACATTTATAGGACCAATTGTATAAATTTTTTTTTTTTTAATATTATAATTTTGGATGAAGTTGTATTGAACAAAACTTTAATTTCAAGTACACTATTGTTAGGATATTGTTTGTGCTATAGGATAAGGCTTCAGTTTTTGATAAAATATAAGTTTTTAATATAAAGAGTAAGTTTTAATAAATGATCTAACTAATTTCATATACTTGTCAGTACAACTTTTTTATAAACAATCAAATTTTCGTCTATTCACTATTTCTGAATTATTTACTAAAGCACGCATACACCAGTTATTATTGGTTTTTTAGGCATAGCCTTCTTCTGATATAAGCTTGGCAGCACTTAATTAGACAAAACTACATTTCATACTTCCCAATACCAGTTAAATGGAGAATCTTTCAGCATTTAAGTAGCAAAACTTCTCTCATGATATTATTTGATAATTTCTAGATATTCCCTATGTTACTAGAAGAAAAGTAAAAACTTACAAGTGTGTTTATATTACTATATATCAACTAGGGTACATATCGAAACAGACCACACAGACTCATCTCAATTCCCTTGGTTTTTACAAACATGTGCTTATAGAGCCCTTTAATAAGCTATTCGTGTTCGAGTCAGTGTTTCTCGAGTAGTGTACATCACTTGCCAGGGCAATTCTCAATGAATCCCATTTTGTTCAGATGACACCGGAACACATGACGCATGTCAAAAATGCCGACAACCGTTTTAGAATTTTCAGATCCAAGTATAGACTACTCCTCCCGGCAGCGGGATACAACGCTCCCAAGACCATTTTCGCCTGTCTCAGTATCTCAGTGTCCTCTATAGTTCATTTTTCAACCCGGCCTCTAACCTTGACGCTTTCCATTGCAACGTATAATTCCGAGCCTTGAAAGTTGGAGTCATCTTAACGAGAGTGTCCGCCATTTCGTCAACTTCGAGCCCTACATATTCTTCTACTCAAAACCAGTGTCCTCCTGTTTACAAGGGCACTTTAATTGAGTTTTAGGACAATGTTATAGAAGATTTTTCCATGATTTTAGTCTTTCTGTCATCTTAGTTTGATATACGAGTACTCCATGGTGTACTCCCCCAGTCTTAAATAACATTTTATTCTGGTTCCATCAATAATAATTGTGTCATATGTCAGTCTCCTTTGAGGAAATGTTTCATCCTTTATTAACTTATTAAAGGTTATAACGCGTATTTGTTTTTACCATTTCGTGGTATCTTTCGATAATCCTTGATTTTCTTATCTCGTCAATTCGCATTTTCAGAACCAGCATTTACTTTTTTTACACCTATTATTTTTTTCATGCCCATCATTGCTGCCATTTCTAAAGTGCCCCCCCCCCCCCTCGTAACCCCTCGTGACGCATAGGGCGGGAAAATAACTTCACCTCAATTTAAGGTGGATTCCTCTGAAAACCCTAATGAACTTTCAACGAAAACTGTTTTAGCAGAAAACAGCCAAGGGTCGCCGAAGGTGGGATTCGAACATAGAACCTTCCATATGAAAGACCGATAAGTTATCACTTACTCCACCAGCGAGTATACATTTTTTTGGCGTAAGAGGTGAAAATCTTCCAAAAACACAAGGAGACTCGAATGTCTCTGGTAGTGTGAGATTTTTACTCACTAAAAACACCTTTCTAGTAATTAGCCGAATCAAGCCATTTTCTTTGGGTCCCTTTTCCCTAGGAGCCTCTTCTGCTCAGCATCTTTAATCTACACTGTTCCCAATGCCCCCTCGTGGCCGACGTCTCCAACGTGCCCAATGTCGTAAACGGTTCCAGACCTTGGAAACTCGAAGCAGTTCTAAGCTTAGCTAGCTGCTCTCTCATTTCTGTCAATTCCTACATGTCCCCACGCCGGTTTCACCTCATTCAATGGGGCTCACGCGTTGATCTTGCAGACACACTCCAAGGCCAGAGATCTATTGTACTGTGTTGTACATACGCCTGATATCCACCTGATTGTCGAATGCCACCAATATTTTCTTACCCCTAACATGACCAACAGGTAATCTAGCGCATAGAACAGAGGCAGTGTATCCGCCTGATTGATTGAGGTATACGACCCCAGGCTGAGATGGGTGTTCAGGTTCAGGTCCTCCCTGAAGATTCCTTCTCCTGCCCTTCCACCAATTTTGGATTCATCTGTGAAAATTGTGGCGTCAATTATACTGTTTTCAGGGAGCGTTCTATGGTATCTCTCAGCTACCCTTATATCGTCGACAGCCGTTTCCACTTCCGGTATCTAATTTTTGACAAGATCCAGGATTTTCCTGTGCCCATAATCAGCACTAGACCTGTGTCCGTTTGCACCTTGATCCATGCGAAGAGCTGTTGATGTTGCAGTCCCCTTAACATAGAAGTCTAATGGCAGCAGACGTACCAATATCTCTAACTCCTATGACGTTGTGGTTAGAAGACACCTATTATCCCCACGGAAGCCAGCCTTGGTAGGTTGGTTTAAGTCGTAAGCGTCGCCATCATGGTAAAACTCAAATTAGTGCTATTATAGCGCCATTTTGATGCCACAACCAGTTAAACCCGGTTTTTTGTTGGACTCAGTTCACTCGTAACCCTAATTCTTATCTGAAATCAGGGTTGAAGACGGCTGAGTTAATTATGGGAAAAAGGAGCTAAAGCCAACCGGAGGAATTTAAGAAATTGACTATTTCCTTAATCTTTACCCCCGAGATTACCTTCAGGTTTGCAAAGAAGTACTCCCCCATACCCTTTTTTCTGACTCTTTCAAGAGCCGGACATTTACAGAGAAGGTGAATAATGGTTTCTTTCTCGTTCACGTCAACACAACTGCGACAGTGTGTATTGCAAGGGCCGCCCGGCCTATCTGCATACTCGCCTAAAAGACAGTGGCGCACAGACAGGCCGCAGTGATTTTTGCGATAACAGCTTTCGATCTGTTGAGAAGAAGGTTGCCATGGATATGCTACATACTTTCAGAGCGCTCCATCTGGCATTTGCCACCGTCATGGAATGCAGAAAGAGTTCCCTCTTAAAGGAACCTAGTGGGATGCGAATATCTGCAACATGGCCAGGTTGTAGAGCTCTCAACTGGCAAATTTGTCGGCCATCTCGTTTTTATGTCCGGGAACCCAGTACAAGATTATGTCAAGCAGACTGCCCAAGGAGCTAAGTAACTCCCGACTGCATCACCCTATAACATATGGTAACTGAGTCAAGCGTCCTAATGGCCGCCTGAGTATCTGTAAAAATGGAGAAGTTCTGTTTCGGTGAATGGATACACAAAAGCAAGCGAACACGCCTTCATTATCGCAAGCACCTCCGACTGTAAGACGCTCGATGTATTCGGTAGACTATAAGACTTCGACATATTCAATGTCTAAGAGAACACTCCTGCACCAAAACCGTGTTCTATCTTAGAACCATCCTTGAATAATTGGTGGCCGATTCCGTCAGCCTCCATTCCCTCTAAGCCTTACTCAGTTGCCTTTATACGATGGTCTTCGAAGCCATTGTCCACCAGACTACCGAGGCATATAAGATTATGGAGCTCGCCATCATAGTGTAGATCTATTATGCGACTACACATTACATTATTAAACATTACTCCTATCAAATAATCCTAATGAATTTAGTCTCGAAATATGTTTTTCCAAAATTACGTAGGAAAGTGTGTACAACGCCAAATAACCCCATTGCGTTTATAAAATGTACTACAATCAGTGGTATTTTTCATTTTGGTCATTTCGTGTCTAAAGTTGTTTGCAACACATTTTTACATCATTTCACAAGTAGAGAATTATTGTTAACTTAAAAAAAGAGTGTATTCCAATTTGTTAAGTGAAATTAAGGAAGTAATCTTAGTCACTAAATTAAAATTATAAAATCCTTTTTACTATGTTTTTCCTTAAAATAACGCTTTTGTACAATTTGTATTAATGAAATTAGCAATTGTTGAGCAATTAATTGTTTTACTCAATAAAAGGAATCAGTTATCTCACCAATTGTCCAAAACCAAAAACTTTTTCTCTTTGTTTCAATATTTTTAGGTGCCAGGACATTTTAATTTACGCTTTAGTATTTACTAGTGCAAAATTAAAAAAAATGTTTTTTGTTCGTTTTCTTTTCTTTTTCGGTAAATCAAATTGAACGCAAACGCCGACTTTTATGAACGGATCGAAATCACAATTCCGCTCCGTGTAAACGCATTGGTCCAATTAAATCGATTAACGATCAATTGATATCGTGTTGCCTCCAATGTGTGGACTTCGTGATCGCAACAAAATGCAATGACGCTGCACCACGGCCAGTGCCCTCGCCGCGCAGATGTATGCCGCTCAGCTCTCGTCCCAGCAGCAGAACATGTACGTTTACGTTTCATTTATCTTTTTTCGTTTTCTTTTCTTTTAATTTTCACCAGCTTCAATACTTAATTTAATTAGAAACAATATAAAAGCGCAAATGAGAAAAATGTATATTAACACGGTTTTCCACCTGCGCGAGAATCCGCGACAATCGAGACCCGACTTCTTCAGGTGTTGTTGCAAGTGCAATGTAACGAGGTGAAAGCGCCAAAACGGATGTGCAAATACAATTAACACTGGCGTGATGATCATGACGATGACGACGATGATAATGGTGATGATAATGGCCATGTTGTATAGTCCGAACGTTGAGTTGGAAACCAGACTTAATATGCATTTTCCTGTAGTTTTTTTCAAAATCAAAATGTCCAACCAGTAATGAATTTTCTTCAGTAGACTAACATGTGATTGTGTGTGTGTGTGCATTAAGGGCCAGGGCATTGCCATGATGTTGCAAATGAATTTTACTTTTTTTAAAAAAACAAGAATTGCCAGCTCTCAAACTTTTCCAGTTAGAGTCATTGAATTTTTTTCAGTTTTGATCATCGTTCCTTTTTCTTTGCATTACGTCAATGTCCTGGCACTGGTTTGGCACATTCATTTCATGCAATTTTGAAAGCTTTCTTGATTGATAAGTGTTGAATTGAACTGTACACCTTCAAGCTATAATTGTTTTTTTTTTCAAAAAAATTTTAAAAATAATTTTTCTTCAGTAAACGTTTCTTTATGGTTTTTAGTAGAATAGAAAAACACGATATTTGAGCGCAAAATATTTTTATGAATAGGTGTTGTTGCCAGGTAAGTTTTACAAATCTAAAGTGCTTTGATCAGATTTATTTTTTATTGATTAAAAAAGTTTTAAAAAGATAGGTAGCATAACATCCTGATGAACCTGTCTATGTACGTATTCCATGGCTTCAATTGAGGCCTATTTCAACTTTTCAAATCCAAGAAGAATTAAGCAAAAGAAGACAGAGATAAAAGTAAAAGTGTAAAAGAATAAAGCGAGCATAACTATATCTCTTAACACTTTTTCCACTGCGAATATGGACAACAACGTCTAGTGGCATCTTGCGGTAGCTCATGCTGTACCGGTTTTTTTAAAACTTCGCACCCCTGTAACTTTTGAATAACGCCAGCGAAAGGAAAAAGTTTCGGACAAAAGTTCCATGGTGGAAACAAAATGCACTTGGTAGTTTTTCAAAATGTGGAGGCGTTGAAGGTCACTCGATTTTTAGGATTCCGTACCTCAAAATGAAAAAAATGGAACCCTTATAGGATAACTTCGCTGGCCGTCTGTCTGCCGCCTGGCTGTCAGTCTGTCTGTCAAGACCCTTTACCTCAGGAACGTGTGGAGGTAAAAGAATCAAGAAATAAGAAATCAAAAAATACGACCATTTATCAGGCGAACTACGCCAATTTTATCGCATATTTTGACACTCGCAAATAAATCAAGACCTATAGGGTTCTTCCCGTTAACCTAGAATTATGAAATTTGGCAAAAATAAATAGAATTAACCCTTCTAACTCAGAAGGCGCACTTCTAAGGCAGGAGCCTAGAATCAGTTCACCTATTCACCAGAATATAACAATATATTGAGGTGAATGAGGCTCCCACACCAACATGCAAAAAACATAAATAATCAAAGCTAGACTACGTACACACATAGAGAACAGAGATCGTTTAAGCGAATCTTAAGTAAGAGTTAGATCGAAAACAGGGCACATGTTCACCTCTCTACACATGCGATTTATGGCCTCGTGCATACCATAGTTAGACCCTAGAGTGAACGACATGTAGTTAATGCAGTCTCCTAAAGCTATACGGGGTATTTCTATAAGAAACCTTACCTGCGAGGGCACGAGAATCTATGTTCAATTCAAAAGCTGGTTAATACAGACCAGGTCAGCAACTCTTCATCGTACCTCTAAAGAGTGCATGTTAAGCAATATGGAGGCGACCTTAGTGGATCATTCCACGTTAGCTTCACACTAAGATCAGTAACGGACTGCATGCGATGGATAGTAGTATCCACACAGGTATAATCAAAGACAAACTGACTGAGGTTTCTAGAGAATGACATAACTTCACATTTTCTAACGCAAGAGGAAATCTTCAGATCGTCTGCATAGATTAAGACTTTGGAGTGTTTAATCAGAGTGACAATGTCGTCAAGGGCAAGAATAAATAGCAGCAGACCAAAATGGCTTCCCTGAGGTACACCAGAAGAAGCCCTAACGACTTTAGATAAAGTATTACGAACAGATACTCGATATGTCCTATCTTTTAAGTACGAGGAGATCCAGTAGAGCATCAAAAGTGGAAACCAAACTTTTTAAGTTATAAAGCATAATCACAGAGTGAGGAAGTATATCAAATGCCTTCCTGAAGTCGGTGTAGACGCCGTCGATCTGTAGACCCTGTTGAAAGGCAGAGATTACGTGTGAGGTTAATTCAAGCAGGTTAGTTGTCGTCGATCTAACAGGCAGGAAGCCATGTTGATTAGACGAGATTAGCCCGTTACACGGCCCCATATGACTCTTGGGTATGCAGGAAAGCTTCGCGATTGGCCTATAATTATTAATCAAGGTTTTGTGACCCTTTTAATAAACAGGAATTATAAAGGAACTCTTCCATAGCATGGTAAATCTATCGGCCTGAAGAGACTTGCTGAAGAGGAGTTAAAGTGGAGTGAGTAAGGCGTCAGAGCAGGACCTCACGAACGCAGGTGGAACACCATCAGGACCAAAGGAAAAGTCTATTTTAAGCTCGCTGATATTTTCCATGATAACATCACGAGATATATTGGGCAAAGGAATAGAGGCAGCAGGACGATCATATCCAGAATCGGGACCAAACTCTTCCAGAGAAGGCGTAAAATTGCGAGAGGAAAAGACACTTTCGAAGAACAACGCAAAGTTATCGGCAGTATCGGGCGCGTTGGAACTGGAGGACCCGTTGTACCACATTGTAGATGGATAATTATCAGTTTTCTTCTTCATATCTACAAATTTGAAAAAGGTACGAGGGTAACTATGCAAGTTATTTCGAACAATATCAAGGTATTCTATGTATAACAATGAAGACAACGCCAGAAAGCTGTCATAACAATCGACGTCTCTACAGCGTAAGTAGGTTTTCCATAGTCTATTTTTTTATTCTTAATGCCCCGAAGTTCTCTATTATACCACGGGGGAAAGCAGCAGGATCGACAGCTTGCGTGGTATATAAGAGTTAAATAGATCGTAAATCCTACTATAAAACACGGAAACGCTTCGTCTATATCTTTATTATAAAATAGAGATGGGAAATTGATTAAGAGGATCCTATCTACAAGATCAGAGAAGTTCGCCTTTTTAAAGTCAAAAACGAACTGATCTAAGTTCACCAGAATTAGAGCCATCGTAGCAGAAAGAAATATCCGACGCTGATATTATCGCAAACAGAAGTGGAGGTATTAAGGATCAACGTAGAGGCCACTCCATTTTTGTAAAAGGCAACCCCCGTTTTTCATGGTCGAAACTAGTTTCTAGGGTCAAAACAAAAAACTTTTGCCTCGAACATTTTTCGATTTGACCTTTTTTTAGCGGAAGAGGTGAAAATCTTCCAAAAGACACCGGACAGGCCGTGTCCTGTAGTGTGAGATTCTTACTCACTAAAAACACCTTTCTGTGGATTAGCCGAAACAGACCACATACAATCGGGTCCCTTTTTGTCGCCTCCCAGTCTCCCTTCTTAGTGGGAGCAACTGAGTATCCAGTTATCCCACTGTCACCACTATCCTTGGTTTCCTGGGTCACTGCTGGAATCCTATCTGCAGGAGTTCATGTTGTCCCACCGTCTCCAGTGTTCCTTCTTGGTACATACGTTAATTACAATCTTCACCCCTTATCTGCCCACAGCATTGAGGGGTTCCAGGCCATAAAACTTTAGTCCTCCTCCGGATTAACCGCAGCTAACCCTTTGGAAAGCAGGTCTGCATCTTCTACTGGTGCGTGTATCGCGGAAATAGCCAACTCGTCGGAGTCTACCATCTCTGCCACCGCCACACCTGAGGAAGTGCTAGTTATTACTTTGTCCATAGCACCTTCTTCCAGGACTGCTACAGCACTATCAGTCAGCGGAAGCCAGACTCCATAGCCGCCGCAGAACCTTGCTACTGTTGTGTTGTGAGTACCGTGTGTATAGCCAAGTTAGGGGGATTTTTAAAGCAGTTATCTCCTCCCGCATTAGTTACTCGGCTAGTTATGCTTCTAGGATGCATTGCCTGGTTTCTACCGCTTGTAGGTGTAACCAACACTTGAGAATGTTCAGATGAGGATCGCCGTAACTTAGAAGGCTTCAGCTCTTCCGTCCATCCTCCAGCAACCAGATTTGACCCTTAGTTTTTTACCAAATCAATGATAAAAAGAGATGTTAATTGCCGACTAAGGATCATATCGAAAAATGTTTGGGACAAAAGTTGTTTGTTTTGACCCAAGGAACAAGTTTCAACCATAAAAAACGGGGGTTGCCTTTTACAAAAGTGGAGTGACCTCTACGTTGACTCTGAAGGCCTCCACTTTTTGAATAAATACCAAGTGCATCTTGCTTCCCCCTTGCGACCATACAACTTTTGTCTCTAGGTCGCGTTATTCAAAGGTAACAGAGCTGCGAAGTTTTAAAAAAAACACCCGGTATACAAAAAACTTATAGAAACTATTTATTTTCCTAAACTAATTGTCTGATCAAAGTTCACTAATGCTAAAACATATTAGATTATTCCGTACGTTAGAAATTTCCTTCTTACTTTAAATGTAATTATGTACTTACTTTTTTGATACATATACTATAATTTTTTTTAAATTAAGTTAAATGCAGTAACAACAAACAAACAATGCAATGTAGTAAGTTATAGCTTGAAGGATCCTTCATAATCTTGCTACCTCGAATAATAAGATATTCTTTTCTTTTAGGTTTGAAAAATTAGATATAACACCAAAAAGCGCTCAAAAGATAAAACCTGTACTTGAGAGGTGGATGAAAGAAGCTGAAGAGAGGTGGGTATTGTTTCAATATAAATCACTTTATCGATTTTTTACCGGTAACTAGTTTGCTTCTGTCAATTAGTCGTTTGTCGTCTAATATGTCTACACCCTAGTCAATACATCTCTTATATGCATATACTCTTAACTAAGGGATCAACCAAAAATCGATCGATCAGCTGATGCTTGGTGGTGTACAAAAACTACACTTCACAAAAAAGAAATACCGGTCAAACTTAAAACCTTTCGTTTTTGGAAAATCGGTTAAAAAGACCAAAACGTTCCCGAGAACGAACTTTTTGGAAAAGCCTTGAGAGCTTGCAACGAATTTATTTTTAGGTCTACAACCGACTCAAAGCAGTGTCCTCGGAGTGGAAATTTAAGTTCCGGGAACAGGAAAATTCACACCAAATTTCTAATTGGCACGCGTTGTCTGGAACCAAACTGAAATTCATTCCAGCCTTGACTACCTAAGTAAGTCACTGAAACAGAGGAGTTCACGCAATATTTTCACAGTACTACTTTCTTTCTGCATTACATATGCATATAAAATCTTATGTATTATTATTATTAAAAAGGGGGTCGCGGAAGCTTTAACTTCGCTTCTCTATGTCACCTCGACAAGCTTGATCTTTCGTGACTTTGTAGCTCTATCTTACTAAGCCCAGTCAAAGTTAAGGTCTTTTATGAGTCCTAATATTAACTTGGTGGGCCACTTTCCCAACATCCCCTGCCGATGGAAAACTTAAGCTAAGATATGCTCAGCCGTTTCATTTTCTTCCATTCAAAAACGATAAGCTTCATCCTCAGTTTTGCTCATCTTTTAAAGTTATATTTCAAAGGGCAGTGCCCAGTCAGAAGACCTGTTACTAGTCTTAGCTCTGATTTGCAGAGTGTGACGTATGCTTTTGTCCTCTCTTACGAGTAGTTAATAAAATTTTGCGGTTGGCTCAGTCCTTGGCGGTCCACAACCTCGCAATCACCTTCAATGCTTTCGTGACCTGGTATCCAGGCTAGACTTATTTTGTTGGTTTTTGATAGATCCTTTAATACATTGAGACTCCGAACCACCTTTGGCTCAGGGGTATGTGCCTTTAGTGCTTTGGCTCCACGAATACTTGAAACATGGTTGGCAGAAATCCAATCACTTTTTGGATATAAGTTTTGATCTATATACTACTGCTTTGCTCGTCATTTTAGGACGGAAAGTTATTTGAGTTCCAGTGCTCTCTAACTCCTATGATAATTCTAAGGTGTATTTCGTAGTTATACTCTTTCGATATTATATCCGATATCCAGTTAACCGCTGGGTCATCTATAAATTGCTTTAGAATCTACTCATGACCAGCTGAATTATCTGATTTTAGTAGACCCGTCCTGTGCAGCCTAATAGCACTGAGTGCAACCACTTTCCTTTATGCATGTGCAAGGGGATTGGGTTTAACATGGTTTCTTAGACCATGAAGACCATAACCTTCGGTCGCACAAGTCGATTGAATGTACCATCTTCTGCGTAACTTATCAAGACCCAATTTTTGAACTAATTCCGATGATGTCCTCGAATTCGGAAGATCCTGCTTGTTTGCAAAGAGTAACAAAATTGTATCTTTTAATTCCTACTCTAAGAGTAAATTGTGTAGCTCTTTCCGTGCTTCTTCTATCCGATATCTGTCACTAGAATCCACAACAAAAATCAGATTTTGAAAGTAGTGCCACCATAATGGACATATTTTATCCTGACCACCAACATCCCATACAGTAAAACATGTTTTTATATTCAACAGTTTCTACGTTAAAACCAATTGTTGGTATTGTGTTCACTACTTCGCCATTAGGATCTTCACCTGCTTGGGATCAAATAGGCGCAATAAAAAACTTGAGAAAATAAACCCATTTCACGATAATTAAGAAGAAGTAATCTTAATTTTTTCCGTCTCTGCAGACGTTGCAGTTTCATTTGTACTATCCTTTTTCCTTAGACACGATACTAACGCTGTAGTTGTGATCAAGGTTCTTCTAATCGCGTGGTAGGCCCACAGGATCATTTTAGACTTAAGACACACATTTCTCCAAAAAGACACCTACTTATCCCTAGGGTCGCAATTCCTTTCTTCAGGGCTGCTTCCAGCAGATTCCAGGTATGCTGATGGTCTAAGTTTACACCTAGATACTTAACTTCGCTAGAGAATTCTAGTTCTATTCCCTAAGGGGAAGGAGCTTTCAGTTTTATCTTTCTTTTACTCATGAAGGCAACAATAGCTGTTTTATAGGGGTTGGCATGAAATCCCTCCTAACGGCACACGATTTGAACTATATTTTAACGATCCTTGATTACAGTAATCAAGAATTCTGCGTATCCTTGGTTTTCCGAGTCTTCATATGTTAGCTTAGTAAAGAGTTCATCAACAACCATTGACTATAAAATGGGGGACAGGAACTCTCCTTGGGGGTTCTAATAATCGCCGACTCTTTTCCTAGGCCAGCTGCAATATTCCGGCAGCTGAGCATTGCTTTGATCCACATCACCGTTGAAGGTTCTATTCCCCTTATGACGGCTGCCTCTTCAATGGATTCAAAAGAGGTGTTATCATAGGCGCCTTCAATGTCCATAAAGGGGAAGAGAGCTGTTTCTTTCTCCACAAGCATCCCTTTTAGCGTTTTAACTAGATAGTCTGAGGCTGTAATTGTAGATTAGTCCGCTTGTTATGCAAGCTGATGTTCATGCAGTGGTTTTGTTTTCAGTATACCATATCTGAGATGAGGGTCAATTATCTTTTTCATTGTTTTAAGTACGAAAGAGACAATACTAATAGGATGAAAGCGTTTAGTGTGGGCAGGTGACCGCCCTCTAACTTTAGGTATATACACGTCCTTTAAATTCCTCCATAGACTGGGAATATATCCTGGAGTATAACTGACTCTAAAGACCTTTATTGGTATTGGCAGTAGTTTCTCCAAGCCATGTTGCGCAATAGAGCTAGTAAGTTTCCTTCGCAGCCAGATTAATAGCTTTGAATGAGTTGATTGTCCATCTAAGGCACCCCATGTTTTTAAACCAGTTCGAAGGCGGAACGGCGTGGCTGTCGACCCGTATGATCTATCGGTTTCTATACATACTATAGGCTTTGGAAGATCAGTTTCCAAGAGTAGTTTTATTGTTTTGTCTCGGCTTGCTATGAAGATTCCATTAGTCTTTTAAAGAAGCGCAATTCCGTTGAAGTGATACTTAGATAGAACTGTTTTGGAAGTCTCGGTGGTCGGTAGATCTTCCACGTTCTTCTTTTGGATTTCCTTAGCTTTTTGTTATATTCAGTCTGGGCCTTGTATTTACGCCAGGCACCGGTCTGTTTGGTCTTTTTAAAAGCTTACTGGCCTTAGATCTAAGCTTTTCTTGCATCCTATTACAATAACGCACATTCCTTGCTGCTGTTTTTTTTCGCTTCTGATGTAGTCAAAGCCCAGGGGATAACCCTATGATGCATTAACATGGTTTTTACCGGAAGGAAATTAGGGGATATGAATGTCTTTTTTTTGCATTTTTGCTATCTAGACAACAGCCCAGAGACGGAGTGGATTTTCTAATTTTATTAAAAACTTACGGGGAGATTGAGGTTTGAGCCCAGGAACCATGACGTTGTGATCGTGCCACTCAACCAATTGTGCCAACTCCGTCTATACTTTGCTTTATAGAACATCTGCTCTCATATGAGTCTGTAACCAGGTGGTTCTGCTGGATTGAGACCAGTTCAGAGTACTTTGGGCTCTCCGGTGTTATATCATCGAGTTCTTCGGGATTTCTCCTCATGTTCTCGTCATGTATGCGCGACTTAATCTATGCTGTAACATTTGCACTTTTAAAAGAAAGAAGTGGAAATAATGCCGCACGATATATTCAAATTTCAGTCTATTAAAAAAATGTTTTTTTTTTTGTTTTTTGACAATCTATAAATTTCCAAAACGTTTATATATTATACTTTCATGAATATAATTTTAATTTGAAAAAATTTCTTAAATTTTCAGTCACTGGAATAGATACAAAGCAGGCCAAAATCATTTAACCGATTTTATAGGAGTGGAACCCTCCAAAAAGAGAAAAAGAAGGACGTCATTTACACCCCAAGCTCTGGAATTATTAAATGCTCATTTTGAGCGTAATACTCATCCGTCAGGTATACAATCGAAATAGTCAAAAAAAATGTTATACTTAAAATCCTTCCCTTTTCCACAGGTACGGAAATTACTGGACTGGCCCATCAATTAGGATATGAACGCGAAGTAATCCGAATCTGGTTTTGTAACAAACGCCAAGCCCTAAAGAACACCGTTCGTATGATGTCCAAAGGCATGGTGTAAACGAGTATTGCTCACAAATTTACGCCATTCCCGATTCTTTTGACTCAACAATCGTGTTGTACATAAATGTATTAATATTTTGGCTATTTCTTAGGTTTTATGATTACTGTCATGTAAATATTGTGATAACTCCCAAGTTAAGTGGTTTAAGTACTTGTTAACTTCTACGTTTAAAGTTAACTCTAAAAACAAAGAGCTTATTTTTTAGAAGCAATTTATAGATCGTTAGTGATGAACCAAATTGATTACTTTAAGTTCAAATTGTCGAAAGTAGCTCTTCAGCCCCTGCAGACGTCCTTTAAATTCACAACAACAACAAAAAATGTTTGATGCCATATTGATACAGTGTCATAAAGCCATTCGTTATCGTATTGAAAAAAGTGCCGGCTTCGCGGTTCGACGCTGAATTCAACAACAATGTAAATACTCAACGCAAATCGGCGAGGATATTGAGAGTCCTGAACTGTTCTGGTTCAATTAGTGCCATTCTTCGAAATACAGTTTCAAATAATATTTAAGTTGCAGGAAAAATTGTTTTCCATCTCATATAATAAAAGAAAAAATTTGTATATAGTAAACATTTCCCTCAGAGGACCTTAAAATATCCCGGCTACATGTAGAAGAGAGAATTTAAGAGAAACCACATTAGACTGGATGTGATTAGAACAGTATACTCCCTAAAATATTGTGAGAAATCAGATCTAAGTACTAGAGCTAGAGTTAATGTTAATTACGAATATATTGTAAAAATATTATTAATAGTAAGCAATTAAAAAATAAAAGTGATTGTAATAAATAACGGAGTCTTTAGGAGAGAACTAAGTGTTCCCATCTCCCGACGCCTGAAAACTCGAATCTCGAAAAAAATTTAAAAAAAAAACCAACAATTAAAGTGCCTTTCGTGCCCTTATAACGTCTTTTTACAAGGGAGTGGAGAGAAATCAGACCGAGCCTAACGTGATAGGGTGGAAGAAATAAAGGATCGCGCCAGGGAAAGCTGCGGAGAGCGAACCTAAGGAATCTGTGCTGAACAGCCTCAATCCGGTTGATCTGGGCAGGGAAATAGGGATCCCAAACAGCCTAAATCTAGTTGATGTGGGCGGGGAAATAGGGATCCCAAACCGGGCAAGCGTATTCCAGAATGGGTCTAACGAATGTGCAAAAGAGGAGCCTAGTCAGATAGGGATCGTCAAGTTCCTGGGCTACCTTGTCACAAAAGCTAGCGTGGAATTAGCTCTACTCACAGTTAAGTTAATTTGGTGCCGGGAAACCCGAGCAGATGAAATTTATGAATAAGAATCCCGTGGTCAACTCTGTCGAAGGCCTCACTAAAATCTGTGAAAATGCAATGAACCTACAAGCCAGACTCAATCGGAGGCAAGCAGTGATACACGAATTCGAGGAAGTTGGTGGTGGTAGATTTACCCTTGTTGAAGCCATGCTGAGCCAATAAGGGCCAATACAATGAAAACGGAGTACATCACTGGTTAAGGCCCCGAACGCTTTCGCAACGTGACACAAGTTGGCGATGGGTCTATAATTGGAGATGTCGGACTTGTCGCCCTTTTTGTGACAGGGAATAATAACAGAATCCTTTCAGAGCCTGGAGAAATGGCCACAGGACAGAGATATGTTGAACAAATGACAAAGAAGAGCGGAGACAGATGAACAGCCAATTTTTCAGGAAAGACGAAAGGACACCATCTGGACCACACGAAAATCCATTGGAAAAATTCGAAAATATTCGGTGACGGTACCGTCGTCAAAAACTAAGTCCTTAAGTTCAAGTGAAGTATGCGGAAACCTAGTAAAGTGGTTAAAATCGGAGGAAACACAGTCAGAATCACAGAACAAGGTAGTGAAGAAGTCGGCGAAAAAATTGGCCGGGGTCGTTGCTCTCGCGATCACTAAGCCTAAGAGAGAAAGGATAGCCATCACTATGTCGCTTAGAATTAATAAATCTTCAAAACTGTCTAGGGTTGGAATGAAGTATATGACTTCTGTCGGACAGAAATCTGTTGTAAGACGTCTGAAGATCGAGAGAGAATCGGAGGTAGAGTCGTAATAGGTCTCGCAGTCTTCGTCGCACCAAGAGGAGCAGAACCTTTCCAGGCCTTATTCTTTTGGTTTTTAAGGTGTCTCAAGGAGCTATTCATCCATGGCTGAATGAGGGGAGCCCGAAACGGAAACCGGCACACACTGAGTAAGATAGGTATAAAGCATGTCATAGAAGGTGGAGCCAAACGTTGAGGGAAGAAAAATCAGCGGCCTTGAAGGTGAATGACCAGCCAGCAAGGAGGAAGAAAAACTATCGGAGGCCTCAAAACGCAGGAAAACCTGAAGTGCAGGATGGTGGCTGGACTCCGGACTAATTTCATACGATTGCTGCCGATTATGGTGGCCTGGTGTCGAAGTCATTTTTTGGCCCGAACATTAATTTTCACTCCAAATCGTTTTTTCACTTATTTTCTATGTTTTAAGGACTTTTTCGACCGGATTTTTTTTTTGAGTGTTCTAGAATGTTTTCTCTGCCAGGATGTGAGGTCAGATCGCAATTCGGACAAGGATCAAGTCCTTAAATTAACAAAAAAGGACGACAATTTGAACATGGATGTCGTCTACTTTCTTTAATTAAGGTCTTTTTCGATTAGAGTTTTTTGTCGTATTCATGCATCAGGATACAAAAAAGGAAAAAATGTTTGCCAGGAGTAATATTTTCTGAATAATTGGGACGGTATCTCAGAGAAGGACAGATTTGAATGGAAGGGATGTCCTAGTAGATGGAACTTTGAATGGAGATGTAAGACTGGAAGATCCGTCTTCAATGAGCATCCTGAAATATGACTTGAAAATTGGAAGTTCATAATCCAGTGGAAGTGGAAATTGACATTTTTAGCGGTTTTTTGCCAACTTTTTCACATTTTCAGGCTTCAGTGGACGGAAAATTTACTTAATACTCTCAGTTGCTCTTTTGTATGGCGTAATATTTCTTTATTCTACAAAGATTCGTCGATTCGCCCGGGGGGTCCCACATACGGCCCCCGCGAAAGGAATTTTGGGCCCGGGACTTAGCGTTTACGGGCCCAAATACAACTGACTTTCAATTTAAAATATGTCTAGTATATTACACTTTTTCGATCGTGAAACATTTTTTTATATAAATAATTAAAATGGACAAAATTTTCGGTTGATGACTTAGATGATGGGCCACTTTTGAAATCCCGGGCCCATGTTTCCCCCCTTCGCCCCCTCCCTCTCGGCGGCCCTGTACGGCAGCAAGCTTAGTCAAACTAGAATGATCAATTCACTAATTCCAAACTTGAGTTGATTGTCCATTTAAAGCGTGTAAAAGTTTAGATCTCGTAGTGCTCGTTGAACAGGCAGGACATCGACGTAATAGGCTCATGCATGCAATAGAGAGTTCGGTGGCGAGAAACGTGAAGGAAATTGTGACTCAAAGGAACGGGGTGGAATAGACATGTTCACAACCATCAGCATTCGGGTGAATTTATCGTTCCCTGCAATAAATCAAAATTACATAGTATTTTCGAAAGATTGCGTCTCTTTTCAACTAAGTCCAGAGATGAGCGTCAAACGGTCAGGATAAGGAGGAAGCATTGCACGGTCATTACACGGAAGACCACGGAATGCAAAAATTAGGAATGTGCGCTACACCGCCCCAATACGGTTGATATGTACAACAAAGTAGGAAGCCCACATATGGCTGGCATACTCTAGAATTGGTCTCACAAAGGTGCAGTACAGAAGTTTGGTTAAGTGGGGGTCCTCAAGTTCCCAAAACCATCTTTTCACAAAGCCCAACGTCGAGTTAGCCCTGAAAATCATCGAATTCACATGATCCTCAAAAGAAAGACTTGCCTTGTCAACCCTGTTAAATACAGTGCAATTCTCAGAGTAATCAAAGAGCAAAGGGCGTCTGTTGCAGGAAATAATCATAGTGGTGCACTTGCTAGAATTCAAGGGATGGCGGTTGCGAGCACACCATTCACAAAACGTGGCCAAATCAGTATTTAGTAGATCACCGTGCTGGTTCCTAGAAACAGTGCTAAGAATCATCATCCGCATAACACAAAATATTAGCGTTGGGCAAAAGAAGCGAAACATCATTTAAATACATAATAAAAAAGGGCGGCCAAGGATGCTGTCCTGAGGCACCCTGTAAATAACAAAGATTTGGACGAAGAGAGCTGCACGGAACAGGACACACATGTTGAATAAATAACAAAGGATATGGACAAGAGACGATTAACATTTTTTAAAGAAAGAAGCAAAAATGTCATCCCAGAAGAAGCCGTCCGACAGATTAGATAGGTGCTCAGCAACAGATGCATCGTCAAAAACCAGGTCCATGGGCTCAAGGGAAGTAGGCGGAAACCTCGTCAAATGGGTAAATTCACAAAAGGAAATATCACAGAATCACAAAAGACAGTACGGAAAAAATCCGCGAAGAAATTGGCGGCAGTAAAGGGATCATCACTCTCACAATCACGATAAATTATAAAGGAAGGGTAGGCACCACAGATACGCATGGAGTTTATAAACTCCCAGAATTATTAAGGGTCAGCTAACACTGACCAAAATTTACCAAAGACCTGCTCCTGAGAGGAAAACTGATGACAAAGATCAAAATAAGACAGATAATCATCATCACTCCCTGAGGCAAAGTACCTGTTTCAGTCCTTGCCCCTCAGGTTCCTGAGATGTTTTGAGGTACCGTGAAGGCAGGGAGGAAAGAATTAAAAAGATCTCGACCTAGAAGTACAAATAGGAATAACCGGACAAAACTTGCGAAAAGGACGTCATAAAAGGTTAGATCGACCACACAATACGCTCGGCCAGTCACAAGTCAAAAGACAGTTGTTGACGATAGCGAAGTCAGCCCGTTTGCAGTTGAAGAAGTAGTCACCAAGTATAGAGGAAGGAGCATCGATACACGCAAAAACTAAGGCGATAGGAAAATTCTGGAACCAAATGGGCAAGACATCTCCTTACTAGCATACCATTGGGGTTGGATGAGAATATGAGATCTTTCCGCTTTATTGGCAATATTACAACATTGAACCAAATCAAACGAAACAACAGAGTCCAGAAAGGACAGAACATGATGAGGGGCAGCCACAAAGCGTAAAGTCATCAGCTTTGGACGGCTCCCAGCCAATGGCAGGAAGATTGAAATCACCAAAAATCACGATGTCGTCCGTGGGATGCCGATCATGACACAAATTTTCAATGGACGTAGAGAGTAGTTCATGTACTATGGTTGGTGAACAAGATGGAATATTAATAGTCAAAATAAACAACCTTCTCCTAACGAACTTCAGGATAAAGGACAATAGCTTGAGATCACTGGTGCTAGCAACATTAGCGACCGAGCTCGAGAAACACGCCACAAGACCCTGCCACCGATAGGGGCGCACAACTTAGACAAGTGGCGACCACGGCGAAGAACCTGAAACTCAGGACTAAAGAGTTTGGAGTCAGAAATCCCAGCAGACAGCCAGGTCTCAATCAGGCAAATAATATCACAGTTTGACGTACAGGAAGAAGAAAAAAGAAGCCTTTTTTTTAGATCGCAACTAGGTTACGTTTGCATATGAAAAGAAGAGGTGACTGGTAAGTTTTTTGGTCGGTCGAGAGGCAGGTCCCGCCATATTACCGGTGAAACGAAGGCTGCAAAATCATTCTCAGGTTTAAAGGAGTTAAAAGAAGCAGTGCGTAAACATCGTCGTAAAATGTGTTCCACTCAAATCTATCTCAAATCTTTTTATGGTCAACACATTTTTTAAACCAATCTAATGTCATCTTGAAAAGATGTTTCAAATGGTTCCACAGAAAAGCAACTCAATTTAGCACGCGCACTATCAACTAGTTTTCATATTATCAGCACTTGTTTGGTTGGAATATTTGAAACTATTTAATAGTTAATTTTTCCGATGGTGTAGTCCAATATTATCAAAAATAACTAGAAGTAGGTATGATATTGAATCGCTTCTCGGAGGAACATTTATCTAAATGTTCCAGTAGAGCCTTCCAATCCAACTTTCTAGGATATCTAGAATATCTTCAAAGATACCACTTTCGTTCGATATTCTTACAAAAAATTGTTTTGACTAACCAATCATTGGTTTTGGTCCATTTTGAGTGGAAAATTTGTTGGCGAAAATGTTTTTATTGTTTTTTGTTCTAAACCAGATTTCTTATCCTGATGCATGAGTCCTTGTACAGTACAACGCCAAACAAAATCTAATAAAAAAAGGACTTTAATTAAGGAAATAGACATCCAAATAAAAAATTCTGCTCGTCCATAATCAAATTTTCGTCTTTTTCTGTTAATTTACGTACTTGATCCTTGTCCAAATCGGGATCTGACTTTATATCCTGACAGAGGAAACATCGTAGAATACACTACAAAAAAATCCAGCCGAAAATGTCATTAAAACATTGAAAATAAATCAAAAAAAACAATTTCTAAACCGAAATTCGCTTGCTTCCGATTTGGAGTGTAAAACTAGTTTTCGGACCAAAAACTGACTTCGATACCAGGCGACCATAATAGGCAGCAAGCAAATTTTCCCCGTTCGAGAAACGGTTTTTACTCTTATTTTCCATGTTTTAAGGACTTTTTCGACCAGATCTTTTTTGTAGTGTATTCTATATTGTTTCCTCTACCGGGATATGAAATCAGATCACAAATTGTACAAGGATAAAGTCCTTAAATTAATGAAAAATCGGACATGGACGGAGCAGAAATCTTTTTATGGTCTATTTTTCTTAATTAAGGACCTTTTTTGAGCTCTTTTGACAGCTAATTTTTACTCAGGTATTTCGAGTATGACAAACATTCAATAATTTTCATTTCGATCAAAACTCCTATGAGACCATAAAATAAACGTCTGCTCGATGAATTACTTCGAACAAAAACTGAATTAGTCCGCCATTTCCCCGACAATAATTTTGATATTTCAGGTATTAAGGAAGGAGCATACTACGAGTAACCATCGAGCGGAAAACTACCTTTTACCTAACGCTAAAATTTTATGTTATACGGATGATGATTCTTAGCACTGTTTCTAAGAATCCTCACGGTGATCTACTAAACACTCATTTAGCTACGTTTTGTGAATGGTGTGCTCGCAATTTCCCTCCCCTAAATGCTAGCAAGTGCTCCACTATGATTAGTTCTCCCAGCAGATGTCCTTTGCTCTTTGATTACTCTGAGAATTGCACTGTATTTAACAGGGTTAACAAGGCTAGTCTTTCTTTTGAGGATCATGTGAATTCGATGGTTTTCAGGGCTAACTCGACGTTGGGCTTTGTGAAAAGATGGTTTAGGGAACTTGATGACCCCCACTTAACCAAACTTCTGCACTGCACCTTTGTGAGACCAATTCTAGAGTATGCCAGCCATATGTGGGCTTCCTACTTTACTGCACATATCAATCGTATTCAGGCGGTGTAGCGCAGATTCCTAAGTGTTGCATTCCGTGGTCTTCCCTGCAATGACCGTGCAATACTTACTCCTTATTCTGACCGCTTCACGCTCATTTCTGGACTGCCTTGAAAGGAGACGCAATATTTCCAAAATAATTAATTTAATTTTGATTTATTGCATAGTACGATAAATTCTGCCGACTTACTAATGGTTGTGAGCCTCTCTATTTTGCCCCATTCCTGTTGGAGTCACAATTTCCTTCACGTTCCTCGCCACCGAAAACTCTGTATGGCATGCGTGGGCCTATTACGTCGATGTCTTGCCTCTTCAACGAGCTCTACGAGAACCTGGATCTAAACTTTTACAGACTATCAACTCAAGTTTGGAATTAGTTAATTGCTAATCCTAGTTTGACTGAGCTTCCTGCCGTATAACCCATGTATAGCTAATTTTAAGACAATTATATTTTGTGTAGAAGTCAATATTGACGAATCAAAATGAGGGTATTAAGTAGTAGTCCACTGAAGCCTGAAAATGAGGAAAAAGTGGCTGTGGAGTGACTGGAATATGAACTTCCAATTTTCAAGTCATATTTCAGGATGCTCATTGACTCGAAGACGGAACTTCCAGTCTTACCTCTCCATTGAAAGTTCCATCTGCTAGGACATCCCTTCCATTCAAATCTGTCCTTCTCTGAGGTACCGTTCCAGTTATCCAGAAATTATTGGCAAACATTTATATCCTTTTTGTATCCTGATGCATGAATCCATGCTCAATACACCGACAAAAAAATCTGATCGAAAAAGGACCATAATTAAAGAAAATAGACATCCATATAACAAATTCTGCCCTTTCATGTTAAAATTTTCGTCCTTTCTTGTTAATTTAAGGACTTGATCCTTGTCCAAATTGGGATTTCATTTCATATCCTGGTAGAAGAAACATCCTAGAAATACACTACAAAAAAATCCGATCGAAAAAGTCCTTACAAATTGGAAAATAAGTCAAAAGACGATTTTTAAACCGAAATTCGCTCGCTTGCTTCCGATGAGTGTAAAACTAGTTTTCGGGCCAAAAACTGACTTCGACACCAGGCGACCATAATCAGCAGCAAGCAAATTTTCCCTGTTCGAGAAATCGTTTTTACTCTTATTTTCCGTGTTTTAAGGACTTTTTCGTCCGGACTTTTTTTGAGTGTATTCTAGAATGTTTCCTCTACCAGGATATGAAATCAAATCCATATTCAGGCAAGGATAAAGTCCTTAAATTAACGAAAAAGGATGAAAAATCGGACATGGACGGAGCAGATATCATGTTATGGTCTATTTTTCTTAATTAAGGACCTTTTTTGACCAAATTTGTTTTTATAATCAACTCAGCAAGGTATCCCCAATCGATGGAAGAAGTTTCACCCTGATTTGGACAAGGATAATTAGGGACGAGGCAAGGATATTGAAAATGACTTTGTCAAATCAAAGATTCCAATATTTTAGATAACTTTAATGAAAGAAATGTGGAAAAAATTATACAAAAATGTTTATAGTATTAATTTGTTGTATCCTTATCTATTCTACGAGATAATAGCAAGTTGCCAACTACAATTTAATTTTAATTTTTAGGCATACTGCTAATTTTTTACAGAATATTCCAAGAACTTACAGTGCTAGGTAACAGAACAGTATTTTGATCGAAACAACTATTGAATGAATTTCGCTTCATTAGATTTATACTGAACAAATACTTTACGGTCTTTGGCTACCAAAATAGCCAAGTTTTCGTTTAAAACAAATTTTGATTTGATTAAAAATAGTTAACTTAGTTTCTAGAAATTATTCTACTTAGTCCAACTTATCTAGATCTAATTTCTTAGTTTAAATATGTTGCGGTTGACGACATTCTTCAATGAATTTCTTCTTTCTGACAGTCTTCTTGGTGAAGATGTATCCGATCGATTGCAAAGGTGGTAGTATCCAGTTCATCGCCATCAATGAAAGTATCCTAAAATGATAAACAGGGAATTACTTTATTGTGTTATCCAACCAACTAATATTAAAGATTTAAAAGAATTAGAATTAGTAAAATCGTCCTGTTAAGGTTTCAAAGGGAGGAAGAACTGACCTCTTTTGATGGCAAATTTTTGCTCAGACTGGGGGCGTATCTCGAGTATTGACAAATATTCGTCGATTCTCCGGAAATATGTCCCTCCGGTACGTATTGTCTGTCAGTTTATAACCAAGTCCAGAGCAGGTCCTACTGTCAGCCAAAAAACTTACTAGTCGCTTCTCCTCATATGCCAACGTAACCGGTTTGCGGTCTAAGACTTTGACATTATTTGCCTAACTGAGACCTGGCAGTGAGCTAGGATTTCGGATTCGGACTCTTTTCGCCGAGATCGGTGCCTATCTGGTTGTGTGCACCTGTAGGTGATGGGGTGCTTTGGGCCGTCAGCGAGGGTTTTCCATGCTCGATTGTGCGTGTTGCTGGCGCTGGTTATTTGAATCTTCTGTGCGTCGTCTTGAGGTTTCCTTTTAGAAGGTTGTTTCTCTTGACTATCTATATTGTCCCATCTTCACCCATCGCAGTATACGAACTACTTGCTACGTGCAGTGAAAATTTGTCTCATGCATTGCTTCCAACGATGATATCGTGATTTTTAGCGATCTAAAATTTTCCTGCCATCGGCTGGAAGCCTCCTGACGCACTCATTTGTGACCGCTATTCGTCATATTCTGTTCTTTCTAAGCACCGTTGCGCCGTCTGCTTTGGTTCAATCACGCGGGTAAGTTTCTGGATCTTCCGTTTTCATTCGACCTCGTTAGTGAGAAGATGTCTTACTTCCTTGATTCCGGAATCCGCGCATCATCTCGCGCTCTTGGTTGTTATGTGTTTCGATGCTGTGAACACATCTTCCTCTGTACTAGGTGACTGCTTCTTCAATAGAAAGGTAAGTCTGATATCTCAAATTACCAACCGATTGCTGGCTTTTGTCATGTTGCCAAGGTCTTCGAGGCCCTGGTCAGCGAGGTGCTCCGCTTTCACTGCAAGACTTTCATTTTTTCCTTACAACCTTCTTCCTTGGATTCCTGAATTACTGTTTACCGGCGATTGAATCAAGCAAACAGGTGGATTATATATTTACAATTTTCACAAGGCCTTCGATAGGATTGACCATGAAATTCTCGTTCAAAAGCTTTTCCTGCTTGGGTTTCCTTCTAGTTTCATGGAATAGTTGTCTTCTTATTCATGTGGTCGCACGCAGCGTGTCCTATTTCATCGAGTTCTCGCAGACCAAATCCTTATTACTTCTAGAGTGCCTCAGAGTAGAATCCTCGGTCCGCTGCTTTCCATTCTGTATATTAATGATGTTTCTACCCAACGCTAAAATTTTATGTTGTGTGATCTACAAAACATTGATTTGGCCACATTTTGTGAATGGTATGCTCGAAACCGCCCTCTCATAAGTGTCTCTTCAATGAGCACTACGAGAACCTGGATCTAAACTTTTGCAGGCTTTAATTATACAATCAACTCAAGTTTGGAATTAGTTAATTGCTCATCCTAGTTGAGCTCTTTTGATAGCTAATTTTTGTTCATACTGGCGGGTATCTGAAGTATTGACAAATATTCGAATTCTTAATAAAATTTGAATTTCCTAAACATTTCATTTCGATCGAAACTCCTATGAGACCATAAAATAAACGTCTACTCGATGAATTACTTCGAACAACTGAATTAGTTTACCATTTTCCCCGAGAATAATTTTGATATTTCAGGTATTAAGGAAGGAGCATACTACGAGTAACTGTCGAGCAGGAAATTTAATATAAGTCGTTTAAATCTTACCTTTATTTGACGCCGTAGATAAAACCGCGTAAAATGCTTATGGGATTTTCTTTCTATGTTGATTCAAAGATATATCAAGGAGTAGGTGCGGATCTATCACTTCCATCGACAACAATACCGTGCGTTTGCTCATCTTAGTTTTTGACTTTGTAAATATCACCATTTGTCAGCAGGAATCCAGTCTTATTCGCTAAAAAAAATAGGACAAAATTAGTAAATAATCCGTCTATTCGCCAGAATATAACAATATATTGAGGTTAATGAGGCTCCCACACCAACATGCAAAAAACATTAGTGAACAAAAAACTAAAACACGCCCACACACAACAATCAGGTGTGCACAGCCAACAGAGATCGTTTCAGCAAATCCTTAGTCAGGTCAAGAATAGGACACATATTCACGGCTCTCCACATGCGATTTATAGGCTCATGCATACCATAATTAGACCGAGAATGAACAATTTGTTTAAGCTATACAGTGTATGCCTATAAAAACCATACCTGTGAGAGTGCAAGAATCTATTTTCGAGTTCAAAAGCTTGTAAATAAAGACTAGGTCAGCAATTCTACGTCGTTTTTCCAACGAGTGCATATTAAGCAACCGGAAGCGATCAACATAAGGAGGTAGCCTGAGTGGATCATTCAACGGAAGGTCTCCTAGTGGGGACGAATCAGAAGGTACCCCAACCGGATGGGAGACCAAACTCTAAACTTCCGTCGCTATAGAAGAGGTGGGAGGAGAAGCGACCTCGGAGACAGATGCAGGGTTTCAAATCCGGAGAGATTAAAACAGGGGCAGTAGGCTCATGAGACGTATTAGGCTGTGAAAGAGTTTAACGTCGATAAGTGCAGAATCTGCAGAAACCGCAGCAGTCCAGTTACTCAAATCACTACGAACCAACTCAACGCCACTCCTAATGTCATCTAGCAAAGGAAAGACAGGGTCAACACCTGAGTAAGAGGTGGCAGAGCCGTCACAAGAAAGCGACTGAAAATCCTCAGAAGCGTCGGACAGGCGTATGACCCTAGAGTGGAGGTCATGAGACCTTTCGAATAACCTCTGAAGAAGCTTATCCATTTTATCATTCAGGCTGTGAAGGTCATCTGAAACAACCTGAAGGCTAGTCAAGTTCGAAGAAATATTCGTCAATTTGTCAGCAATAATGGTCAACAGAGATGGATTGAAACAGCTCACTGATAAGACATGGCAAGGTTTAATGTCAGAACACTTCATACAGTTAGTGACCCTGGCTGGGGAAGACCTTGTCGCATGCTTCAGGCATAGGGCATGGAAGGAGCCCACACAAACGCCATCACACAGAACATCCTCATTTGTGACCCCTCTAGTGCACAGATTTTACACTTGGACATTGTCACAGAACAGAATGAAAGAAACAAAAGCAAACAACCACGACACGGTCAAGCTTCACACCAAGGTCAATAATGGACTGCACGCAATAGATCACAACCTCTATCTAACAACGAGAATGAGATTTTAAAGAAGTAAAATTTACAAATCTTAAAAGAAGTTTCATTTTGCAGATTATTGCCTATGAGAACAGAAGCTCAGATTTAGACATTGCTCTGAAATAAGCTCAGAAATCGTCGCGTACACAATCGTTTAAGATAGTCCAAGACAGATTCTTGCCTGTAGGTACTATGTTAACGATATAAACAGTTCAAAGGGAATATTAAAAATATAAAGGCATACTTTGCTTACTGTATGGATTGTGGTCTTCAAGTGTTCTCCAAAACTAGTGAAATTGCAGAACTTATTTAAATCCATCGAAGTAGTCTTAATCCTGGCCAGATTCATCCAAGAATTTATAATTTTTGTGCATTGTCACAGTCAATCATACCCAGATAAATTGGTTAAAGTGGCGACCCAGGCTTCTCGCTCAGTGTCCAATTAGCACTAAGGTGTGCCGTTTTGTTTCCCAAATTTATTTGCATTAAAACCGCGACAACCATTATATTTGCCAAGTTCTTTCCTTATTTTATGCGTAATCCTCGGATATTTGACGATTTGTTATTGTTTGGATTGACAGCTCAGTTAAGATAAGAACCAAATTTCGTTCCAGCATTACATCGCTTACAATCAGGACTGCTAAATCAATTTCGAAATTGAATTAAATTTGCGCTGAATTGAGAAATGAGTAATTCTCCAAATTGATAATAGATGTCAGTAGAATTTTAGATGATTTGTTAAGATTTTATTTATATTAAAATCTATGCCTCTATTAACAAAATCGGTTATTTAAACAAAATTAAGGATATATGAGAACACCTTCTATATATATTAATATTCAAACTGTTTCCGTAATGTTGCTTACGTGGAAATACGTTCTAATAAGGTTTAACGTTGAGTTAAGGAATAATTTGGTGAAATCTGAACTGAATTCCTTCCTCTTTTCCTTTTCATTTTTAGTTTAATTCTGAAAACTGCTTCTGAGGATTATATGCAAAATGTGTATTTGTTTGTGGTTATAAAAAGTATAATTTCAGTCCTTGTATTAATTCTTTTGTAAAAAAACTTTTAATTTTAAAGTTGAAGATTACTTGATGGAGACAATTTTCGGAGTGCTGTGTGCATTGACTTACTTTATTCAGATGAATTGTGGAGCTGAAAAGTATGGAACATGAAATAGATTGATAGATGCTTTATTTAGCATAGATTGCTACTTGTTCAACAACAACATAGTAATTAATTTTTTTTACTTAGAAATTCATATTTTTACAAATTCATCAATGTTTCTTTTAAATTGATATAAATTAGTTTCCAATTTAATATTATTTGGTAATCTATTAAATAATTGAAGAAAGCCTTTAAAAATTTAACTATTCTGAGCATTATTGCTTAAAAACTGTGGAAGTCTAAAATCATCAGCATTTCGTAATCTATACGGTTGTACATCTCTAATATATGTAATAAACCTCGTTAAATACTTTGCCATTATTCCATACTTAATTTGAAAGTATAGCGGCGGATAGCTTTGCAGCAGTGCTAGGTGATCTTAATATGAGAATTGCAGAAGTTCCACAAATACTCCCAGAGTTTGGAATAACGAACCACCTGCTCTCTACCTTCAGAAAATCAAAGGATAAAGTCATAAACAACTGAGGAAGAATATTTCTAGAATTGTGTGTGGAGCATGGACTTATTATTCTAAATGGCCGTACTTCTGGAGACCTGCAGGGTCAACCATAGACATTGTTGCAGCATCCTTTAATTTTATTAGTAATGTGCAAAGATTGGTGATTGGTGGTTAACCGTACTCGGATCATCTTCCTGTCAGTCTACGATGCTCAGTAAATCATGAGAACAGTTCAATATCTCCACAACATGAAATTAAATTACTTCCAAAGCTTGAATGGAGGAAACAAGATCCTAATAGATACAACGAAAAGCTAGAAGACGCAGTGAACTCCTTGCCTGAAGAAGCAAATTTAACTGATTTAATTAACATAATAAACGAATCATCCAACAAAATGTTAGACCGAAATAAAAAGCTGAAGAAAAAGTGGTTTGACTTTGATTGTCTTAAAGCCAGGAAAAAGTCTTTTAGGTGGCTAAATCTATTTAGTAAGAGCAACACTGACTTCTCAAAAAATATGTACTTGAAGGAAAACAGGAACTTTAAGGAGCTCTGCAGAAGGAAACAAATAACGTACCATGAAGAAGTTCTCTCAAAGCTAGATAAAGCACGCGACAGCAAACAATTTTGGTCTCTGATTAAAGAGCTTTCCGAAACCAAGTTTGTAAAAGGGTGCGATATTACCGTACAGGATTTGAAAAGCCACTTCGAAAACCTGCTAAGCCCACAAGTAACAGCTCAGGCGATTTTATACGCAGCTCCTAAAATTGAGGACCCAATATTAGATGGCGAAATAACCATAGATGAGCTATTAACAGTACTAAGAAAAGTAAAAAATAACAACGCACCTGGACCTGATCGTATACCTTACGAGTTTTTTAAAAATGAACCTACAAGCTTTCTAATTAAACTATTAAAAATGTTCAATACTATGTACGCAAACGAAAATCTACCTAACAGCTTCTCTTACTCAATTATATTTCCTATATATAAAAAAGGTGATCCGAATCAACCGGATAATTACAGAGGACTATCTTTCATGGATGCAGTGGCAAAATTAATGACAGGTATCGTAAACAACAGGCTTGTTTTATGGGAGCAGAAAAACAAAATTTTACATGAGTCTCAAGCTGGATTCAGACCTGGTTACTCAACTATTGACAACATATTCAATTTATGCAACATTGTTAAAATTAAACAAGCTAAGAAAAAGGGCAAGGTATATGCATTCTTCGTAGATTTTAAATCAGCGTTCGATACAATCAACAGAGCGGCGCTTTTTTATAAACTCTATCAATAGGGAATATCAACCAAATTTATAAGGTTTCTTCAGAGCATTTATAAAAATACTAGACAAACTAACGATTTGAGTTCAAGTGCGGACTAGGACAGGGATGCACACTAAGTCCTTTGCTTTTCTCCTTTTTCATCAACGATATTAAATTGGGCATGGAGGGAGGAGTAAATATAGATGGCTAGGCCATCAAGAGCCTTTCGTATGCAGATGATCTAGTTTTACTATCGGAAAACCCAAATCAGCTACAAAACATGATATTTAAACTTTAAGAGTACTGCCAGTCTTGGAACTTGATAGTAAACCTGGACAAA
Organism: Leptarthrus brevirostris; assembly: GCA_964036015.1. NCBI lineage: Eukaryota > Metazoa > Arthropoda > Insecta > Diptera > Asilidae > Leptarthrus > Leptarthrus brevirostris. Next base: position 153,513,517 of record OZ038372.1, on the reverse strand, counting down.
TCAAAAATAATGATATTCCAAAGGGGAGGTGGCAGAAGAGCTCATAATGAAAATTGGAAGTACGGAGTACACGACGTTGAAGTTGTAAAGGAATTTAAATACCTCGGAATTACTTTGACACCCAAGCTCTCAATCAAAACCCATCTAAAGGAGCGATTAAGTGCAGCAAAAGGCGTAATCAACAGTACCTGGAGCAACTTTATTAAGAGCAATAATATAAACCACTCATCGAAAGTTAAAATCTACTCAGCAACCTGTGTTACGGAGCTCAAGTGTGGGGCTTCGCTGAATATGAAGAAGCCGAAAAACTGCAGCGCTGCTTTATTAAAAAACTATTACGGCTACCACAAAAAACTCCCAATTATGTACTTACGCTGGAAGTGGAACTGCAAAGTTTGTACATGTTTACTTTAAAATGCCACTTCGACTGCATGCTCAAAGTTCTCTTCTCTCTTACGTATTCTAGCTACTAAGCCAATCGAACATGAGGCATATTGGTACGATGAATGGCGAGATCTTTCAACCAAACACAACGAAGAAATTGAATTAGCACTGCAAAATAATATCCAGAACCTATCTTCAGTTTTAACGACAATCCTGGAAAAGGAGGAGCGATGGCAATGGTCAAAAGCGGAGGAAAAAGCAAGGCAAACAATTCGACACGGACTTTATAATAAACTTAATTTTGACCTAGGGGAGCTTAATTATTTCAAAGATAGCAACAGTGTCGAAAGAATAAGAACAATTCTTTTATACAGAAGTGGCATGTTGCAATTAAATGCAAGCCCGTGGCGAAACGAAGGCAGATCGGTATGCTCACTGTGTAACTTGGATGAGGACGAAGGTTTTATGCACTACATAGCTATATGCCCAATTCTTAAAGAAATGAGGATGTCAGCTTTTGGGAAAACCTATCTTACAGAATATCAAACAATATCTATCCTAAACGATGAAGATTTCGACGGTCTCGTAAGGTACGCAAGAACGGCGTGGAAGTACAGACAAATACTAGTAAATGAATATAACAACTAACTACCCAATAATATTTGTTGCAAGCATATTTATGATTTTAAAAGTATAGGATATATTAGCTTTCTTAAATTTATTGAACTATTGTATATTGATGAATGGAATTGAATTTAAATTAATAGGAATTAAGTTAATATTTCAGAATTTGCCAACCACGACAGACGGCCTCGGAGCCATTGTCCTTGTTTATTAGTTCTGATTGTGAAAGCCTAAACTTGTCATTTGGAGCTAGAAGAATAAACATTTATTATTATTATTATACTTAATTTTAAATATATATATTAATACATTAATAACTACTCTCTTTGCCTTACAGACATCCATTTCAATGTTTCTAACATAAGCGATACAGATGTAAATCGGTTACACATCAATATAGTGCGCATTGCTCAATTCAGTAATTTCTGTAGTGTAATGTATGTGTGTGCGGAAGAGCAACGTGAAGTTGCCGCAGGATGTTCAAGTGGCACGCGCTAGCTGGCAACGTGTCCTAGCTCGTCGGTAAGGATTGTAGGTCCTTGAACATCCGATTCACACATCTACAATCAGAATTCCGCGTGCCTGTGGCGAAAGAAGGTTGTGGAATCCTCTCAGGTCTGCCACGAAGGATAAAAACAAAGAGAAACAGACAAAAAGAAAGAGCAACAGGCCTGGTGTCTCCTGTTACTCCTAGCCATACTGAACCATCTTGAAAAAAATCGCAAAGAAACAAGAAAAACTACTCCCATATACGATGGTTCAGATACTAACCCCGACTTTCCTACACCTGGCTTAGGTGTCGGCCCAACCTGTAAAGGGTGCTGAAACAATAAATCAAAAGAAATAAATAAATAGAAATTAAATTAAACACATAGCGCTAGAGGGATAATGGGTTGGGGAGGGTCATAATAAGAATGCTCATGTATTATAATAAAACAACAACTTACTTAACATAACTAACTGAAGGTTAGGTCTGCGCATTAATTCACAAACTCATAAGTCTTGACCCAATCTTATTTACATCTTAAATCATCAACTTCTATTTCCCTACTTACGTTATTGCTTAATTATGTTCTACCTTACACTACTACTAACATTAGGAACATCTTGCTTAATTCATTCCAAATAGGTTCAACGTATAAGCAGATTATCTCCTACAACTATCGAAGACACAAAACATGAGATAGATGCAAGATAATAACATTGGGTTCTTTTCTATTAATTGAAATATACGCCTTTATCCAAAAAAAATCTTTTGTGGACTTTTCTTTCGCTTCTAAACTAATCTAACCTCTCATTGATTCATCCTGACTTATCACTTCCTCCTACAATATTGCTCAAGAATGAAAGGGGAATACCCTGATCAAAGTGGATATCTTCAAAAACAAATAATAATAATAAACAACAATCGAAAATAACAGCGAACAAAAAGGGAATGGTCTTTCTGGTGTTGCGTTACTAGTCGATGAGTAGAAGGATACGAATGTCTCGTGATATTTGACGCATGAATCTAGCTAGATTGCCGATAAACACAGGTTACGCCTTCGATATTCGTATAGTATTCCAGGCTTATTCCGCGTTAAAGATTAACTGACTGCTGGTTAACAAGAAAATCAAAAAAACCGACCCTCTGTATCTGAAACTTGACCCTCTGTATCTGAATGGCACCCACCCGCCATTCATCCTGGATAGGAACCTTATCTGGAAACCTAAGATTCATGAGAGGGTCAAGAGTGGCAATGGGGTTTTCAGTTCAAGTTAACTATGTTACAGTCATAAGGTCAATCCTGTTGTATAGTGTGGTTGTCTGACGGCCATCACTGGACAAGGCCACTTACCTCAACGTTTTGAGGTCGGCCTGCATCTGTATCACTGGAGCACTACGGACCACTCCTACTGATGCTTTGGATATACTTCTTTATTTACTTCCATTAGATCTGCGAATGCTGCCGTTCGACTTACAGCCGCATCCCAGTGGTCCAGTACTAGAGTTGGGTACTCTACAATTCTGTTCTTCTTTTCGCTCCAAGTGGGGCATCTTGACTACACCATTCCTAGCTATTCCTTTGTCAAGCGGTTCAGATCGACGGTCCCAACCAGGCTTGACTGGGATGGAGTTACCATTCCCTGTGGGGAATCCGTTCAAATTTACACGGATGGTTAAAACTACAGGATAGGGTGGGGGGGGGGTTTCTTAGAAGTACTGAACATTAGCCTGTCCTTCAGGATTACTGCAGTGCAGTGTGTTTCAGGCAGTAGTCAGGGCTATTCAGGAAGCCTTGATTTGGTTGAAGGGGAACGAAGCTCCTGTAAAGGACATCTTACAGCTGCTTTGATATTCCTTGACATGTAGGGCTGTTAATAGCTGTCGATCACACTTAAATGAGTTATTTGAGCGGTATCAAATTCACCTGTGCTCGATCCCGGGGCACAGGGATATTCCAGAAAACTGCGTGTCAGACGAGCTTGCTGGACGTGGTACCACCCTGGATATCCAGCCGGATAAGACTACTCTTGGCACTAGAGCAATCAACCTAGCGAACCGCAGATGGGTAAACGGCACTACGTGCCATACGTCCAGACAGATCTGGCCTAAGCTGGATCTTAGGCGTTCCAAGTATCTGATTTCGAGGGGCAGATCTGACGTTGGTATAATTATTGGGGTTATCACAGGTCCTTGTACTATTGGCTTACACGCGAAGAGACTGGGTATCTTATCGAACGACTTCTGTAGAAGCTGTATGGACGAGGAGGAGGAGGAAACTATTTTCCATTTCCTCTGCCGATGCCCTGCACTGGCACGCAGGCGGAAGTCCTTCTTGGGCAACTATGAGGTAAATGTTATGACTCATCGGCATACAAAAATTACAAGAGTTCAATGAGTTCATTGAAAGATGTAAACAAACCGTCTAGAACTCATGTCAGCAATTTGACGCGTGGCGTGATTAATTCTTTTATCTTTGCGCAGTGGTCACGTTTCTTTATTTTTAACTGACTTCCCAAAAACAAAGAAGTTCTAAGTTCGACGTGTATTTTATTTTTTATGTTTTTTATGTCTGACCGGGCATAACTTTGTAACGCGTTGATCGATTTTGATGATTCTTTGGGGGTGAAACCTAACTTTGTAACGCGTAGACCGATTTGGATGGTTCTTTTTTCGTTGTATAGAGTAGAAGACAATAAAAAGTGAAAAATAAAATAGTTTAAAAAAAAAAGTTTAACCGACTTCACAAAAAGCGCTAAAAAGCATGAAATGATTTTTAATTTTATATCTATTACGATATTTTGAAGTCGGTGCAAATTAAGCAAATAAAACCACTACAGTACCACAATTGAAAATAATACATAATACTACGTGAACGTTTCAACTCACGGGATTATAAGAAAGGACGATTAAATACTTTTGTTGTAATTTCTAAACTAAAAAATTAAAACTATATTTTGTTCTCAAAAGTTATATCACATATTTTCTTAAGTTGAGTTCTATCATTTCTCATCATGATCGACAAGTTCTAAATTTCTTGTGTCATGCGAACCCTTGACTCGTCTTTCCATGTATTCAATAGCTCCATATCTAAAAAAAAGAATTTAAATGATTGATTTTCTCTTCAATCTAAATTCAGACATACCCTATGAAGCCAACTATCATTATACCCATGACAAGCCGCAATTTAGTCGTAGTACATAAGTATGCGCTAAGGCTGTATCCAATCACCGATCCAGTAGATTCCCATAGCCGAAAATTACTGTATGCTGCAATTTCATTTCCCGGGAATAATATTCCACTGAACGCTATAATGAAATAAGAGAAAGAAGGTGTTAAAATTGTTATAATAAAAAAAATATTAAAATAAAGAAGAAAGATTGGCATAAACCAACTATCAAGTTGTCAACATGCATATATGTAAGGTAGATCGGTTGATTCTGCTCTACATTAGGCCCGTGCGCACGGCCCCCCATCCCCTTCCAGGAGTGTTTTTAAAATGTTCTGTACTTCTTGATTAGGAAAAATTAGACTAAAATACTAAAAAAATAACCTAAAATTAGATATGAGGCTAGTTTCCATGCCTTGGAGGTACCCATAGTAGAGGGTATCACAACGTTCAGAAAAAGAGGTATAATCAGATAGGTAAATAGAATAGTCAGACTTAGTCTGGGTTATAAGAAAAGTTTGCCAACGTTTATTTCTCCTGTTGCGGAGAGAGCGTAATTCTTGGTCGTACCATACGGGGGATGGCGACGATTGAGGGAGGAGAGGATGTTCTAGGGCGTCCAGGATGGTCGTCACCATAAACATTTTCCCGGTCCTTTTTAAAACGCCTGTACGATTCGTAAACTCTTGTCAAACTCATAAGAAGTTCACCACAATCACAGTCAATATTTCGAATACGGTGCTGCAGTTTATTCCGTTTTTTAAGCAAAACTTAATAAAAATTCTTTGATCCAACATTTTTGGAAAGCTGAGCACACCAAATGTCGAAAATAAACTAGATTCAAAATGCTACAAATTTCAACATACGTCCGAACAAAGCCTAATCTAGATATAAGCCCGGAAGCTGACACTAACAGCTGAGCATTGGTGGTGTAAACAAACCAGAACTTGCTACAGTAAAGAATACGAAAAGTTGGAGAATTCTACTTTTTCGTAGTATTTCTCGCAGCAGCTTAAAAGTCTGAACTTAGAAGTTACTTGACGTGAACCTACAAATGTTCTCAACATTGTGGTCACGATAAAAAATGGGTTTTAATGGGAAGACTCTCCCTCTTGTGGTCAGGAATATGGACACCAAAAAAATTAAAAAAAAAATTTGAAAATCGAATTTATAAAGATAAAAACAATTTTTTATGTTCTTTCTTAGTGTTTTGGTTTTTTCCATATCTTTTTTTTGGACTTATTTTTTATTAGTTTAGTTTTTTTTTCTACACATGAAGTATCTATCAAAATATAACTCAAATTGATGTATGCTTTCGATTATAATTCTTTTATTTAGTAAACCGAATTCTGTTATCCTCAATGGGGTTATTATTTGACATTAATTTGACTTGACTATGTGCAACAACATGTTAAATTACACCAGAAACAATGCATCCATACACATAATCTAGAACGTTTTTCAAATATTCATTAAATTGAAAATGTCGAGCTCGGTTTTCATTTAGTCAACAAATATTCCGGAGAATGCATAGAAAATTTACATACCATTTACATTAACCAGCCAGACACCATCAGCTAGACCCCAAAGTGCTGCCATACTGCAATATGTCCAGTAATCGTTTTCCACTGCGGTCCATTCGTGCATCCAAATTAGAAGTGATCCATGGATAAGGAATACAGTAATCATTATAGGTATGCGTCCAACAAGTTTGGCCAGAGCACCTGCAACTCCAGCAGCAATTGCATTTGCCACACCAAAGCATATCATGGCGTATCCAATCCGTGAGATTCCCCACCCGCAAGCAACAAACGACTGAAATAACAATTTTGAAGTGCATTACTGTTAGCTTAATGGAAATACGGGCAATCCGGGAACTTCAGTACGAAAAAAAACACCTACCGCTGTGAAATCCACGGCAACAAAGGCTTCCTCTGCACCTATAAACATGGTGATTGGCAAGAGGAGCAGCTGGTACCGCTCTGAGAGTAGCTTTAATGTAACTGCCAAAAGTTTTAATCCAGACATGCCATTACCAGCGCTCTTACGTTTGATACCATACCTGATAAAGGAATGAAGTTCAGAATTATTTAGGAGGAAGATTGCTAGGAAAATAAAATGAGCTTAGAAAGGGTTTGGAGTTTTAAGGGATTTTGTGTTGATTTATGATTTGAAAAAGTGTTGGGCTGATTTTGATGAGTGAACGTTTTGGTTTGTTTAAATAAGGCCCCAGAAACATTTATGAACTTTTAATAAATGTAAACTCAGAGATGTGTAGAGAAAATGAATTTTGGATACATTAAAATTTTACGGGTCTTTCTTAAATTAGATCCTTGCCATACTTGAAAGTGATCGTAGATGTTGTTCTTTAAGTTATGGTGAGTTAAATTTTATTTTTGGGCTACAAAAGATTTTTTAAAACTTACTTGTCTGCAAAATCCGAAAATCAAAGTAGTTTTCCTGGATCAGGTCTAGTTTTCGATGAAAAAAAACCGAAAGAAATGTACTGTGCCACGAGATAACGCCATACGTCCGGGTCCCGGAGTCCAGACACCATCCTGCACTCCAGGTTCTCTTGTGTTTTAAGACCCACGACAAATTTCCTTCATCCCTTGGTGGCTCCTCACTCAACTTCAAAAAGTCTGACTTCACTGACCTCAACGATTGACGTCTGGGTTATGACTGGGCGAACGTACTTGCTGAGCCCGACATTTACCAGGCACTTTGAATCTTCTATAACATCCTCTATACTTGTTTCACTAAGATCTCTTTCTCTGGCTCCCCTCGATCGTCTCGGTCCTGGATGGATGGCTCCTTTAGATCTGAAAAATTTTAAGAGCGAGGCCTGGAAACGGTTTTGCTCCTCTAAGTGTGAAAAAGACTACCAACCCCATTACGACCCCTACCTTCGGTCTTTTTACAGTCACCCTACAACAGATTTATGTTTAACATGCGATACACGTTGCTTTTCAAACGTAGACAGTTTTGACGGTATAAATTCTTAATGACATAGTAACTACCCTTCCTCTCTTAAACTTGGTGATCGCGGGAGCAACGACACCGATGTGGTGGCCAAATTTTCGCCGATTTCTTTTTTACTTCGCTCTGGGATTCTGTTTCTGATACTGTTTCTAATCAATTTACCCATTAGACTAGGCTTCCCCGCACTTCTGCACTTCCGTTGAAGCCAAAGATTTAGTTTTTGATGGTGTTACCGTCACTAAATACTTGTCGAATATTTTCGACAGATTTTCGTGTCGTCCCGATGGTGTCCCTATTTCGTTCTTGAAAATGTACTATTCATCGGTTACCCCTATTTTTTGGAGGGATTCTGCGCAAATTCCCTTTCGAAAGAAGTCCGATGTATCCAATTATAGACCCATCACCAACTTGTGCCGTCGTTCGAGGACTTAATCAGTGACGTGTTCCGTTTTCATTGCATTAGCTCCTTCTAGCATGTCTTCATTGAGGGTAAATGCACCATCACCAGCTTACTGGAATTTGTGCATCACTACTTACCTTACAGGTTAATTGCATATTCCCAGATTTTAGTAAGTCCTTCGACAGAATTGACCACGGGATTCTTAGTAATAAGCTTTGTCTGCTCGGGTTTCTGCCGCTTTTTGTTGATTGGCTATCCTACCTGTCCGGTCGCACTCAAGGTCTCTTCTTCCACGGAAATCTCTGTTTCTTTCGGGCTGCCTCAAGGCAGTATTCTCCGCCCTTTCTTATTTATCATTTTTATTAATGATGTATAGTTGCTTTTGATTAGTTCCAGAATCTTGTGCTATGCCGATGATGACAAAATATTTCGCGTCGTCCCTCGCGAACGATGACTGTGCTCTGTTGAGCTCCGACAATCACATTTTCCATGACTGGTGCTCCAGCAACCGTCTCCCCTTAATGCTTACAATTTGTTCCCGCAGAAAGTGTCCCATTCCCTTTGATTACCCTTCGGATGGTTGTGTCTTGTGCAGACTTGGTAGGGTCAAGGACCACATTTGTTAGACCCATTTTGGAACACTCAGCGGCGATTCCTTAGGTTCGCTCTTTGTGGCCTTCCCTGGTGCGATCCTTTATTCCTTTCATTGTATCCTGCTAGGTTCGGTCTGATTTCTCCCGAATTTCTTAAAAAGAGACGTAGCGGTTATAAAATCACTTTTGTGAATAATTTATTGCCGGGGACGATCAATTCCTCCAAATTGCTGAACGATGTAGGAATTTCCATCCCGGCTCGGTCATTGAGGAACCTTGACCTGTTCCGCATTCCCTACCATCGAACGCTTTAAGGAATACCCGAGCTTCAATGTCCCGCATTTTTAATGATTACGCTGCTGTCTGCTGAGTTGTTTTAGATGGTGTTAAGAGAAGTGTCAACCTCATGCTTAAAAATCACTATCGACTCTGACTTAGAGGGATTGAAAGAGAGCTTATTATATTCAGCCCATTCCGATATCGATTGCAAATCCTCATTAATTCTGCAGACTGCGTCCTCTATCAGGCCAATTCGTTTGGAGATATATATTTGTACGTCGTCAGCATACATATGAAATCTGCAATTTTTAATTACGCATGGAAGGCCATTCATAAAAATTGATAAAAGCAAGGGTCCCAAAATAGAACCCTGTGGAACAAGAACAAGGTAGTCGGAGAACGATCCATTGGCGAATACAGTCTGCTCACGGTTATGTTGATATGTTCAAATAATAGTAAGCCTGTCAGAGTCTATGGCCGAGCGGGTTTCTTTGGAATAGGAATAACCTTGGCTCGCTTCCAACTTTCAGGAAAAGTCGCAGGAAGGGTTATGGTGTTAAAAATATGTAAGAGGCTTGTCAAAATAAAAGGCGTGATTAGTTTAATGAAGGATGGGCAAACATTGTCAAAACCGACTGCGCGAGATCTAATAGATGAGAGAGACAGAGATACATCATCAATTGTAACACGAGCAAAATCGAAATATTGCAGCGAGTTCTCCGATATTTGCCAAGGAGCATCATCATTAGCGACATCTGAATAATAAGCGTTCGCTGGAGGAGGTCCCAGAAAAGTCCTGTTAAGGGCATTTGCGTCCTCAGTCACCTCTTAATTCTTGTCTTTGCCCAGACCCAAATATCTGAGATTGGACCAAAGTTTTTTGGTGGGCAAATTGCGATTTAGTTTCGATGAGAAGAAGAGAACCTTAGATCGAGTTATTTCATTATTTGTTCGGTTTCGTAAGCCTCGAAAAAGTTCGCGAGTCTCTGGGTTGTGAAAACGCCTCCATCTTCGAAAAGCCTCATCTCGTTTTGAGATCAACTTGATGATTCTGTAAGTGAACCAGGGACATTTGGCATCGGGAATCCGCCGCGTTTTGATAGTAACATGGTCATGGCCCCAATCAATCTCTGCAGCAGAAATCAGGAGATTGTCCAAGTTTACACTATTAAATTCAAAGAAGGAAAAATCCAGTTCATTCGCCGCAGCGTTAAAGTCGTAAGTGAGGAATAAAAAATCTTGGTTCGAAAAACTAGGGAAGGCTATTTGATTCTGAAAAAGAACCGATTCTAAACTATCGGTAATAAGGAGGTCTAAAAGTGTAGATGAACTATTCGTAAAATAAGTAGGAAGAGAATTAACAATGGATAAACCAAATGATTGAAATTGTTAGAAATGAGTACGTTAATCGACTTTTGGGAGAATACTTTACGAATTAAAATAACCGATCCTTAGACCATCCCTTTGCCTACAGAAAATGTCAACCAAAGTTCTCGTTTTGTTAAAGCTGCTAGATGCCGGAACAGATCCACTAAAAATATTTATATTTAACATGTAAAAAGAGCAATCAAGACACGCCGGCGACAACCACTCGGCGAACTTGATAACCATCGAGGAGGGTTGACAAAGAGGACACATTTAACATCTGCATTATAAACTACGCTGCAAAATATGAAAGATAAATACTGTTTTATAATTACCATCTATGTTTAAGAAATATAATCCAAAATGATCCATATGTATTTCAATTAACTAACCAAAACTACTAATTCTAATAAAAGAATCAAAAACAAATCGTTAATTAAGAAATCTAACAGGTGCCATCACGGGCATTCGGCTCGAGACTTCTGTAGGAGTTGTCAAAACCCAGAAAATTTTGTTCTGTGAGTGCTCAGCTCTGGCAAGCTGATGAAATTCCTTAAAGAACAGGAATAAGACAGTATATATATCCCTACAAATTTATGCGTCTAAATATCTGAAACCTATTAAAATCCTATCCTTTCCTATATTTTCTAAACTAAATTGAAGTAGCTACATCAAACTTGGTTACGAAATTTAATTGGAAATTTAATTCGAAAACACAACTATACCACAGAATTGTACCTTTCGAATTAAGTTGTCTACATACTTAAGTTTCCAACATACTGAAACTTCTGTGATTTATCTTTTGCCTCAATTAGGAAATTAATAGTCCACACATAAATCACCCAGACTAAAGTAGGTCTTTAGGGCAAATTAATTCAAATCTGTATTCCGATAAAATTCCCTCCGATCCAGGTTCCATCACAGAAAAAACACCCGAAGGTTACCCATCTGTTAAATGTACCGGAAACATTCTGCCAAAAACTCAAATAAATAACCGACGGTTCTGAATCTCGGTAAGAATAGATAAAAGACGACTTTGGAATGAATTTAAACGAAAAATGTCAGGTTATACCGAATGCCAGAAAATCCTTGGCTTGATTCTTTTGATATGTGGCTTTTGGCTTATTTACGTTACCCGGTTGTACTTTATGGGTGAATTGTGTAAGTCATCGGATAGTGTATGAACATTATTCGTTGTTCCTGTTGTTTGCAGACCTTAAAAGAATTTTTTGAAAGATAAAATCACAGCCATAGTACTACAGTCTTCGATTAGCGTACTGCGGAAAACTGAGAACACTTGAAAGATGCATTATCCCAGAGGTAGAACTTAATGTGCTCTAAAATCAAACTGGAGGATTTACTATGTACCATTGAACGTGAGATATTGCGACCCGAATTGATTCCTGGGAGACTGTTCAATTATTGCTAACGTGAATATTTATCTGATGGCAAACACATGTGTGGAGCAAAATAAATAAGGAAAGTTTGATTTTAGACTATAACTGCAGTTGGAAGGTTTTTGATTTATGTGCATTTATGGCGCCTCTAGTCTTAATGTAAAAAATACTTAATACACAAGATAATCTGTATGAAAAGCAGAAGTCCGGATATTATATGGTTCCAAATAACAGTCTCCATCTTTATTTCTCACGATATATCTTTTTCATAAGAGATTACTTTTACGCTATACAAAACTTCACTAAAGATCTTAAAGACGACGTAGATTGCTAAGGATTTCGTTTAAAGCCCTACCGTTTTTTTATTCCTTTCAAGATCTCATATCAAACTGAACATTACTAACGATCTTCTATATCTCTCCCTTTCTAGTTCCTGTAACCCCTTGCGGGGCATGGGACGGTAGAAGAACCACCCCATTTGAAAAAACGATCTTAAGTGTACTTGTAATTTAAAGTGGCTTTCGAACTACCGACTTACTCTGCAACCCCCAATAGCATTTTATGTAATCTGTTGTCATCAAAAAACAGCCATGGGCCGACGCCGGCCGGTCTAGAACCTGAAACTTCCGGTGTGGAAGGCCAACCCGTTATCACTTACTCCATCGAGGAAGTTCTATGTTACTGAATTATAATGAATTTTTAAAGGAAGTACACGGAAATACACGGAAACTACACGTTCAAATTTCATGGACTACACGGAACTACACGTAAGTACACGATAAGTGCAAATAGTCACTTCTATATTGATATTACTGGTAATAGTTTATCACAGCCTGTTCTAGATACAAGCCTGGTTCAATAAAGCAACTAAAAGCCTGTTAATACACCTCTTCCTCCCAGAAAGTCTAATAAAAATTTGTTGCGTGTTGTTATTAGTCTTTTTGGGAGGAAGAAGTACACAACATGTTCCGCTAAATTTTTATTAGACTTCCTGGGAGGAAGAGGTGTATTAATCAGGCTTATACACCTCTTCCTCCCAGAAAGTCTAATAAAAATTTGTTGCGTGTTGTTATTAGTCTTTTTGGGAGGAAGAAGTACACAACATGTTCCGCTAAATTTTTATTAGACTTCCTGGGAGGAAGAGGTGTATTAATCAGGCTTTTAGTTGCTTTATTAACCCCCCCAATTTCCAGCTTTGTATCTAGAACAGGCTGTGATAAACTATTACCAGTAATATGAATATAGAAGTGCCTATTTGCACTTATCGTGTACTTACGTGTAGTTCCGTGTAGTCCGTGAAATTTGTACTTGTACTTTCCGTGCACTTTCCGTGTACTGTCCGTGTATTTACGCGTACTTTTCGTGTATTTCCGTGTGCTCTCCGTGTACACGGAAATAACACGGCAATTTGAGGGTGGTAAATAGAAAATTTCCATTTTTTTTACAATGCATACTCCTAAAGGTACGACGCACAAAAACTCTCAACCAAAGCGTACAAGATGTAATATTTATTTAAGTCGTCGATGAAGTAAGTGGATGTTGCAGAGGAATGTGGGTGGTTCGGAATCCATCTTAAATTTTATCTTTTCTCGAAGCGGGTGAAGTTTTTTTTCCCGCAGGATGCCCCCATAAGGGTTAATGAGAACTGGAGAGAATGAGAGAGAGATTAACATTTATTTACTTCTACAGTAGCGCCCAAGGAAACTGCACCACTCAGAAATTTTATGATTTTCTTAAATTCTCCATTTTTTAAACTGCAGGTGTTACCATAATGTTCTACCCGATTAGAAAAAAAGGCGATACATCAATCCTTTCAACATCATTTGGTGATTGATGTTGGCTTTGTTAAAGAATATTTTTAAACTGGTGGTGTTCACATTACGGCGTATGGTACAATGGTATTTAATTCAAGAAATTGTCAATGCCAAAAAGATTCAGGACATCTTAAGGGCAAATTTTTTGCCATCAATAAAAGAGCATCACTTAACCAAGGTTCTGGATGTGTTAGAAGAGAATACCAACTACAGAAAGCGTCAAAAGTCATTCGACATTCAGTTAAACTGCGCTAAGCCAGATAATGTCAATGAAGGAAGAACAATGTTGAGAAGCGGCCGTGGGGAAGGTAGAAAGCTGTCATTCTCCCAGCAAATATAAGGCATTTGAAAAGCACCCATAAGTAAGAGGTCGTCTGCAGAACTAGGTTAGGTTAGGTTAGAGTGGCAGCCTCGCCAGGGGGAAGGCATACTTATGTCGAAATGACCCATTGTGATACCACATCGGATATGGATTCATATGGATTCCCATCCCTTTCAATGATGCCTGAAACGATTTGGAGCTCCTGATGAAACGAACTAGCTCGATTAACTCCTAAAAATACCGGCTCCTGCGGTTGGGCAGAGCTTAAGAATTAGAGAGGAAATGAGGGATGGTTTCCTCTTCTAATCTTGGCATTTCCTATAAAAGTAATTCGAGTTGCGCCGAGTCTGTCAGCTTGTCTGACTAAAAGGCAATTACTTGAAATGACAGCCACGACAACGCATTTCATATTTCTCTTGAGCGAGATACTCTGTTTTGACCGCTTTAAAATGAGGGTCGGCCAGATTTGCCGAGTGATTAGGCAGGTGTGTTCCCTTTGCCATTTATCATTACCAATCTTGAAAAATGCTTGTTTAATTTTCAGCTGGCAAAGCTTGGCTAAAAGATTACCAAACTGGTGAGTAATGTTTCAGTAGTAGTAGCAGTAGAGTAGTTCTGATTCTCGCTAGCTCACCGGCTTTAAGTTCCCCGGAATTCGCTTTGCTGCGGTAGAGCCTGATTGTTTATAAAGATACTAATCTCATTTGAAGTCGTTGTTCTGTTCTTCAGACAATCTATTGCTACCTTTATGGGCATGATTTTGGCTTGAAAAAAACTGCAGTAATCTGGCCAACGAAAACAAAATGCTTAGGTGTTGTGAGTAGACACCTCCACCCACTTTATCATCCAACTTAGAGCCGTTAGTGTACAGATGTACTGACTCTTATACCAGTGAAAGGGGCCATTCTGCTATTCCTAGCTGGTAGGAATATATATATATGACATTATTTGTTATTCTACCATCCAGAATTTTGGAATGTCCGGAATCGGTGCGCGTATTACGTTGAAAGAACTAATAATCCCAATCAGTTCATCAATGCATGTGGCGAGTCAATCGTAGACATTCGAAGCTGAGCAAGGAACCGAAGAAGAACAGAAATAAACTCCAAGACATCAAAACCATGAACGTCCACCAGTCCACACGCTACATTTCATGTGGACTGGTGGCCAACAGCGAAAAGAAGGTCCCACCAAGAGGTGCATCAAGAATGAGGCGTGTCGGTCCTGACGAAAAACAAGTTGCTCAGCATCGGTAAACCCACCACACCAACCAAGGCTTCGTGAGGCAAACACGTCACTACAGGAACCAGGTGAAAAGACGAGTGGGCTTAGTGGGCAAATCGGTTACTTTGGCGTAGAATGAGACCTAACTGATCCGTTTTTTTTAATTAGATTGCAAAAGGCCTGGAAACGAACTCACCAGCAATGGTATTGTGTGACCAACCTTATTAGAAAATGACGGCGATAAACAGCTCATCCGTGATAAAAGCTATGAAGGAGGACGTAAACGAGCAACTATTTCGACTCCTTAGTGAGTCAATTTGCTTGAAAAGAAGGGAAGAGCGGGGGACGCCAGCTTGAGCCGAATTATGAGCTACAATATCCCCTTCCGTTGCAGTACAATCGGGAGACAAATGGTCTTAAAGTTATAGCCGCTCCTTTAGCGGTGACATTAGCATTAGTTTGTGACAGATTCGGTTAATGGACACCAAGGCCATTACCGACCTCGGGGTACACTTCGTGACCCGGAACGTTATTTACAGCCTTACTGACGAAGAATACCGGCAACAGGTAAAGCGGAGACACAAGAGGCGCCTAAAGCACCAGGCTCCCGAAAAGCATGGATTAGCAGACTTCCAATATCAGAATAGCTATAATTAAGCAGCTCAGAGTCCTACGACATATCTCTTTTCCTACTTTATAAGTACTTTTAATAAAAATTAAAGGTTAAAATAGTAAGTTTTGGAAAACTACAAAAAATAATCTCTATGCGTGCCCGCCACGAATTTTAATAATGATTACTTTTAGAGGATTTATTTTCCAAAAATAACAATTACAGGTTCTCAATAACAAACATCTCCCTCTCAAAGCTATAAAAACGTTCATTACTATAAGCTTTGGTTCAAAAACTTAATTACCTCTGTTGAATGAACCTAATTAATGGAGTCAATGACAAACTGAAATAAATTAACTTTACATAGAAAAACGATTGCTATTCTCCGATTATCTTTCAAATAGATAAGCTTGCAGAAAACAAAGTTTGGTCAAACTATGTAATTTAAAGTTCCGACAGAAGAACTCCGGATTTGATACCCTCAGTAACCCTATCAATTATTCTCATGGACCCTTTTTCTTGCGCCTTCGAAAGGCTTCTTAAAGTGTATTCAAACTGGGTGTACCCAAAGTTTCCATCACCTTCAGGAAAAGTTGTTCCTTATATAATAAAATAGACATTAACGTATTTTGGGTTTCAATTACGTGCATGCGGAGATTGTTACCTCGTTTCATTACGAGAGTAGACTTACTTACTGTGTAAAGGAGTTGATTTATGAATTTCGTGTAATGAAGTGATATTTCTTAGAATTATATTATTAACGTACCTGTGCAAAGAGTCCACTCCAAACACCACAAGTAAGCAGGCAATGATCATGCAAAGTAAAAAGATACCGGCAAGCATTTGTATCTTCGCTGGTTCTGGAGGAATCAAATTAGGATTAACGTTGGCATCAACTCCTGGACAGAATTTAGCTCCGCACAATTCGCCAACATTCTTTACACTTACGTTCTGGCTTAAAAGCGACGTCACATTTCCAAAAGAGTTGTCATCTGTTACAGTTGCGAATGAGAGTACTAAAGGATAAATCATCGTTTATACTATAACCGAAAACAAATTGAAATAGCAATTGGATTCTTACCAGATGATGAGATAAGATTACCCCATACTTGGGCCATTTGATAGAATACAAAAAATAGTCCAAAAAATCGGACGACAATGACATCCTGTCTGGTATCTCCTCCCATAACGATGGCCATAGCTTCTGCAGCAGCGGATAAATATGTGCATTTTGCACACCACAATGGACCTCCGCCTAATCCCACTCCTAGTCCGGCTGGGATGAAAGTGTAAAATCGAGGATAGAACTGAGCTGCGATGAACGGCATATATGCGATAAATGAAATTGCCATTGTCCATTTGCAACCAAACCATCTGGAAAGCGCAAGAAAATTGTATGAATGGGTGAAGGCGAGTAAAACCACAGCACATATTATGATAAAAACTGAATTTTATTATAAACAAGCCTGACCAAGATAAATATCACTAGGGAGTCTTTGCAAATGCAATCATAGGCAAGTATAGAAGTAGATAGTTAACATAAAATGCAGATGCTCCTAGAGAACGATTTTGATGGTAAATTAAGTTACGAAAGGAAAAACGACTTGAGATTAGACCATTAAAGGGGGATTACGTAATGTCGGAATGCTTTTCCTCATTCCGACAATACGCAATCCCCCTTTAATGGTCTAATCTCAAGTCGTTTTTCCTTTCGTAACTTTCGATATTTACTACAGAAAAAGTCTGAAATATAGAGTGTTTCTCCTTGAGAAGTCAATACTGAAGGACGTGATAGTAAACTTCGAACAACCTAGCAAAAGGGATGTAAAAAAAAGTCAGATAGTACAAGGATTCTTACCTGATTTCATCTCGGTACACTACAATTAAAAAATTCAAAACTTCAAAATAAATTTCCCGAAAATGGCTTTGATTTTTTTTCAATTGTACGTAATAAACACAATTTTTGCTGAAGGATGGACGGAAGAGCTGAAGCCTTCTAGGATACAGCGATCCTCATCTGGACATTCTCAAGTGATAGTTACATCTCCAAGTAATTAATGTGGCAGGAGATAACCTCTTGAAAAATCCCCCTAACTCCAAGGTTATAATAGGCCATACCAAGGAGGTCTGCAATTGTGTCCTTTCCTTTGCAGGACCCAGGGGTAATTGGGTCGCGATTGGCATCCCTTCAGGCACTTCTGCAGGAGTGGAGGTAGAGGGTATGATAGACCCCAACAGGTTGACTGTATCCACGATGCCCACAACATAATAGAAGTAGCACTGGAAAAATTACCTTCCGAAGGTTCTGCGGCAGCTATGGAGGTCGGCTTGCGCTGGCTGAAAGTGGAAGAAGGTGCCATTGGCAAAATAATAACTGGCACTTCATCAGGTGCAACGCGGTACACGCACCAGTTGAAGATGCAGACTTGTCTTTCGAAGTGTTGGTTGCGGTACATCCGGAGGAGGTTACTTGTCCTTTATGTCCCGGAACCCTTCAATGCCGCGAGCGGAGGGGGTGAAGGTTATAATTAACGTATGGACCAAATGGATATGGATTCCTGCAGATTGGCTAGGATTCTAGCGGAATATTCAGTTGCCCCCGCTAAGAGACTGGGAGAGGACGAAAAGGAACTTCCTCCTATGTGGTTTCTGTTCGGCTAATCCCCAGAGATGTGTTTTTAGCGAGTAAGAATCTCATACTACCGGAATGGCACGGGCTGTGTCTGGTGTCTTTGGAAGATTTTCAGCTCTCCAGCAAAAAAAAACACACTATTTAACAAATACACAAATTATTAATCGTTATTTTGTCGACTTTCAAAAGAGGTATTATTTATTAGTTTAGTAACCCGATTTTAATAGAAATTGGTCAACAAAAATTTATCGATTCTAAATGGTTTCATTAAACCGATTAACCGTCTCTCGATTATCTGTCATCTTCTTTTATCCATCTTTTGTGCAAATATCTGCGGCAATACACAATATCAAGTAAATTCACGGAAAAAGCCTTGTTTCCGAGACGAATGAAGCTCCGAAAAACTATTGGAAAATGTTTACTATTAAAGACGCAATTTACAACGTCGCTGAAGCATGGAACCATATTCCAAAGAGGATCCTTAAACGGGCTGGAATAACCTATGGCCAGGGGAAGATGCACCAGAATAAATTGAAGACCAAGAACTGTCTCTAACTTCTATGCAACAAATAGTTTCAAGATTCTCAAGATACAAAACTATCTCTGAAAATGATGTTAGTGACAGATAGGAAAAAGGAGAAGGTGCGAAAAAATCGAGTCAAATCTCCACAACTAATAAATAAAGATTTTTCTAACAATCCAAACTAAAGAACTTTGCAACGTCATCTCTGAACATGCCGACCGAGACAGTGCGCTTAGTCGCTAAGGGAAGTTGTTTTTAAAGTCGGATGGCCTGGAAGGAGAATGACTTCTCGGACTGATTGCAAGAGTGCCTATAGGAATTTACAAGTTACTTTTCCTAAAATTGTAATTTGGAGTATGGATATCTTGGACTGCCAGAGTATAACAGCCTAGGAAAATATGCATTCTTATTTTTCGATAGACCTCGAAGAATTGAGAACAACCTTCTATTTTCTGAGTCTAAGTTAATAAAGATTAGGGCAGCATACGTCAATCTGCGCAAGACACCATATACCTAGCGTCGGTGTCTATTTCTTATATCCGTCGTCTCCTGGTCCTGACCACTGAGGGCTAATCGAGGTTCTAATGTATTTAAAGGATCATGGTATGATTCACCTTTAATGACAATTTAATGAAACCAGGTGTCGGTAAGTAACCTTTTTGATCTTTTACCACCGAAAACTGAAATTTACATTTTTATGTATTATATGCTGTACATTCCATATTAATTTATGTACTAAACTTTATACACAAAAGACCTAATTTCTCTATTAATTCATAATTTCAACTTTCTCAAAATTTAAAAATTAACTGAGAAGCCCATTGAAGTCGGAGTTGGATCAATTGACTGACGGTACGACCACCATGCCATAGTTCCCGGGATCGAGACAAGGTTTCTCCGTGGATTTTTAAAATTGAATTAAAAAATCCGCGCCATCTCTGGGTTGGCGTCTAGCTCGCAGCAATGAAAAAACAAGATATTCCAGTTCCCACATTTCCTTTACCCTATTTCCCTGCCGGCCAAAGCCATGTTAACGCATCAAAGGGTTGTCTCCTAGGCTTTGGTCAAATTTATTTATTTTTTTTATGTCTGACCGGGCATAACTTCGTGACGCGTCTACCGATTTTGATGATTCTATTTTTGTTGGGTAGAGTATGTTCACCGATTGGTACAATGTCAAAAAAATTTTTGGTAGGGTGGGGGTGGGGGGTGGGGGTGAAACCTAATTTTGTAACGCGTGGACCGATTTTAATGGTTCCTTTTTGTTGTATAGAGTATGATCCCCCATTGCTAATAGGAGAAAAAAATGTGGCCTAGGGTGGGGGAGGGGGGGGGATAGTCTAACTTCGTAAAGCGTGGACCAATTTGGATAATTCTTTTTTGTAGGGTAGAGTATGTTCCCTGGTTGATACCACGAGAAACAAGTTTTGGTGGGGTGGGGGTGGGGCGTGGGGGTGGAACTTAACTTTGTAACGCGTGGTCCGATTTCGATGGTTCTTTTCCTGTTGTATAGAGTGTAATCCCCCATTGCTTATAGGAGAATAATTTGGTCCTATAGTGAGGGGTGGGGGTGGAGGGGAGGAGTAGTCTAACTTCGTAACGCGTGGACCGATTTCGATGATTTCTTTTCTGTTCGGTAGAGTATGTTCCTTGATTGATGCCATGAAAAAAAAAATTTGTGGAATGGAGGTGGGGTAGGGGGTTAAATCTAAATTTTTAAGGCGTGGACCGATTTGGATGCTTCTTTCTCCGTTGTATAGAGTAGAAGACACTAAAAAGTGAAAAATAAAACAGTTTTTAAAAAAAAAGTTAAACCGACTTCACAAAAAGCGCTAAAAAGCATAAAATAATAAGCAAATAAAACAACTAATAACAATTTCATTTCAAGCAACTTAATAACATACCTACCTTATTACAGTGACAGGAAGAAATATATTTGACAAAATTAGAGATCCATAAATGACAGCTAAAGTGGATGTTCCAAGAGCTGCATCCGAATTCACGGAGCTTTGTAAATTAGACGTTCCATGAAATGCCGTAAAATGTACCATAAAAGCCAATCCTATAATGACGATGTTCTTGGTAATTCGCACACCTTCATGTTTTCCATATTTTTGAATATTCCGGGCACGTTCAATGTCATTTGTCGACGGCACTGTAGCACATTCGTTTCCAGTGTTGCCGCCTGTCCCCATTATTCTTTACGGATCTCTGAAAATAGAAGAAATACTTTCATAAGTACTTAACCCGGTAAACCATACGATGAATAAAGAGATATTACGATTCCTTTTGTTCCTCTTAGAGAATGCTGTAATAATACATATATACAGGTATTTGCACGATGAGTTCTAAACGTTAGTTGTATGCTGTTCTATTCCCAACAGAAAGGAGTACTATTGTATGGAGGCAAACATAACTTGCTCATAAAAGATATTGTAAATTTTCTCTTGCATAACAAATTATATGTTGCCTTTTAGAACTTAAATGAATATTCTTCGAGTACAAGAATTCTGCGGATAAAAGTTGTTTTTCCATTTTTGGAATGAAATACTGTTTGTACCTACTTAATTACTAAAATATGAAATGGATGAAAAGCAAACTAAGGCAGTTTTGGTGAAAACTAGCTTTTCAAATTCAGGAAATGTAAAAGGCAAACAGAAAGTGGGGAAATTTAACTTTTCTCTGACTTTGGAGATCTGTTCTGGTGCAATTAAAACTTTAACAATTATTGAGAACTAATAATTTCCATAATAAATGCATTCCAAAATGTTTTAGTTCTGTATTTTGAAGTATTTAATTCCTTAGAAGGTTACTCAGTAAATTTATTCTTAGATACAAAAATACCGTGTACTATCCGTGTGTGAAATTACACGGCAATTTGAGGGTGGTAAATAGACACTGCCACAATATAAGAAAGATTGAAGTGCGAAGACGAAAGTTTTTCTTACTTTGAAAATATAAATAATTAACTCGATCTGTTATCGGTAATTCTTTGAAAATTGATAGTTAGTGGATTGTGAAAAGTACGAAGGGGGGGGGGGGGGGGGGGAGGTTGTAAATTTGGACAAGCATCCTCCCCATATTGCTTGCCACCTTTCGCCTATTTTAGAAAGTTAGTTAAGTTTGACTAATGCGGATGTCCTAACAGTGCTACTGAGCATGAGATTAAATTCAACGGGCTATCAACGAATTAACCTTAAACTTGTGAAAATTTTATCGCCCTTTCTTCTGCTCCACTTAACTTATATTTTAAATACATGACGTCTTAGTTTCTAAGATAATAACAGTTTTCTAAGATAGTTCCTGTACTATCTAGATCTCACATTATATTTCATGTCATATAATACTGAATGAGAAACATCCCGGTTATTGTGATGTACATATATAATTATAGTGTACTATAGCTTTAATAAAAATTACTAAGCTACGACCTAGATCTATTTAAATTCTTTGTAAAAGTCTTATGTTAAATTATAATTTAGTCATCTAAATGTAAGACATCAATCGGTCAATATTACTAGCATAAAATATGCGTCATTATAGGTGATCAATGGAGTCCCACAAGGTTCTATCTCTGCTCCTGTGTTGCTTTCTTTATTAATAAGTGATTTATGCGACAATAAATTACACTTCTATGCCGATTATGCCGAGTTGTATATATTTAGACCCATTGAGCTTTGTGAGGAGGCTATAGCATGCATTATGAATTTGGTACATTAGCAGGCAACTAACAAGGTGCTTCCTTTAAATCCAGATAAATTTCTACAGATATCTCTGAGATATTTTTGAACTATTATCGATAAATGTAAATGAAGTGCATTTGTTTTTTTTTTGTTTCAGCTCGGGTCTGGGTCATACTATTTATTAGAATGGAATAAGCATTTAAGCATCATTTTTGGAAAAGTACGTACGGTACTATGCTTGCCGAACGAGTTCACTCGTTTCTATTCGGCTTTATTTGGGTCAAACATTTCTTGGACCAATAGCAACAAATGAATTTAATTATTTATTTCAAGTGAAGTAACAACAACAACTATTAAGCTGATTTCTTAGTAAAAATAAAAACAAAGAGCCGCAGAAGAATACAGAAACTAAAAATTTAATCTAAGCAGATTTTTTACTGATTTCTTGAGAGATTAAAGCAATTAATGGAAAAATGGCTATCAAATAGACGAGATATTGAGGAAATAGGCTTATTAAAACCACACAAGGCGCTCAAAATCTCCGATGAATTCACAGTTGACGACTTACAGGCAAAATTTGCAACAAAATACTTGCCGAGTGCGATCAGTCAAATATGAAGATACGTACTCCCCGAAAACAGGACAAGGGGACGGAAAATCTAAGAAAATAAAGAGTTTTTCAGTAAGAATTTTGTAGTTGATTCGTTGAAAAGCTTCAACGGAAGTTTCCAGGCAAAACGCTAAAATTGACGGATAAATTAATTATATATCAGATAACAGATAACACAGAGAACTTTAGAAACGACGAAGGTACGGCATTGGGGCCACTAGTAAAACTATCATAGGAATTAGTAGAAAACACAAGGTCCAAGTCATTGAAACCAGTCATTCGAAGCACCACATAACTCCACCAAGCCAGTACAAAGAACACTGTCAATGAAGGAAGCAGACATGTCACGAGTAGCAGAAAACGAAGGCAGGAAACAATTCTCATCTCTGGAATGTCGCCAGTTAATACGCGACAGGTTAAAGTCTCCCAAAAGATCAAGACCATCTGACGGCATTGAGAATCACTCACTTCCGTGAGACCCTCAAAGCATAAGGAAGGAATATAAACAATGGCGACATAAATCCGTCTCACAGGGAACCTCAAAGCATCGCGCAGGGACTCAAAATTGCTGCGCTCAGGAACATTGATAAGTAAGCACGGAATATCCCTGCATATGGAGCATAAAACTCCATCTCCAATAGGATTAGAAGCAGGACGACCACGACGGATCAGTCAGAATTAAATTTAAACTCAGCAATTATAGTAGACGCATTAAATTAATTAATATTATTTTAGGTAAATTAATTCACCTTTAGCAACAACAAAAAACGATATAAATTGTACATAGTTTCAGATTCGCAGCCTAGTCCCCAGTAGCAGGCTTCAATCTCCATCTTCACCTTAATCAATTCATTTTCAAAACAATTAAAAGTTCTGTTGAAATTACGGTGGAGATCCTTAAAATTTACCAGTTATTCCGGGAAAAATTGTGAATTAGGCGGTCAATTTTTCCTAAATCACATAGTAAATTTTACTGTATAGTTATGTAAAAATTGCCTGTTAACGTTGAAAAGAATCGCAAATTTAATAGTACGGCTGCCTAAATTTTGCTGGAATGTGTTACTTGCATCACGATTGCGATAAGAAAATTGTAATTTTTCTGAAATATAGCCAGAAAATTAAGTGAGAAATGCAATACTTTAATGATAAGAGAGTTAATAATTATAAACACAAAACAGAAATTAAAAATTATAAAAAGACGAATCTGAATGTAAAAATTGACAAAAGACTTCTCGAGCTTCTATTATTTTTCTTATTCCACAGTGATCTTCAGATGTACAGAAATCATCTGGAGCTATCAATGAAACGCCGAAGATCTCTTACGTCAGTCGTTCGCGATCACAGAGACTATCCAAGAAATAATTACCCAAAGAGGCCTTCCACGTGCTTGCCAAGGCAGAGCATGAACAGAGGAAGTAATATATAGTTTCCTCTCCCTCCTCTCCCCTGCAGCTTCAGCAGATGTCATTTGACAAGAGTCCCAATATCTGCGCGTCGTATACCAATAAGGCGGTGATAAGTGAACATCACTATGACCATGTCTAGGCTGGTTCTTTCCATTGAAACTAGGCGTTTGGAACACTTAAGATCCAGTTGGGCCACATTGGTTAGGTAATTCCTTTTACTCATCTATGATTCGCTTGGTTAGTTGCTCTCGTGTTAAGCAGCAGTAGCTTACAGCTAGTTAGAGGACTACCTAAAAATGCTTTTTTCGATTGGATCTCTAGTGCATTGTCTTGTTATGTCTAGTAAATTTATCTGCCTTGCAGTTCCCTTGAACGTCACTGTATCCTGGAACCCAGGACAACAGGATATAGTACTACTCTGCCATCTTATTTCAATATGAGCGACAGCTCAATTTTTGATATCGATGCGGCTGATTTTAGGGATAGCATCACAGCTTGACTGTCTTTAAGGATACAAATATACTTTTCAGTTATGTTGTTTTTTAACAAACCTACCTAAATCTGCGTATATCTTCTGTTACACAAAATATTTGGATCATTTTCGTTAGAGATAAAGGGTGCTTTCAAAAATTTTTCAAGCAATTAATGCCGTTCTTTTATATAGTATTACACTTCTAGTGTATTTACAATTTAATATATTGAAATTAATTCGTCAATCAAGTTATATTACCCCAACCAAGTAATTGCATTTATTAGGAGCTATGACATAAAAGGGCACAAAGACTATGTATGTACCTACTGTGCATCACTTTTGAAGAAGTTCTATAACTTTATCAAAGAAATGAACCGGAAAAAAATTTTAGCAGTAGCGTCGACCTGCTCTTGGTCCAGAAAACAGATTTTGCCAAGGCAGAGGAAGTTTTTCGAATACGAAATTTAAACTTCTTAAAGTTTTTATTTGAATCAAATATTTACAAACTACTTCTTCATGAAGTTATGGACTCCATGTACTCTTACAGGATTCCCTGCCGCACCGGGTAAAAAAGAAACTGAATAGGAAGTAATTGCAGTTCTAAGATTGCCCACTCAATCGACAAATTCCTAAAAATCTCAAACGAATATACCACTGCGACTATCAATTTTTCATCTTGACCCTTAAGTGAAATTTATATATTTCCTTAATATAAAATCCTGGAACTTGTTGGCCATTAGTTACACTGAAACAAATTTCATGAAAGTGCACCTGGAAGTAAGCAGACCGTGGACTGTTGGAACAAATTACCTTTACATTGGGTCTGAGTGCAATACATTCCCTTCTTAGCAACCGATTTACATTAGGTATAAAGATAGCTTTTCTGGAAGCATAAATCCTGCAGACAGTTGCAACAAACATACCGTGCAATCCTGTTCTCTACAACGATGGTCTGCAATGAAGAACTTCTGCACTTGCTTACATCCCAACGGGCAATATTTCACCATTACGAGACATTGAAGGAAAAATTCTTAAAATTCCTGGCACATCTTAAGCAATACCTAAAGTTGTTGATGCAGTCATGTAGAAAATTCCTCGAGGGAAGGCGCATATTTTTCACAAAACATCTCAATCCCACTGTTGATGTCGTAGTATTGTTGTCACTACAGAACATTATATTCGGATTCGAGCTACAAGATAGACAGGCTACAAAGCTGTACACCTACACCTTCACGTGTATTAATGAAGAAGTTGTTTATCTCAGAAATCCTGTAGGAGTAGCTAATTTAAAACATTCACCGAGAGAAAGACTAATTAACGTGATTTTACGAGGCTTTTGTTAGAAGGATGCGATACATATAGGGGCTTTGTGGCGTTATAGGCTTTTGTGAAGTTGGTTGCGTTTATTTATCTTCAGTCTCTTATCCTGTAATGTATTTCTGAAGCGAGTGGAAGTGGCAGTTTATTGCTAGCAGTTACACCAGATGTAATGTATAATAAAACATCTGTAAAGGCTAGCCTAATGGAAAGGCTTTCTTACATCGTTTCAAGAGATTCTTCCCTTGTTTATTTATAGATTTTTTGAAGCGTTCTCGTTGAGTACTTTTTGTACACAGATTCACTCGAGCAGATAACATTTCAATTGTTTTGCAATCACAAGAAATTTTTGGCACCTGCTGCTAAAGTAAACAGAACGAAAAGAATTTAACTTTTTTTTTGTGCTTGATTTTATTTAAAAGTGTTCCAAAAAGGAGTTTTTGTAATTTGATTGCGTTCATAAAAAGTACGAAAAAATTTGCTAAGAACACTCAACACAGTACAGTAACAGCAACTATAAGCTGATAACTAGTAGGGGTTTGTGGAGTTAAGACTGTACATAGTAGTAGTAGTCGCAAAAAGTTGAAGACAAAATGTTCATATTAAAAATAAAATTTTTGAACAATCTGCGTTCCTTTTTACAGTTTTGTAGCTCTTTTTAGAGTTGTGTAGAAAAAAGGAACTCTTATAGTTTAGGTCTCTCCATTTGTCTGCTTGTCAGCAACAGCCCCCCCCCCCCCCTTCCCATTTTTGTACCTATTAAGATGAAGTTTGTTAAACGCACTTAGATTGATGACTCAAAAACAAAAATGATGAGATTTTTGGAAAAATCAATTTTTACACCCCTCTCCCCTGCAGCGAAAAAAATGTTTTTCCACTTAGCCCATTGAGTGGGGTGTTCTTTAGATAAGTATCCTAAAATACAATAAAAAATGTGTTGGACCTTTTGATTTTAACTCTTCAGTCACGAGATATTTGCTTTCAAAGTCGCTATCAATGCGTCCTCTTTCTGATTTCCAGACTATCGATGCAAAGTACAGCTGCGGTCATAGAAACTGCAGCACCCTCAAAATGGGCACGGAAGGGCAGGTATTTACCTTTTTTTACCTGTGTATGTACCTATGATGGCGATTTTGGAATTTTTCGGATCTCTGCGACTATAAAAGAGACGTGCGGAACGAAGTTTAAGTTAATTTGATTTTGCTTTCTCAAGTGAGTGGATTGTTTATGTGCAGTGCAACTAAAATGCCTAAATCATACACACAATTGGACAGGGATACAAAAGTGAAAATTTTCACTTTGACGGCTGAGGGACTTTCGGCGCGCCAAATTTCCAGTAGGGTAGGGAGTCACAGCTCTACAGTAGTAAGACTATTGCGGAGAAAAGAAAACGAAGCCCCTTTGGCCCGGAAAAGGGGCACAGGACGGTCTAGAAAAACGAATCCAGCAGACGATCGTGAAATACGGCGGATTAGCTTGAGAAACCGATTCAAGAGTGCGGTTGAAATTCGATCTGAGGTTTTGCGATTCCACAACATTGATTTCAGTGCCGAAACTATCCGACGCCGATTACGAGAGGGAGGATAATTTGGTAGGAGACCCGCCAAAAAACCGCTGCTTATCCAGAAAATGAAGAAGGCACGACTCCAGTGGGCGAAAAAGTTTGAAACGTGGACATCCGAGGATTGGCGGAAAGTAATTTGGTCCGACGAGAGCAAATTCAACCTGTTCTGCTCAGATGGCTTACCGTATGTTCGGCGCAAAACAGGGGAGCGATTCAGTGACGAATGCCTGATAAGAACAGTTAAGCCCCCTAAAGGCCAAATGGTGTGGGGGTGCTTTTCATACTTCTTTTTGGGTCAGCTTGTAATGGTTAATGGAATGATGAACGCCCAGAAGTACTGCGACGTCGTCCGGGAAAATTTAATACCAACGATTGAAGAGCATCTTTCCTACACACGCAGTGTCATGTTCCAGGATGACTCTGCCCCGTGTCATCGCGCCAAAATTGTAAGTAAATTGATTTTATTAAACTTTACTTTGTTAAAAAGACAATTCGCCATCATTTTCTGATCGAAGGCTTTTTTTCTTTTTCCAGGTTCAGGAACTTCTCCAGGAACATGAAATCGAACATATGGAATGGCCAGCAAATTCGCCGGATTTGAATCCGATCGAGAATTTATGGCTAATTATCAAAACCAAGGTAGCAGCCAATTAACCAAGGAACAAACGGGAGCTGATCAAGACCATCGAAAAAATATGATTCGAAGAAATTTCAATGGAGGATGTCCGACATCTGGTGGACTCGATGCCGTGAAGGATACAAGACGTGATAAAGGCGCGCGGAGGCAGCACTCGCTATTAAAACTATATTGCAATTTTAGTGTAAGATTAGTACTAATGATGTCAAAAATTTAATTGATTTTTGTGAAGCCATTATGTAAAATTTTTATTTTGAAAGTGTACAATAAATGGTAAAGAAAATGTCAAATTTCGCGGTAGTTTCTTTTTATTTCTCATATTTCTCTTCAAATGAAGCATTTTTTTGTAAAATCAACAGAAATAGGCGGTAGGCATCTACTTTAAGTGAAAATCATGCATTACATTTAGAGAATAATAAATGCATTACTTTTCACAGTTGTTCCGGTGACTTCTTTAAAATAGTTTTAACTGCTGCAGTTTCTATGACCGCTGCTGTATATGAAAAAATTTCTGCATGTAGTCTTTAGTTAGTACTTTCAATAAAAACTATAACGAACACTGTAGTAAAAGTAGTTTATGAAAAATTTAGAAACACCGCTTCGGAACCCTATCATGGTCGCTCTTCCCCGATTTTTCACCGACTTCCCAAAAACAATGAGGTTCTAAGTTCTAAGTTCGACGTGTATTTTTTTTTTATGTCTGACCGGGCATAACTTCGTAACGCGTCGACCGATTTTGATGATTCTTTTTTTATTAGGTAGAGCATGTTCACCGATTGGTACAATGTCAAAAAACTGTTTGGTATGGTGGGGTGGGGGGTGGGGGTGATACCTAACTTTGTTACGCGTGGACCGATTTGGATGGTTCTTGGGTTTGGAACCTAACGCGTGGACCGATTTCGATGGTTCTTTTTCTGTTCGGTGGAGTATGTTCCTTGATTGATGGGATAAGAAAAAAATTTTAGTGGGATGGAGGTGGGGTAGGGGGTTAATCCTAACCTTTTAACGCGTAGACCGATTTGGATGGTTCTTTCTTCGTTGTATAGAGTAGAAGACACTAAACAGTGAAAAATAAAACAGTTTTTAAAAAAAAAGTTTAACCGACTTCACAAAAAGCGCTAAAAAGCATAAAATAATTTTTAATTTTTTACTTATAACGACATTTTGAAGTCGGTGCAAATTAAACAAAAAAAAACAACTACAGAACCACCTGAACGTTTCAGCTCACGGAATTATAAGAAATGACGATTAAATACTTTTGTTGTAGTTATTTCGTTTGTTTGATTTGCACCGACTTCAAAGTTTCGTAATAAGTAAAAAATTAAAAATTATTTATCTTCTAATATTTTCTTAATGGTAAATGATACCAAAACAATTGTTTAATTCTGGTTGCTCCTCGGGTCAGTACTTATTCAAATCAGCTATTTGGTTTTGTGAAAGCAGTTCATAGTAAACGATTCCTTTCCAATCCCACCAGATACACAGTATGACCTTTTTCGCAATTATGTTTTGTTTCGCCGTGTTTTAACGCAATTTGCAGAGGGAAACGATAAGTCGAACCTCTGCAAGTGGTAGACAAGGATTTTTGAGGTCGTTGACTATCTGTACAACGTCTCTTATACGTATAAAATCGGTTATTTTTTAAATTCGGCACGATTTTGTCGTCGTTTGTCATCAATGATCTATATATAGCCCACTCAAGATACAAGTCTAAACGCACATATGGTTTCATGCAGCATGGTTTTATGAAGTGCAAGGCTACAGGTATTCTATTGGAGCTCTCCAGCTTTTATATTCCTACCATTGAAGTTGGTAAGCAAATATCGTGTTTTCACTGACTCTAGTCAGGTCTTCGACATAAGTAATCATAAGATTCATCATTTTAAGTTATCATTCCTTGGTTTTCCTTCCATCTTTGTAAATTAGTTAGGCGTTATATTCTTAACATACCTGATGTGCCTTAGGGCAGCTATCTAGGACCAGCACATTGCATAATTTACATCAGTGATGTATTTATGATTCTGAATAATTCGAATCTTCTTTCTGACGACGTTTCAATTAAAAATACAGCTTAGTTAAAGTTATTTTCCTTTTTTTGACTGTATTGGATTTATAAACTTATTTAATTAGTTTCTTTTTCAATTTTTTAAACTTTGTTTTTCGATTTCGTAACTTTTCTTTCATTTTACTTAATATTTAATTTTGCGTTTACATTTATTGGTTAATTAATTAAATTAATTGGTATTAAGTTTGTAGTAGTCAGTATTTTAAGAATTTGCAAATAAATAAATAAACAGCTGGGCCTTGGTGGTGTTAAAAACTTAGCTTTCATTCGCATCATCAACTAAGCGGTTCTCCTTTCTTGTAATATTTTTCTGAATATCATTAAAGTGTTAACTTTAAATTTACTCGAGGTGAACCTAAAAGTGTTCTGAATATGTGGTCACGACAAAAAGTTTCATCGTTACAATTTTCATTCAAAGTGCGGTGTTTTAAAGTGAACACTCCCCTTTGTGTTTGTTTTGTTGAAGTAGAGAGCTTTTCATGCGACAATGACATCAGTTGCTTTTAGTTAACGAGTGAGTTTTTATTGCATGCAAGGAAAAGTTAATCTGTGGTACAAAAACAATACAAAAGAAAAATGGAACAATGTCAACAAGCTTGTTGGTGAAATTGCCGCAACTGTGACTACTTACGTGCTAATTTGTAGAGAGAGCTATTCTCTACACCATGAAATTTCGCAGACTTCCTTTGATATACAAGCTCGCATACGACATCCTTTTCATATACAGTAGTTTGCAAAAAATAAGTTTCCATTCGATATTTTTTAAGAATTAGTGCAGTTTTCTACATAAGACCTTTTCTCCTAAAGAAAATCGATAAATTGGATCCAAAAAAAGGTAGGGCAGCCATGAGTGACATCCGAAATAGCCGATATAAGGATTCAAGACATTTCATTCATTACATTCGTTACACAAATCAGACAAAATAATATGGACACGTTGCTCGAAAATTAGCAAGGCAAATATGTAAAAACGGATGTAATTAAAGAGCAACACTAATTCTGCGATAGTCTTGTGGACGTACGAATCCTTGATCAGAATTAAGTATTCTCTTGGAAAAGTATATGTCTGAAGAAAAGGAGACGCACTTATTTAAAAATGTATATATAAATTGATAAAATTGTGAAATGTATATATAATTGAAAGAACCGATATTGGTGTGGAATCCATACTATTTGGGACAAGTAAAATGGATAACGACACTTCCGTAAATAATTTAATAATTTGTCGATAACACACCCCTAGGAATAAGGGTGGGAATAGAGTGAAATGTACTAATATAATCGAAAACGACCGATATTAGCGTAGTATCCTCAGTTTTCGGTGTTGTTGAAACGAATAATAGCACTCCCGATTCCGTTCACACGATATATCACTTTAACTCTCCACCTGTCAGTTGATCATCCGTACTAATGATAATTACAAAACTCACCTAATTCTAGGTCATTTTTATCATCATTTAGCTAAATAACCAAGAAGATTTGATCATCATTCATTTAGCTAAAGAACTACTTTTTGGTCCATAAAAAATAATTTGTGTTACTTATTAATTTAGGAGGGCTATGTACGTAGGTAACAGTAAAATTCGTTTGAAAATTTTAAAGGAGGGTTTGCATTTAATTTTAATAATATCTTTTAATTTTGCTTATTTGTGGTGAGTAATCCAAATTCAACACATCATTGCCACTGTTTTCCAGGTTACAAGCTAAAACTTATGCCATATTGGCATATTCATACGAGAGTCCAAAAAAGGGGCTACTTGATTGAAGAGGAACAAATTTATATTCTTCGACAGTCAGGGGCAATCAAAGCAATCGGCTTCTCTATTACCAATAAATCGAGAAATCGAATCAACTTGATTTGGAAAAGGGTCTTCATGATTTCTCTGGCAACGCGAAAGCGGTTAAAGTAGCTGGATTTTTTTTTATGCGATGTGGCTAAATCCTAGGGGACAACCCTTTGATGCGTTAGCATGGTTTTGGCCGAAAGGGAATTAGGGTAAGGGAAGTGAGGAAACTTGAGTCTTGTTTTTGCATTGCTGCGAGCTAGACAACAGCCCAGAGACGGAGTGGATTATTTTAATTTCTTAATAAAAGCTCACGGGGTCATCTGGTCTCGAACCCGGGACCCATGGCATGGTGGTCGTGCGGCTCAACGCATTGATCCAACTCCGTCTCCTGGACTGGTTATACTTGTGGGCCCCGAGCAGACCGCCGGCATTTCGACCTGGATTACTAAAAGGACATCCGAGAAGCACAAAAGCTTCTAAGGGTCCTCTTAAGGCTTGACGTCAGGTTAATCACTAAGTAGAGCTAAGATGCTCCTAAGATTTGGTAGACACGATGTGAGACTGATCATCGGTTTGATCACTGACCACTGTTAACTAACAGAGTACTTAGAAAATATCGGTAAAGCAACTAAAACCACCTACAGACTGTGTTTGGAGGAGGACGAAACTCCTTCTTTTATGCGAGTTCCCGGTCATTGCCAGGTACAGAATATCTATCTTTGGGAAGCCCTTGTTGGTTCCCACAGAGTTGAATAACACTTCGCTCTATGATTTGTTGTACAAAAGAACCAGCTCGCCCAAAGAAGTAGGGATGGTTAGAAAAATAGGCCTTTCTGGCCACGCCGCTTCAGCTCCTCACTGTTCCACACAAATATAAACATAACGTTAATTAGAATTCATTTATAACACAATTTAGAAGTCAAAAAGATTGATTTGAAGCGTTTTGTTTTCCTTTAAATAAAAATATGGACCACTTCATATAAATTACAAAACTTTTCCCTGAAAAGGGTCGCCAAACATTTCTTCCCAATTATTAAATAAATTCCACATATGAAAGTATTTTTTCCAACACATTGTCTGGAAAATCTTTCCGATTCTAACATCCTCCACAATAAATTTCATCCGAAAAGCTTAAATTGTACGCAAAGCTTTAGCAGACAGTCTAGTAATTGCTTGTTAAATGGAGTTGGTAAACTTCCGATTTATTTAAGAAAACAATGCGCAGCTTTAGTCCTTGGAAAAGGATACGAAAACTCTTTGCTAACAGAAAATACTCTTAATTAAGAGAATAGAAAAGCTTTGAGCATTTTGGGAAAGTTTTCCTCTTACGTCTTTATTTGTATATAAACAAAGTTATAAAGGATTAAATATTTACAGAAAAAATAAGAGAGTCAGATAAAAGCACGTGTACGTTTTGCGAAATACATAATATGTTTTTAAATGAGGAAGAGACCATAAGTGGTGCTTATTATTTTCACTTAGTCATCATACCAAACAAGCAACAGTTTCACAGGATCAACTCTTCCAAGTTTCAATCCTTCAAACTTGACTCTCATTTGACTGTGCAGTTTTTAAACGTCAAGCATACATCAAACTTCGGGAACAATTTTCATTCGGCAAACTAATTTCGACCAGAATAATTCACAAGCATTTGGAGATAAAAGCGTATAAGGATTAATAGTATGTGGTTCCAATGGGAATAAAAGTACCATTACCCAACTGCGAAACATTTCTTAAATCTGTTGAACGCAATCCATGGGGACCAACTAGAAGTGCAATTTATGTAATTGCACAAGTAAATTTGAATAAAAGTGAGCGGGAATATTGTCGTGATGAAATAGCACATTTTTCTTTGCTAAATACAAACGTTTAGTCTTAATAGCATTTTTAAATTGACCCATTAATATTGTACAATATTTTCTGTTCATAGTTTTTCTTCTTTCTAGATGATTAATGAGCACAACACAAGCCATCATCTTTTCAGCTAATGAAACTGTTTTTGGATTCGTTTAAACATTTCCATTCTCTGGGTAAATGCTTTAAGCAGTAGTTGCCATGAACAAATTTAAGTTTTAATTGTTATTTAAAATCTTTTAAAAATATTTAGCATTTCAGCAGCAAAATTTACTTTAGTTATAACGTTTTTACACGTCGTAGGAGTAATATCCTAGTCCTATTCCATAGACAATCAGCTCTACTGGGATCAGAACTTAAATTAAAATTTCTACCTGGTTCCACTTGGAAGTAAATGTTAATCCCATACATTGCTCAGTGAAAAACTTGAGCACCGATGGAATAAAAATATGTCAAAATTTAAAACTTCTCGAAAAAGTTAATTTAACTCCATTAAAAATGTACGAAGAATTTTTAATTTCGACAGTGTTAAGCTTTTAATTAACGCCCATGTCGACACTACACAGCATCCAATCTGGTCTACCACCGAAACATGCAAATCCTCTTAATCTGCGAAGTGGATAGGCAAATGTTTACGAACAGAGGAAGTAGATGTCCCATGTCGAATGATCATTAAAGCTCCACCAACCGCATGATTCATTATTGACCCAGAAAATTCCTGACAATCCGTGTCCATGAATTATTTGCCACCCAATTTGCTATTCTTGTGATACATTGGCACGTCTTTCGTCGTGCGTAGACGTAGTTGTCCACCGAACAAACTGCCATTCCTGGTGGAATTTATTTCCGAATTATTCAGCTCCTTAGGTTAGATATCAGGTTATCGGAGCAAAAGTTCAGAGTTGTCTTGCCTTTTTGCCTGGCAAAGACATTTTCGATTGTTTGCTTAGATTGCCCCCGATGTCATGGAGCACAATTTCTTGTCGGTAACTGTTTTTCTATTATTCATTTAGTGATTCAAGGATTAGAAGAAACAGCAAATGATGGCTATTTTGTTTCGGTATATTTGCAGAATAAGAATTGCTTGCCCTTGTTGGGATCCTTGAAATCTTCTTAATAGATTCAATTAATGGAATTTGAACAATGGAAAAAAGGTTAAACATTTTGTCTTGAGTCATGAGCCAAAATAAATTAAACTGATATAATTTGAAACAAAAAATAGAGTGCAAAAAGTAGAAAATTGGATTACTTACTTAAGCTAGGGTCACGTTATAGCACCCTGTGGCAAACAAAGATTTCAGCTGAGAAGAGAGCACTATCTAATTATTACCTTTGGAAGAAGACGGTATAAAAATGTATTCTCGCAACAGTATTATCTGTCTCATCTACATATTCGGGTTAGGAGAGTACATAGGCTTTTATGAGGTAATTTATGAGATAATATTTCAAGGACGTCGTTTAAGTAGTATAAGTATAGTAACACGTCTGTGCTCTGAAGTAAAACAGGGTGGTTTGAAGTTTACTTGGATCTAGGCTCAAATGGCTTACTAGCGAGAATAAGAATTAGAAAAATATCCAAAAAACTTTTTAATCTCAAGCGGAATAAGAAAATTTAAAAATCTGGTTAAAAGCGTGTATAGAGCTCCACACGTAATAGGGTTCCGTAGAGTTATTTCTAAATTATTCTTAAACAAGTTTTGCTACAGTTGTCGTTAAAGTTGTCGTTGAAAGAACTTACTAAATAGGGCTAAATAGGGGACAACCCTTTGCTGCGTTAGCATGGTTTTGGCCGGAAGGGAAGTGAGGAAAGGTGAGTCTTGTTTTTGCATTGTTGAGAGCTAGACAACAGCCCAGAGACGAAGAGGATTCTTTTAATTTCTTAATAAAAGGTTACGAGGAGACCTGGTCTCGAACCCGGGACTCAGGCATGGTGGTCGTGCCGGTCAACGAATTGATCTAACTCCGTCTCTGGTTGAGGATTTTCTCCTTTCGACCGATAATGCCACGGCTCGTTCTGCAGTGGCTTTAGCACGAAAATGGGTTCTGACACTCTTTCGCCGGACTCGTTTCTTGTTTTTTTGTTTGTTATACGATGTGGCCAAAGACTAGGGAACAACCCCTTGATGCCTTAGTATGGCTTTGTCCGGAAGGGAATTACGGTAAGGGAAGTGAGGAAACTTGAATGCGTTGTTTTTGCATTGCTCGTCGTGCCGCTCAACAAATTGATCACCTAATAATAATGTTCACGAAATTATAACATTTATCTACATGCTCAATCTGCTGCTCTTGTTTTTAGCATCATTGATCCTACGCCCTGCCTTGCACCTTGTATAATTATGCCTTCAGACATTTAAGGAACATACATGACTTGGATACTTTACTGATAATCAAGAATAGTAAAGAAAAGAATAGGTATCATTGTTTTACACTGTTCAGTACAGTTTATGTTCTTCTACAGAGTGCTTAGGGGCTGTTCAAGTATGACGTAACGCAGTTTTTGAAGATTTCTGATATGGGGGGTGGGGGAATGCTATTTTTTGGACATAAACAAGTCAAAAATTATGCTGCATAAAAGGAAACTTGACCTGGCAACCCGACTTTAATATGCTGATCTGATATCTGATTGATCTTAGTTTTAATACTAGCCTTGGGCGAAGTTTTATAACCAGACCCTGGCCAATTTTTAGTGCAGGCCATGAGCCACTCTTTAATGCCAGGGCTAGCTGGCTCCTAATATTTTTCCAAACTTGGACGCTGCTTCGATACCCAGCTTAGGCCAGTGCTAAGAAGGATTGGCACAAGCTTGGGCCAATAGTGGGACTTTTGTTATATTCTATGTACATGGGCTATATCAAGAAAATAGTTTCGACCAATTTTTGGAACAGCATTACAGTTTGTTTCTCAGGCCGTCTCTAGTATCGAGTGTCTAATTTTCCCGATTACAGTTGACTGTCTAATTTCGGGCCTTACTACTTATTAGTCACTAATGGCCTTATAATAAAAAGATCGCAAATTACGTTAAGGGAGAATTCTACCTTGGATCAGCATTTTTCAGGTGCTCATATTTAAATTTTTTAGGGAAAAAGAATTAATATACACGACTGCGGTTTTCTTATAGTTATTATTAATTATTAATGGTATGCAAAGACATTTTTTTTGTAGTAAAAAAAGAGAAATGGCGGCCGTCGGAACTCCACAAAAACACGTCTGCAAATTTTCTTTATTTTTGCATTCCGGAAACCCTCAAGAATATGTCTGAAAAAGGGTTTCTGAAAATTCGGTGAATTAAGAAAGTTACAGCACTTATAAGTTCGACGCGCATGAAAATTTGCTTCGGCGTATTCATATTCCAAAACTTCAAACCCGTTTTTCTCGAAATCAGGTTTTTCGAATCGGTGACCATGAGTTCTACTGAAACAATTTATTTGAAACTTTTACAGCAACTTCAGTACAATTGCTGCTGTGGTCGGTAGTGCGATAGTGTTGATAGGTCTCTCTGTTGATTTTTCCAAGCGTTTAAATAAAAAACAATTAATAACAATTTTAAAATTTGCGTTTCACACTCCGCAGATGGCTGCATTATGGTAATTTCCTGAATGTATACCCATAAGACCAGTTCGCACTACGGAATACCCCTTAAGTTACCGAAAAAAACATTTCTACATCATTTTATAACTTCATGTTTTCCGAGTAACTGGGCAAATTTTCAAGTCGATCGGTCAGATTCAGTGGTCAGGAAAATATGACCCATTTTCAAAAACGCGTTTGAAGTTTTTCAACGTATGTACTCGGTATTGCCCGTGCCGAATTTAAGCGTGTTTGAAGTATCGATAAAGATGGAATTTCAAAAAATCCTTTTTCTGGATGAGTTATACCTACCTAGATATATATACTCAGGACTGTCATGGAGAGAATTATTGTCAACTCCTCTACACATCTCAGCCACCTGCTCATTACGATAAAAATCACCTGACACTTCAGGCCAGACAAAAACATTCGATCCCCTACCTACAACTTCGAATAACATAAGAACAACTACGGCGTCAACACCAAGCGTACTTCCATTTAAGGGGGGAAAAATCAATTTTTTTTAAATTTTTTTTTTCTGATACTATAACTTATAAGAAATATTGTCAGAAAATTTGAAGTTATTAGGAGCAAAACATTTCGAGTTATAGACAATAGAGTCCGAGCGCTGGGTCTTCCTAGAACGTCATAACACTCGGCGTGGCAACTTCAATCGTGTTTTTCTCAAAACTTTGTTTTTAAGTCGGTAGACAAAATTTCGCTTTGAACCGATTTCGCCAAAACTTTGAACACTTCTTTTAGATACTAAATACTCGGATCTAAACGAAGGATTTTTTTTTGTTTAATTACTACTTATTTTTTTATTAAACAAAAGGAGCAATTTTTGATAAAAAGCAGAGTTTTTTTATTGCACCTTCACCAAAAATTCAAAAATAAATATTTTGTTTATTCCTTCGTTCAAATCAAAGATAAACTTATGTACTAAAGAAATCTTTTTGGTTTTTTGATTTCAGATGAAGCAGTCATGAGTTATCCTGCCTATCGCATGTCGAGGTGACTCGGTTCTCCCCACTACCACTGGCTTATTTTTTAATATTTTTTTATGAAAATTATTCTTGGAATGATGCTCTACTTCTTCCCTCAGTCTACTTCAAAAAATATCTCCAGTTCCAAATAGTATGGTTAGGAAGTTGAATATGTGGAAAGGACGTGGAGATCAAAGTTAAGGTCTTATATCGAGCCCATACCAACTTCTGCTCGAGGAAGAGTGCAAAAAATTGGGTGCAGGACAAATCAAACCGTCTGCAAAACAGAAATTAATAAAAAAATAAAGGCCCAGAAGCATGATAAAAGGATAGCATCTACAAAAAGTTCTCTCAGTTTCAGTATCAATGACCAAATAATGACCAACTGCATAATTTGTGGAGACAATTTCAACGAAGATTGGATACAATGCAGCTTGTATAATGTGCAAACCAACAAATAAATGTAAATTAATAAGTATTAAAAAATTACTAAAAAATGATAAACAAGTGTCAGATAACACTGTTCGATACCGCCCACCAAGTGTCCGATACTACCTGACATTTTTTCAAATGATGACAATTTTTTGTTTTTTAATTTAGCTCATTACTTTGTTTTTTTCTCATTGTCTTTTTAAAAGTTTGATTTCTGTTAGAAATAAAGGGATAAATGTTTCAAAAATGATCAGTATTTTAATTTTTATCCAAGCAATTAAGTTGAAAGGCCAAAAAAACCTTAGGTGTCCGATACTACTCGACCTTCCCCTACACCTATGTCACCGCTTGTAACACAGTTAAGAGTTCTGAACTGCTGATTTTCGACTATAAAACTATTCTTTTGTATTGTAATCTTTTGCCGCTTAAAATAACCAGATTAAGAACAAAACAATCAACCAATTAATATAGAAAGCAATAAAAATAAAATGAAAATGCATAAATTAATATTAGTCATGTTATTGGGTTTTGAAATTTAACACCAGTAATCTTAAGCTTTACACGTCGATCGTGATACATATAAATATCGTAAATCTCGCGTGTCAAAGCCAAGGCTAACCAGATGCAGATTTTCATTTGCATAATCTTTAAGACAATCGAATTATACAATTTAATGTGGTAATAAAGCGGCCAGGTATTAATTTACGGTTGGTAAGATAATTATGTATGATTTGCGTATGGGGGGGTAAATTGCAAAACATTGAGGTATGAAGTTATTCCTAAAGACATTCATTGGATTAAGAAAAAATCAGTTGAAAAAATTGTCAGAAAAAGATTGTGAGTTAAAAATTTAAGAAAACATGATAGAAAAATTGTTAAAGATCGGTTTCTATTACGCGAACAGCAAAATCGTTACCAAAAACGAAAATTCGAACACATTTCTGCATGTTATTCGGTTGTTCTGGGGCAAATTTTCCAAAAATAGAAAAAAATTCATACTCGTAAGCCTTTGGATAAGTCAATGGACAAAGATGCCGAGATAAAATGTTATATAACATTATTAGTTAAATTATTCACAAAGCTGTTAAATATCATAAAACTTAAATTTAATTGAGATAACAAGATTTTTTCACCTATAATCGCTGCTAATAAAATACTTCCGAACCCTTATTACGAGTTAATTGAGCATGCCACGAACTCAATCATAAATCGTGAGAAATTCTTGTTTTTGTTTTGTTTTTTTAATAACACCTCCATCTTGAGCAGTCAACATAGTTGTTAACTGCTATTAATATTAATTTTTAAAGTGAGTTATAATATTTTGCAGCTAATTGCGCATATTTAAGCAGAGTTGTTAAAATGGAACATTAATAAAAACTAGTTTTCTGAATTATTAATAAATGTATTACTTAAGAAAGTTATTCTTTTACTATAAGGCAGTATTATATACGTAAATGTATGTATTTCACATAAACCATGAGATTTAGTGTTTTCGTTGGGCAACTATTTAAAGTTATTTTTAATAAAGAAATTTAAGGCGTATAAATTATAATAAGGCAATGAGATACACATTACAATATGCAAATGCAATTGACATTTTGTAAATTCCTGTTTGATAGAAACGTATAGTATTAAGCGGCATACGAATGAAGTAATTAACTATTATAATTAATGAATTTGATGAAATTATCATAATAAGTTGATAACAGTGACAAGTAAGAAAAGCATTTGATTGTAGACTTAAATAGTAAATTACCTCTGTTAACTACATAAATGTTACTAATAGAATTTGAAACAAACACGTTATAAAAGAAAACAAGAAAACTACTTTGACAATGACCGTAGTCGTCCGTCTAGATTGGTTATCTCATTTCATCTTAAGAATGAGTATAACATAATTAGCGTTTTACCAAAAGTGAAATCAAGCAAACTTATATCGACAATACGTGAACATCTGAAGAGAATTGTATTCCTCTACCAGCATTTTTCGAAGCTTAATTGCCCCACTACAATAGTTATACATTTAAGGCATTGCGTTTTCTACACAAAATCCGACACGACAGGTGTGGGCACTCGTGCGGATTTCATCGCGCGGAAGCACGACAAGTGTGGGACGGCATATATGTAGAGTAGACCCTAGCAACGACGTTATTAATATGGAAGATGAAGTTCAATTGAGCATCAAGATACAGACCCAAGTCCCTCACCCATTCCATCCGTTTTATACCAATACTCTCAAACATGTACTGAAAAATACGGAAGTTACGAGACCTCGAGAAGGACATAACCTGACATTTCCCGATATTCGGCTTAAGATTATTATTGCAGCACCACCTATAGAAAATGTGCAGCTCAAATTGCAAAATCTCGCAATCACCATTAGATTTGATTGGGAGAAAAACTTAATATCGTCAGCATATATAAAAATTTCACATATTTGAAGCAAATACGAAATATAATCAATAGATAAGATGAATAACAATGGACCCAGATGACTGCCCTGGGGAACGCCAGAATGAGCCACAAAATCATCAGATAGTGCGCCAAGAAAACGTACTCTATAAGTCCTATTAGATAAACTAAAAGCTTTTGTAAGACCAAAAATTTAAAAATAAAATTATAGTTTAAAAAAAAACTAAAATACGCTTTTGTAGCAATATGAACTAAACAGAGAATTGAAGACGCTTAGGAATAGGAAAAATAGACTTTCTAAAAATTACATTCGTGTCAACAGTGTTGACTTTTGGCATCAATTTAGTGTTTGCCATGAACATTATATAAACCGTTCTCGTTCCCTATATGAACAATACGTTAAAAATTTAAGGAACAGATTATTCTATAACCCATTTTTTACTTTTTAGTACTTTAGTAGAATTAAGAACCAATTACAATTACATACACAGCATGAATTTCTATTTTCAATTGAGAGCCCTTTACCCATTTCAACATGCTATTCTTCACCTTCTGAACTACAGCAGTTGCTTATACGGTTCATTTCGTTTATGGCATCAATATTGCAAGGTCTTTTTGCAGTCAAGTTGGTACAATTTAGTTCTTCAATCTGTAGGCCTTCTAAAGACCTAACTCGGCTTAAGGCGACGTAGGCTTGGCCTACTACAAGAAGCTGATTTGAAAGATAAATTACAGCATATTTTTTCCTTTTCAGTATATTTATAAAAGCGTTATTTTTAGTTTTTCAAATTACAAATTATTTGACAGTTTTTTAGTTTTAGTATTGCCTCGTTCCTGCTTAAAAATCTAAAATCATCCTCAATTTTGAACATTCCGCCATTTAAGATGTAGAATGACGCCACGTAGTTTTTAGTATTTTACTTGTCAACACCTATTATTTGATACCCCTGTCAAGGAGGTTGTGAAGAAAAAAGTAATTAGCCATCTTGCTTTTTGAAGGAATAAACGGAATAAAACGGGAAAAAAAATCAAGCTAGTATTAAGAAATTCATAATTGTAAATAAATACACAATTTGTTTTTGGATTATGTCTTTTGCATTGATTTTAAATAATATTAAAAACTGAAATCTTTTCATATCACGATTTTAACAGCATAAATGTAAATTCTTTAATTGAGGACTGCTTGCTCCTTCCCTGGAATTCAATTTTTAATGTTTTGTCGGGTGACCAACAAGTTGACATTCTTTCAAACTATGTTCTTCTAAAAACGAAATATGTTCAACCGGGGGGTTTCTCATGGTTTTCACCAAGAGTTCTAGGTTTTATTGCTGAGCGACAGACGTCTTAAAACGAATGAAGCCCGATTACTATGTACAACTGCTCGAAACGGAGCTAATGCAGTAATCAAACGTGACAAGCGTCAATATTTCAGCAGTAGACTCAATACGGGTCTTGGTCGAGAACTTTATGGCGAAATTTACGGCAGGCTGGGGTTTCTAATTGTGCTTTCAACCCGGAAGAGGTTAATGCTTTCTGTACAACAACTACTGACTTGCCCCCGGAAAGTTTAAGCGTCACACTTGCTGGTATGTTTGTCAATCTGGCGGAAGGTTTCTCACCTAGTGAACACAGTGACCCTTTCTCTTTCCGCGAGGTGAGTTTAGATGAACTTACTCTTGCGTTGTATTTCATCAAATCTGATGCTTCCACAGCTTTAAACCGGCTGTCTTAAAGGTGTCTACATACATTAGAAGCGCCCTGGATCAGGATAAGTTTGCGGCGCTGATATTACTTGATTTCTCCGAGGCTTTCGACTGTGTTGAAAATGGCTTACTAGTTGAGAAACTTTATAACTCCTTTAATTTCAGTAGCTCTGTCGTTGCTATCATCAGTAATTTTTTGTCAAGTCGATGTCAAAGAGTTAAAATAAATGATACACTCTCCAGTGCATGGCGTACCACAGGGATCTATACTAGGCTCAATACTGATTAGTCTATTTATTAATGACCTACCGCGCCTGGTACACGATGTGAAAATTCATCTCTATGCAGACGATGTACAAATATACTTAAGCAGACCCATCGGCATCCTTGATGATTGTATTGTACGTA
This sequence comes from Leptarthrus brevirostris, assembly GCA_964036015.1. Taxonomy (NCBI): domain Eukaryota; kingdom Metazoa; phylum Arthropoda; class Insecta; order Diptera; family Asilidae; genus Leptarthrus; species Leptarthrus brevirostris. Next base: position 153,469,812 of record OZ038372.1, on the reverse strand, counting down.
TAAACTCTGACCTAGATAGATATTTAACCAGTTGTTGTTGAACCCTGGGAAGTCCCAATATATCATGTTCTATAGTAGTACTTTGATGTTAATGATATTCCTCCGATATGCCTAAACGGAATCTCTTTGCAAGCGATATGCCTAAACGATATGCGATATGCCTAAACGGAATCTGAGCAAGGTATCCAATCTCGGGATTGTCTTGAGCCGTAATATGAGTTGCTGTGAGAATATAAATATGAGGCTTAACAAGATTTATGCTGGGCTGCGAAGACTATGGCTCTCGGCTAATATATTACCCAGTAGTGCACTACTAGCACTGATAAAAACGTTAATATTGCCTCATTTCACTTTCGGAAGCATAGCTTTCCATGTATTGGACAGCGTATGTTCACGTAAGTTGGATATTGCTTTCAACGATTGCAAAAGATTTATTTTTGGGCTCAGGAGGTTCGACCATGTCTCACCTTATCGGCATCATTTGATCGGTTGTCCTCTGATTTTTTATTTAAAATACTGAGCGCTAATATTTCTATATAATCTACTTAACTCGAATAAGCCGAAGTACCTCAGAGTTATGTTTCAGTTTACAACATCTCAACGGAATAGAAATTTGCTTTCGCCGCGATTCAATAAATTGGTCATCGAAAGATCCTACCTTGTCCAAGTGATTCCTTTAAGGAGTGATCTTCCCTTTAATATACAAAACGCAGGCACTGTCAATACATTTAAAAAGCTTATCAATGCCCACTTAACATGATGTACGTTAACCATTTTTCCTTCTCACTTTCTTTCTTGTTTCTCCGCATAGCAAATACACAATAATCCTTTTTCCTTATTTTGTATATTCGTACATATTCGTTTGATACTGGTAGTTTTTGAATTATAACTAGCGTCACTGATTTATTGTACTATAAAGGATTGTCAATCTTGTGCATATGAACCAGAAATAAATGATTATGAAATCTTAAATACTGTTTATTCAATATTTGCTTTAACCTGACTTCCACTGTCAATATTCCTTTGTGTTTCCGTATTTTTTTTATATCCGTTTATTCGGGCTCGTATTCTCATCCGTCTACTCCTTTCAATAAATGAATAAATAAAGAAATACACCCTAAAGCAAAGTATATGATGCTCTAAAGGATTCTAATACAAATTTTCTCGAAAATTTTTTTTAACTTGGACACGGAGTTGGATCAATTGGTTGAGCGGTACGACCACCAAGCCATGGTTCTCGGGTTCGGGACTGCACCTCTCCCTATGGGTTTTTAAAATGGAATTAAAAAATCCATTCTACCTCTGGACTGTTGTCTAATTTGCAGCAATGCAAAAACTAAATATTCAATTTCTCTCACTCCCCTTAACTTAATTCCCTTCTGACAAAAGTTGTGGTAACGCATCAAATGGTGGTCCCCTGGGCTTTAGCCACATCCTAAAAAAACACCTTCAACCCTTCACCTTTTAGAGGTTATAAAAGCGTAGTAATAACTTTTAACATTTTAAAATAGTGATTAAAAAAGTTGAATAATGTGATAAAACTTTGAGCAAAAGAAAATCTAACGCTGGTGTAGATCACCAAGCAGGTATATCTGTACCATGAATTATCACTAAATTAATTATTAAATAAATAAAATTTTATGGAGAGTCACCCATGTCCGTCTACGCTGTATGTGGTTACCAACAATAGTTATAGTTACAAAAGATTTAATTGAGAAAGTTGTTCTAAAGAACCGGCAGTTAAACGTAAAATTGCGTGAAATTGCGAAAAATGGGCACTGGGAATTCGTTTCTGTCTTCCTATTTTTATTATCTAAGTCGAAAAAAACCAAAGTCATAGAAAGCAATAGAAATGTTATGACTTTAATATCCTTTGATACTGACGGCATTAAATATCTGGACTTTAAGAAATGTTTCAGTATATTTTAAATGTCTTCGAGGAAGTAATCGTACAACTTATAGCCCATACAGGGTCCCTAAGAACAACATTTTATTTGGCAAATTTAAAACAAATCTGTAGAAAAGATGGTTTAACTACAAGGAATAAGAGCCGGTAAGGCAACATTTCGCAGTTAAATTTTCGGAGTTGATACATAGGTACTAATTAAGCGTAGCTTAGCTTTTCTTAGCTGCACAGAACTGTGCAACCTTAGAACATTTTTCTCCAAAAGAAAACAAAAAATTCTAAAAAGTTTCTTAAATTTAATAATAAAAACGTTTTATATATTATTATTTCTACCTTTTTTAGCCTTTAGTACAGATTGTATTTAATTTGACCATTCTTCCTCACATTTACAATTGAACGAGTGACTGCATTTACACTGACTTCTGTCCCTGATCTTCTCAACTTATTTGCTCACAAATATTAATAAAATAATAAATTAAACACTATAATATTGGCACATACTGCAAAATATCGTATAATTAGTTAGTTACACTTGGTCATAGTCATGTAGTCGGATTCAATAGTAACAAAAACAAATCATAAGACTTTTCAATAACTTCTAGGAACCCAAATCCGGATTAATAATAATCGTTTCGACCTCAGTAAAGGGGAATTTGTTCTCAATAGAAAACGAAAGCAAATATTGATTACTCATAAGGTATCCACCTGTAAAACTTATATCTCTTTGGAAAGAACCGGTCCCAATTGACTTAACCAAATCAAGATTAAGACGTAAATTTCTAAAGGCACTTAAAGAAAAAATAAAATCTTGAGCTTTATGCGGTTACCACTTTTGTTTTGAACTGTTTTAATGACAGCAACTCTGACCATGGGCTGGTTATGTACCTACCTATTTTGATCAGCTTGAATATCGAAATGAGTAAAAAATGTAGGAAGTTCTAAGTATTTTTACGTTATCTATGAATAGATCCTCTTTTATTGATTATTTTCCTGATCTCGATACTATTTTATATATTTATATTTTATATTCATCAATGAAACAAACAAAAGATTGAATTGTTGCTTTTAAAGGTCAATGATAGATCAATGGTCCGTAATGTGAGGACTATCAATTGTGCCCTAGTAAATTTGGCTACACGTTGAAGACTGCTCAAAGAACAATTACAATTAGTTAATTTTTTATTGTATTTGAAATTATTTTATTTGAAGCACATCAATTAACCAATTTTTTATTGTATCTGAAATTATTTTAATTGAAGCACATAAATTAAGCAATTGTTCGACATACCTACACACAGGTCAATTCAAAAGTTTTTTTTTACTACAAAAACAGCATATTTCAGTAAGATGTAATAAAAATATCATTTAGTCTATATAGTACCAATAAAACTGCTATGTAGATTATAAAAAAGTTTGATTATTCCCTTTGGTATATAGTTTATTGCCCGAATGGGTTTTTGTACTTTAGCGTGTATATCGGATACTTACCGGTAACAACCGAATATAATAGCCGTGTTTTTTTAATGAACTAGTTCATGGATCATTAAAAAAACGATAAGGAAAATTGTTAAAATTAAACTGTAGCTAACTTTCTTAGTTATTTATTTGATAGTTACAGGCATTGAATTTTTTAGCCTACTTTCTTAGGAGTTTATATTTTAAATCAAAGTTAAAGCTTATTGGTAAAAAAATATAATGTAATAAATTAGAAGATGTACATAAAACGCAATGAAAAAAATTGTATTTGTTAATTTAGCTCGAATTTCATAATCTTTCGTCATACTGCACATTCCCAAAAATTATATTTAAAGTGAAGTTGGCGGCATTTTATTTTTAAAGAAAATATTTAAATTCCCTTGAGCTGGTCAGTAAACTACAGTCGTTTTTGGGAAATTAAAGGCTTCAAGGTCAAAGGAATTTAATGTTTAGAGGATCAACATTAATTTGGTAAACTTTCTATCTGCAGTGTTATTAAACTTGCATCGCTGTTATATTTGTAGACTCTTTTGTGTATTTTTTCAAAATTTTAGGCTCAGTAGTTTCGGAGATAAGGGGGCGGGGGTGGATGGTCAATTTTCATTTATTTTCTTAAATTATTTTAAAACTATTTATTTTAAAATTATAAAAAATATGTATTTGATATGTCACACGGTACAATTTGCACCACTTTTTTTTAATTTTCTAATTTGCCTCTCCAAAAGTGACGCCCATATTCAAAATTCGTTAATTTACGTTACACGCTCGTGTTTGGGTCACAAAAATTCAAATGTGTACCAAATTTTACTTTAATCGGTCCAGTAGATTCGTAGCAAATTGGCTGTGACAGACACACGAGTGATCCTGTAATGGTCGGCTTTTTCATTCGGACGTACGGAACCCTAGAAGCTAGCTATTGTGTTGTACCTAGCTTTGAAAAATATCACACTAAAATCAACTTAATTTCTGAAACATTTTTCTTCTTTTTTTAATTTTATTAGTTTTAATCAATTTCTGTATCTTGTCAGATAGTCAGGCTGCTACAAAATCCCTCAGGGGAGTGTATACAACCTCCAAAACAGTTATAGCATGCCGCTAAACTTTGAATGACATGACTGAGCGTCTGTATGCGTCAGTAGGGTACCTGGGCATACTGAAATTCCGGGTAACTGTAGAGCCAGCGAACTAGAGAGAATTGGCTCGAACATTAATCACCGGCTCAGAAAGCCGTTGTCCACATGCAAACAGATATGGCCGAAGCTTGACAATAAACGATCAAAACAGCTCATCTCTTTCGGGCGAAGTATAATAAGCGTTGTCGTGGCCGTTATTTCGGGCCACGGTCTCATAGGCGGACCCACTGACAGACTCGATGTGCCTTAAAATGACTTCTGTAGGAGTTGCCAAGATGAGGTGGAAGGAAATCATATTTCACCTCTTCTGCAATTGCCCGGCTCTAACCAACCGCAGGAACCGATTTTTGGACTCCCCTTTTTTTAAGAGTTAACCAAATTAGGCTTCACTCATGTCAGAGATCTAGTTCGGTTTATCAGGAGTTCTAAATGGTTCCCGACTATGCGATAAGGCTAGAATCAATAATGTATATTAACTCTCCGAGAACTAGATTCCACTGATGACAGGGAGCTAGCTCGGACTCCTAGAGAGCTATAGGTAGGCGCTCCTCTCCTCCGTGGTTTATGGCGTTGAGTACACAGCCTCAACTGTGTTATCGCAATGGGCATTTTCGGCCTACGTGTGCCTTTTTAGGCAGTCACCCTAACCTAACCTTGACAGTTTTATATACAAATTTGGCAAATTAAATTCGCCCTTTCGCAAATAGAATTTAGCTTTTTGCAAATTAAGTTCACCGTTTTGCAAATAGATTTTGCCCTTTTGAAAATCAAATACTTCTACATACATATTATATTAAAAAACATCAAATAATGTTTATTAGTTAGTAAGAAATCCAGAAATTTAGTACAAAGAATTGTTTTAGATATTTAATTAAAAGCAATTACACATTTATTGAAGTCATTTCTTCATTGCGGCAATTAATTAATCAAATATATTCTGTGACTTTCTTCGAAGGTTATTTAAAAAATTTTAAGATGATAATCTGGACGAAATTTGGTGAATTTTGGGCAATGCAAGTATTCACAAGATGCAGAAAGTTTTTGATCTTTTCGATCAGATAAGGCACGCTCTACTTTTTCTATCATCCTATTCTGCAATTCTGAACTCCATTGAAGAAGTCTTTTCCAAAATCAAGTGTTCTGCAAGAAATATGAATATCTACGCACTTCAATAAATATGTAATTACTTTAAAATAAATAAGTAACACAACTCTTTGTACTAAAATTTTCGATTTCTTACTAGCATTATATGATGTTTTATTAATAATATATATTTAAGTAATTGATTTGCAATAGGATGAATTCCATTTTCAACAGGGTAAATTTAACTTGCAGAAAAGTGAATTATATTTGCAAAAGGGTGTATTGAATTTGAAAATCCTGTAGCATTTCCAAGGTAAATATCAACTTGTTCAATAATTTTAAGACATTTCCACTAAATGCCTGCTTGCTCAAAACAAATGTCGACATGTGGAGACGGAGGTGGATCAATGGAAGAGTGGCACGATAATCACGCCATTGATACAGAGGTCGAGCATCAGACTGCCTATGAGTGTTTCATTTGCAATTGCAAAAAATAAAAAATCCACTCCGTATCTGAGCTGTTGTCTAGCTCGCAGAAATGCAAAACAAGACATTCAATTTTCCTCATTTCACTTACTTTAATTCTGTTCCGGCCGTACTCATGTTAATGCCACATATGGTTATCCCCTGAGCTTTAGCTACATAAAAATATGTCCAAATTATTGTCATGTCAATGACATTCAATTTGGAAATGTTTTGAATAGGTTGTAAGTTTCAAAACTCTTCGGATTTCTATTCAAACACAAACTCTTCCGATAAAAATAAAAACATACAGATAGACAGATGGACGGAGACAAAAACTGGAATACGTCGCTCTTACCACTCTTGATGATGTGGCCAAAGTGGAGTATCGAAATATCATTTCGGGAACGGCCACTTTAAGAAAAATGTGGAGCTATTATGTGCGATATCAAAATGATGATTGTGTTTCGTAAGTGAATTTTTTCAACAATAACTAACCGAACTTATCGATTTCCAGAAATTGTTATAATTTTCAAACAAACATTACCAGTCTCCTAATGTGAAGTCACAGGATACTCTAGATCCAAGCCCGGAAGCTGACACGAACAGCTGAGCATTGGTGGTGTAAACAAACCAAAACTTGCTACAGTAAAGATTAGGAAAAGGTTGGTGAATTGTACTTTTTCTTAGTATTTCTCGGAGTATTTTTAAAGTTTCAACATGGACTTGACGTGAACTTACTAATGTTCTGAACATGTGGTCACGATAAAAAATTTCTCATTTACAGTGTTTCATGTGGCTTAATGGGAAAACTGTCTCTTTTGTTCGTTTTGTTGAAGTATTGAGTTGTATATGTGTACAAGGATTAGTTAATCTGTGGTAGAAACATAAATGAAATAATGACGATACGTTTCGTGGTAAAATGGCTGAACTGTCATGTTTTCCGGGTTTGTGTCTCGAGCAGGCTGTCTTGAAGGACATATTGAGATTTGTTTACTCATAACCGCTATTATATTCGCTGTCACGCAAACAACATATAACTGATAATTATTTTCTTAAGAAAAATACTTCTTGCTAACGTCAACTTTTCGGTATATATTTCAAATGTTAGCTTTGAAATGTATTTCGCAGTTGAAACAGATTGTTTGCAAAGCTGCGAGGTAGTACAACACTAACATATTTTTGAAGAACATACAAGAATTAACCATTGTTTCAAACTCAATTATCCCAATTACACTTTTCCTGACTGTATCCAAGTATAAATCACCAGTGCTTGATTTAAAAAATGGCGGAATGTATACTTTCATACATGCCACACAATTATACCAATGTTAGAGGGTGTTTTTAGCGAGATACAACTTTTTATATTGAAATAAAACTAGCAAATATTGTCAGAATGACATTTTTTTTATTACATTTTAAAGATTGAAACTATATATATGTACATTAGTTTTTTGAAAATTGACAAATGAGCTCCGCGATTAACAGTTACGTACTGCATTCTGTCGGTCCAGTTTTTGGCCGTTGTTGCAACATTTCCGGCCTTATATCCTCAAACCTCAATATTTACTCAAGAATTTTTTAGTTTTAGTTATGATCTAAGGAACATAGCATTTACTGCAAAACTTAAAAAAGGCGCTAATTGGTGTTATCTTATCTGAAGTCAATATCAATGTATTTAAGTTCAATTAGTATCGCATTTCAAATTTTGAGTTTTAGACTTGAACAGATGGGGCGACCTGTACATAATTTTTTATTACTACTATTATAGCGATTATAATTAATATTCTCAACACTTATAAAATTAAAGAAGTCTACTGTATTACAAGTATTTTATTTAATGTTAACTTTAAAATAAAGAACAAATTTAACAATTTAATTTACACGCCTACTGTTCGTCGTATCCAATCTCGGACACCTGCAACATTAGTAAAAACTGTAGGTTTACCTGCAACATTGCAGCCATATCCCCCAGACATCACACCAATAACAACATTGTCTTTAGTAAGCGGTCCACCATCATCACCTGGACATGATTCCCTCTTTCCGACAAGATCCCCGACACAAACGGATGTACTAGTTACTGAAGGGAATAACTGTTTGCAGACCGTATGATTCATAAGAGGAACAGAAATATATTTGAGATTGGTTGCAACTATTCCATTACGAGATTCGGTACCCCATCCACTTATTATCAACCTTGCGTTTGTGTATAACACGTAATTTTTTTGTGGAAGATCAATTGGACGAACATCCATACTATACTTGAACATACCTTTAATGTATACCATGGCTATGTCATACTTCTGTAGCTTTGCATTAAATTTAGGATAAATGGAGTAATGTGTTACATTGAAACGAATCCCATCTTTTAACCTATTATTTGTTCCGGCCAATACAGTCATACTATAGTATGGTTCGCTAACCACGCAATGAGCAGCTGTTAAGATGGCTACCAGTGAAATTATAGCTCCTCCACACGTGTGTGTTCCGCTCAGCTCCAGAGAAACTACAAATGGAAATTGCCCCTGAGTTGCCTTGAATCCTTTTACAGCTAATTCTCCAGGATTCACATTACTTTTATACGCTATGGGCAGTGAAGCTAGTTCACCCTGATTATAAGGACTAGGTCCTCTCTGCACATAAGAATTATATCCGCTGGTACCATACATACTTGATGCAGTCGGCGTTCCACGGTACGGGTCAGGGTTAGTCTGATACGCACTCGCGAGGGCAACAAAAACTGAGATCGTGATCAAACGAAACATCTTAGAAACTTAACTAAGACTTTATCTAGAACATTTCTTATATACGTTTTCACTGTACTTAGTCACTTCTATTAGCAAATTTTGTTAAAACACTTGAGTAAACTTAAAAATGTCTTGACTTTCGTTATCACCGTTTGTTTCTAGGAATTAGTTAACGTGACGGATTGAATGTGTGAAGAAAACTAACGTTCGAGTTAAAGGGATCTCATAATCTGTTAACACGTGTATAATGTTAAGATAAAAAAACCTAGCCTTGTACTTTTCAATTTCGGTGTTTTATTAAGTTCAACTAAGTAGGCGGTACCAGTTTCGATTTCTACGGCGGCGGCGATCCACAATTGTTTTCTGCTGACGACATATTACGATAAAAAGACCGTGGGGTTACAGAGAAAATGTCAGCGGTTTGTAATCCACTTTAAATTTTAGGTCCACTTACAATTGTTGTCTCGAATCAGGTAAAGTTCTTCCCCCCCCTGTCCCAAAAGGTGTTACGGGAAAAAGAAAGATTAAGTTCAACTTCGGGATTTCTGATTTATTGAACTCACCACCTACTTCGTCTTTCCAACATTTTCAATCATTCAGCGCGAATGTTTTTCTTTTAAATTTCGAGTAAATTGTTACTGAATTAATATAAATAATTAAAGGTATTGTAGTATTAAAAATTTCCAATAAGATTAAAAATATAGGTCATTTGAAAAAGTTAAAAATACGTTGGGAGATCGCTTATATCTTGTTGTTAAATTTGCATCGATTACAATATGTCGTAATAAACATAAAATTAAATATTATTTTATGCTTTTTAGCTTTTTTTGTGAAGTTGATTCAACTGTTTTCAACCCATTCGGTGTTAAATAGTTTTACCGAATGTCTTCTGAATTGGCCGAATTTTCACCTGCACACTGTAACGAAGCATTCTGCTCCTTAAATGAATTTATACTGTCGCCCATGCCATTTTCTCGTCATTTCATTTGTGCACAGTCTCCTACCAAGATTTGAAAAAAATACTTCTACAAATGAAATATTTTCCAATCATTCATTAAAAGAAGAGAATATGTCTTTGTTTACACCACCAATGCTCAGCTGTTCGTGTCCGCTTCCATGCTTGTATCTAGAATAGGCTGCGACTTGTGCTTAAGAAGGAGATAAGACCCATTTTTCGCTAGCATCATCTCCCTCTGGTATGATACACACTATGTAATTGGCAAGAACAGCAGTCAAACAGGTTTTTGTCTGTGTCTCTCCGTCATACCATGCCGTTAGTAATTACTTGAGGCGGAATAATTCTGGGCTTCACCAAAAGTATAAAAGCGAGCAGTGCCAAGTAAAATTCGGGCATTTGTACCACGATAGTGGTCGAGTGCTGCGGTATAATAATATTGAATTAAAGCTGAAAGCATAAGTAAGCCCTCGTGGTATATACTCGACTCTAGAAGTCAATCTTACCTGTAGATAATTAGTAGTATCAATCCGTCCGTTTTCCGTTCCCACCGACCTTCTGTGGTGTATTTCTGTTGGTCATCCGTTAGTCTTTCTGTGATATGTTCCTGGCAGTCTATTCCACTTCTACCGACCTTCTGTGGTGTATTCCTGTTGGCCATCTGTCCCCTTAGATTTTCTATGGTGTATTCCTGTCAGTCCATCCCGCTCCTACCGACCTTCTGTGGTGTATTCTTTTTGGTCATCCCTCATCCCACTCCTGCCGAACTTCTGTGGTATATTCCTGTTGGTCATCCCCTTAGACTTTCTGTGGTGTATTCCTGTCAATCTATCCAGATCCATATTGTACACATCTCCTTCTATATGTAGGTAAATAACCGCCGTAAAAATTAAACCGCGTCACGTATCTGGTAACTAGATCAATCTAAAAATGACAAACACCAGCCTCCGTTCCGCACCGAACCTTGCTCTCTCTATCCACAAAGTATCGGCTAATTTCTTTCCCTCATACCCGTCATCACAGTAGCAGTAGCACATAGCTAGATATAAGAAACATTGGATGTATAAAGGAAAGAAATGGAAATAAAAAGGGTCATAAACTTAAAATATAGAACTAACAAAGAAGAACCATAACTTGGAATTTTCGAGAGTGGAATGAGTATTTCTTGTGTAAGTGAAACATGGAAGTAACACAAGTTTAGAATTTTGGTAGAGAGGACGGGAGAAACATAAAAATCTCAATTAACTATTTAGTAACCAAGTTGCTTCCAACTATTTCTCCCGCGCGTTTGTACTTTTAGTAATAAATATTTTAATACAGGAAAAATAAAATTATAATTAATTGCGTAATTAGTGCGATGGTTAGATACTCTAAGAAATCGCGATTTCTCAAGGAGCGTGATGGAACTGATATATTAAATGAAGACAACAGGTCAGAAAAACTAATAGTACCATTAAGGCAATCCAAAGCAAAAACAGTTCTAGATTTGTTCCGTCAAGTTTCGAGAGAATCAAGTTTTAAAAGATTGAGTCCGCTCGTATAAGGGGGCAATACTAGTGGATTTTTTCAGGGTAGTTCACGAAGAGCAAACTGCACAAACCCTCGATCTACTGCCTCAACACGATTTACGTGAACATTGTAAAATGGAGATCAAACGCAGCAAGCCTACTCGAGAATAGGTCGAACGAACGAACAATAAAAGAGCCATGTGATATGAGGGTCATCAAATTCCTTAGCCCCCCTTTTAACGAAACCCAACGTCGAGTTTGTCTTGTTAACAATCGCATCCATATGGTCATCGAAGGTAAATCGGAAATTCAACCAGCACCCTAAGTCAATGGTTTTGTCAAGTCTTGTTAATGCACAACCATGTATATTGTATTTGAAGTCAAGAAGAATTCTTTTACTATAAAAAGACATAGTTGTACACTTATTAATATAATTAGGAAGGTAATTAATCGAATATAACTTATGAAAGGAGTATAAGTCAATATTTAAAATTTCACAATCACGAGTGGAGGAAATAATATGAAAAATCTTGGCATCGTCATCATAACAAAGAATATTCGAATTAGACAAAAAGAAGGATACATCATTGAAGTAAATAATAAATAAGAGTGGGCCAAGATATCTGCCTTGAGATACACCAGAGGAATTGTGTATATTATTGGAAAGAGGACCGCGAACGACACAGATAAGGGCCCTGGACCCTGGAGAATACAAATCGAACATGAAAAGTCGTCCAAATCTGCAACGGATTGTTATGTTCGTTTGGTTTCGTAAAGATGCGTCGACCTGAAAGAAATTGGAAATGATAATAAAATAAAAATACAACAATAAGTTACTTATCTTGTGTCCTATGTCCGATAATATGTGTCTTCTCGTAGTCGAATGATGCTGCAAATAAATTTATTTTATTACATTCCAGAAATAATGTTGAATTACCTACTTATGAGATTATGGCGAGAATATGATATGCGACTTCTGTTGTCCCAGGAATGTATCCGCAAAAGATTCCTTAGTATATGATATACCAGAAGATACTTACTTTAATGACGTTAACTGTCCAGCTGAAATACATTTTGAATAATTTGTAATTGCAACGCAGGCGCACGTATACCGAACTGCACCGTCCCAGATGATTGGAAGGTAGGATACCTTCGATAAAAATTGCGATATCCTATCCAAGGAAGATCGAGTATCTAGAAGAAGTTACCTAGAATTAAGATAGTTTAAGTTAATTGAAATTTAATTTTATAAATTGGAATATTTACCTTTGATTATTTACCTTTGTCAAGAGGTTGTAAAGCAAACAGGGCTATGCATGGGACTCTTACTAGAAAAAGAATATTATGAATTAAATGCTATGCAGTACTTATCGGGCAAGAATAGAATTGTAAAAATAATCAAAATAAGATGAAATCATGAAGTATTACATACCTGAGCTGGGATTTTCTTCCGGAATCCTCGATCACTACACTTCTAACCTCGCACTACAGACAAAAACATATTACAACTCACTCTTTATGTTCCCGACAAAATTTATTAAATATTCGGTTGGTTCCCAACCCAAGGCAAGGATCAAAGAGAAGAATTGAAACGAAAACGATATATTTGAAAATAATCAGAGCACGTGCACGATACCTGTCAACAAAATCTTTTCTTGCAAAATTCCCATCGAAAACGAATTTTGCGGATGACGAGCAATATATCAAAGAAAAGCTAGATAAACATAGATAATTTTAAATGAAAATTCTAAAAATTATTAATGAAAAATTCAAGCCGATTGGAATCGGCACAGACCGCTTTGGAAATTGGACTAGATTTTTCCAAAAATTTCCAATAGGGGGCAATTTTTAATAAAAGAAAGCCTTGGTATGTGAAGGGTTCCTTTTTCCGAATTAAGCCCCAGAGTGAAAGTTTGAGAAGTGAAAAGAACATTTAAGCTAGTAGAAAAAAAGTGAAATCAGTTCAAAGTTAAAAGGACAAGGAAAGAAAATAAAAGAAAACCAGTGGAAGTTAAAAATAAATGAAAACAAATAAATAAATGATCTGACAGTGGAGAAAGTCGAAGCGAAAACGAAGAAAGCGGCAAAATAAAATAAAAGGAAGGAAGTGTAGCGTGACAGGACGAGGGAAGGCGATCCTCGCCAGGATTAAGTAAAAGAGGAGGTTAATATTGGAAGAATCGAGGAAGTTAATTTGGGGAAAGAAAAGATAAGTATTGCCTATCTATTCAAAATTAGATTTCTTTAGGTATCTTGTTTGCATTTTGAAACATTCATGGCACTGTCTTGCTCAGTAGGACGATCGTTTAAATAAATATATATATATTATATCGCTTTATATTTATTTAAAATTCCTATAACCTATTAATAAATTGTTTTCTTCACGTGAAATGAATATGCAGTTGGTTAAATGAATATTATTTATTAGTTATTTTTGGTGGAAATAAATCAGTGCTTGCTTTTAATTGTTTGGAATTATTACATAACCCCGTAAACAAGTTCGTGGACTTACAAAGAGAAAAACCACGTGGCGCCCATTAAGATATTTGACCCCAGACCTTTCACCAGTGCTAGCCGGCGAATCTATTGCGCGCATAAGAAAGCGCGTAACAGGATATACGATCGAAAGACTGTTCGAGGAAGAAGATTGCTGGGATTTGAAAACCGAAAACCCCAATATGGAGGCAAATTTCAAAACTTATTTCCCGATTAAAAGTGAGTGGATTAACACAAGGTGATCCAGAAAAATACCATAGCGCTTTACACAGACGACTCTAAATGCAAGTGGGGATGTAGTTTCGGGGTATCGTGCGAAGAACAAAACCTGTAGATATCGGATGGGGTAAACAACTCTATTTAATTTGAAATCACAGCGGTAAAAATTGTTAGCAAACCCAGCGGTGAAATCTAAAATGGCAGAGGGATATAAACAGACCATCATGAAGTTAGGGCGACAAAACGAGCTGGCGCAGAAAAGCGCAAATGAAGATACTCCAATAATGCTCAACCTGAGCATCACCATCCAGGATATCCTGGAATGGGTAATGAGGCGGCACAAGGAAACTTGGGAGGGATCCGACACAGTTAGACCTACAAAAGCGGTTTGGTGAACTCTGAAACTTCTTGTTGGACTCTTTACAGAGCAAGCATGCTAAGATTAAGGACTCTTGCCAAAAAAATAAAAGTAACGAACTTCAACTTGTGTGTGCTTCTAATTTTGTCGGTTAATACCCAGCCGTAACGCAAAGAAGATTTAGAATTTTAGGATTATACTTCTGTGAAGATCTAGTAGAAGTAAGGAGATCGGGATAAAAATCAATTATCCAATCCGTTATGGGGATCAGTTGGCTTGACAGTGTGCTTTAGGTACACTACCGAGCAGGGAGCATGCAGCGGACTATTAAAGGTCTCAGCGCAAGGAAGACGTAAATATTCCCCTCCCCACCCCCTTATCAACCAACCAATCAAATTTAAAGTTTGAGTTAACCCAAGGGCAAAAAATACACGGAAAAAAGTGCAAACAAGCAGAGCCAAAATGCGGAACAACTACTAAGCCGCCACATTTCTATCTCAAAGTAAATTCGACATTTTACTTAGTGATGCTATATATTGTGTGTAAGTTTCAAAACTGCTGGCATTTTTAGTCAAATCTAAACTCTTGTGATAAAATAAATAAAAAAAAGTGCACGGGCCAGAGCAGAAAATACAATCCTAAGTAATGCCGGGTGCATCAACTAGAAGGTGTATAAATGAGATGATGTGAGTGTTGCCACATACAGAAAGACAGCTAGACAGATGGATAGACCGAAATGGTTCTAGTTGCTACGGAAACCTAAAAAGCCGTTTTACTCTTACCATGTAATTTACTGACGGGTGTAGATTTTATGTTATATAAAAGGAAAAGTATCGAATTAACTGAAGGTGTGCGGCTATGATGTGCGTTATCAAAATGATGAATATGTTTCCTAAATTATTTTTTCAGCAATAACTAACCGAACTTATCGATATCAGAAATTGTTACAATTTTTAGCAAAAATTTCCAGAGTCTCTTCATGTGAAGTACGCATTGATATTTGTTTACTTATAACCGCTATTATATTTGCTGCTACTGAAACGGTGCCAACGTCGTCTTTTGCTCTGTTTACATTTGAATCTTTAACTTTGAAATTTATTTCGCAATTGCAAAAGATTGTTTGCAAAGCTGCGAAGTAGCACAATACTAGCAGATTTTTGAAGAACATACAAAAATCAACCTTGTTTCCAACTCAATTATCACAATCACACTTTTCCTGATTGTATCCAAGTATAAATTCACCAGTGCTTGATTTAAAAGATGGCGGAATTGCCTACTTTCGTACATGCCACACTATTATTCCAATGCTAGAGGGTGTTTTCTAGGCGGGATACAACATTTTATATTGAAATAAAACAAGCAAATATTGTCAGAATGACATTTTTTTTATTATGTTTTAAAGATTTTTGAAAATTACATATATCCAACAAATGTGCTCCGCGAGTAACAGATGTCGACCCACTTCTTGGCCGTTGTTGCAACATATCCGGCCATATATCTTCAATATTTATTCCAGAATTTTTTGTTTTTATTAGCTATGATTCTAAGGAACACAGCATTTACTGCAAAGCTTAAAAAAGGCCCTAATTGGCGTAAGCTTCATATACGCTAACGTCAATATCAATATATTTTAGTTAAATTGGTATCGCATTTAAAATTTCGAGATTTAGGCTTGAACAGATGGTGCGACGTGTACATGATTCCCTATGACTACTATTTACTGATTATAATTAACATTCTCATTTAGTGTAAACTTTAAAATAAAAAAACAAATTAAAACTTCTTACACTCGTGCTGTTACTCGTATCCAATCTCGGACACCTGCAACATAAGTAAACACTGTAGGTTTACCTGCAACATTGCAACCATACCCCCAAGACATCACACCAATTAGAACATTGTCTTTAGTAAGCGGTCCACCAGCATCACCAGGACATGAATCTCTCCTTCCGACCAGATCCCCGACACAAATCGATGAACTAGTTACTGAAGGAAAATATGTTTTGCAGACCGTATGATCCATAAGAGGAACAGAAGTATATTTTAGATTGGTTGCAACTAATCCATTACGAGCTTCGGTACCCCATCCACTTATTATTACCCTTGCATTTGTGAATAAAACCTCATTTTGTTTTGGAAGATTGATTGGACGAATATGTAAACCAAAAATGAATACACCCTTAATAAATACTATGGCTATGTCATAGTTCTTTGTTTGTGAATTAAAACTGGGATGAATTGCGTAATGTGAAACATGGGAACGAATTCCGCCTTTGAATCTATTATTTGTTCCTGCCAATACAGTCAAACTGGAGTAGGGTTGGTTAAGGACGCAATGAGCACCTGTTAAGATGGATGTCTGTGAAATTATAGCTCCTCCACACGTATGCGTTCCTTTCAGCTCCAGAGAAACTACAAACGGAAATTGTCCCTGAGTTGCATTGAATCCCTTTACAGCTAATTCTCCAGGATTCACAATATTATTAAATGCTATGGGTGGTGAAGCCAGTTGACCCTGATTATAAGGACTTGCTTGACCATACTGATTATACTGTGTATTTATTCCATAAGGAGCTGGGGTTGGTCCTCTCTGCACAGAGAAATTATATCCGCTTCCACCATAAATACTTGCTGGATTCGGCGCTCCACCGTACAGCCCATAGTTATTCTGATACGCACTCGCGAGGGCAACAAAAACTGAGATCGTGATCAAACGAAACATCTTAGAAACTTAACTAAGATTTTATCTAGAACATTTCTTATATACGTTTTCACTGTACTTAGTCATTTCTATCAGCAAATTTTGTTAAAACACTTGAGTAAACTTAAAATTGCCTTGACTTTCCTAGTCACCTTTTGTTTCTAGCAATTACTTAACGTGACGGATTGAATGTGTGAAGAAAACTGACGTTCGAGTTAAAGTGATCTCATAATTTATTTAAACGTTTATGATAAGGGAAACGGGTGTATTTCTTTCGTGAAACAATAAAACTGTGTAAAGAATGCCTGTAAAATGCAACCTGGCGTTTAATGGTTTTAACTGCACTGATAATGAAAATAACAAAATTCTCTGGAGAAGAATAGGTTTCCAACATTATGCGAAAGTTAACTATGTTTATCTTAAGGTAAAAAAAGCAAGTTTCTACTGTATTTTTATTAAGTTCAAGTTCGGTGTTTTTGATTTATTGAATTTCACCTACTTCGTCTCTTCAACATTTTCAGTCATAGCTCGTGAATATTTTTCTGTTTCTCATGTAAATTGCTACTGAATTCACTTAATTTATTAAGTGTTTTATGGTCTTAAAAACTTTGAATAAGATAAAAAATATAAGTCAATAGGCCATTTGTAAACCACAAAAATTTGTTAGCAGATCGCTTAGAGCTACTTGCTTATAAAAGAAAATATTATTTTAGACTTTTTAAGATTTACTTTATTTTTCACTTTTTAGTGTCTTCAGATATGCTACGCAGGAGTAACGAACTCTATTATGTACTTACAGCGGAAACAGAATGAACACAATCTTATTTATCACTGTGTTAGTCCGGTAACCTCTTCTATACTACAAAAAAGAATGATAAAAATCGGACCACGTAATATGAAGTAAGGCGCTTGCTCTTCTTTTTATTTTGTTACACAATCGTCAAGGCTGACTGGTAAAAAAAATACAAGTAACTTATACAATAGATTTAAAAAAGAATAGAAATAAAATAAATAAAAGAACAGAAAAAAATTAATAAATAAGACTAGTCTTAATACAAGCACGTGGCAAATTAAATTAATACAATTAAAATTTTGATTAAGACAAGGAGACATTGACGTTATAGGCTCATGGAAACTATAATTAGTACGACGGAATGGAATTCTTAAAAAATTGGAGTTTCTCAAGGAGCATACTGGAATAAAAATATTGAAACTTGAAAAAAAGGGCGAATCTATTAAACCCTGCAAACAGTCGAAAGCAAAACCAATTTTAAAGTTGTTTCTACTAATTTCCGGAGAATTAAAATTTAGTCTGTTTGAATAAGGTGTACAAGTGTAGGTAGTACAAGTGGATGGTCCCACTGCAGGTCATGAAGAGCAAACCGTACGATACTTCGTTGAACTGCCTCGACGCGGTCACTGTGTACATTGAGAAAAGGAGACCAAACAGAAATAGAATACTCTAGAATTTGTCTAACAAAAGTGCAATGGAGTAGCCGCGTAATATAAAGATCATAAAATTCCATTGTCCACCTTTGAATATAGCTTAGTATCGAATTGGCCTTGTCTACAATTGCGTCGATATAGTCTACAAAGGTAAAGCGACAATTTAGCAACACTCCTAGATCTTTGGTTTTGGCGAGTCTATTTAAAACACCGACATTGATGGTATTGCTGAAATAAACCAGTGTACTCTTTCAGGAAAAAGACGTTGTCGTACACGTACGTACGGTTTATAGAGTACCATTTATAAAAGTCCTCTAAGTCATAGTTTAAAAGTTCACAGTCACGCAGACAATTAACAGTATGAAAGATGTAAGCATCTTCAGCATAATATAAGATTTGCGTATTCGTCGAAGTTACATAGTTAACGTTAATAATAAATAAAAGTGGACCGAGATTAGTCGCTTCAGATAGAGCCCCACGAAAAAAATACTTGCTGAGTTGCTCCTTCCCAATCCGCTCCTTCAAGACCTTAGTCCTATTAGTAATAATGAGGTAACGTACTCTAAATAACTAAAAACGAATCATCCAAATCGATCCATGCGTTATGAAGTTAGGCTCTAAATAATCGCATCCTCACCCTACGGTTACATTTGAAAAGTCGGTTAAAAAAGTCGTCAAAATCAGTACATTAAATGAAAAGTTAAGCGCCAACCTCTACAATCCAGCCTCACTTTAATCGCACTGCTCTCCCCCCTTTGCCAAAAACCTACCCTAAATTCAAAATCCTACTACCAAGGGGGCAATATTTTCTTAACAAAAATTAGGTAATCATCCCGATCGGCCCACGAATTTATAAAGTTAGGTTGAGGTACTAGGTTTTAAACTCCACCGTTGTCCAACCAAGGTTGTTTCCTTTTCACGGTAAAATGCTATTGAGGCTTGCAGAGTAAATTCGGTGTTTGGGAATCCACGTTAAACTGTAGGCCCACTCGCAAAAGTTATAAATAAAGTATTTCTAAACCTCCACTGGGGTATTGGCACTAGTATAGTTTGTAATATTCTTGTTAATATAATTCAAATGATGATTAGTTTAGAAATTTTTAACAATTACATCTCATATAAAAATCCTCTTGCTACAACAAATAAGCACATATTTTCGAGTCTTCTAAGAACAAGTTTTCTGAAAAACTACTGAAAATTGGAAAATGTTGTATAATTTGATTCCTCAAAGTTACAATGTGTATTTTTTAGAAATCTGTGCCCATTTCACTTTTTCCTATTCTGCCGCAGCATTAACGTAAACTGTAATTCTGCACGGTTATGTTCCAAACAGAAAACTTTTCGATTTTTATTATAATGGGCTTCCGAACTAATTTTGTCAAAAAAAGCAATTTTTCCCCACTTTGTGACGATTCACCAACCTATTCTATTACTGTGTTATATAAAATGAAAATTTATAAACGTATACGCTTGTATTGAGATAGCCGAAATTTAATACATACGTTCAACAAAAACGTTCTTCGATTTTTCAAAAACTTATGAAGATTTTTCGTAATTTATTTTTGTGAGAGAGTACCGTCGAAGAACTACGTCAAGATGCCAACTTGTTTCTGTATCGCTTGAACTATCTGACAGAGCGGACGTACAGCAAATAAGTTTCAAAGCAGTCTTTTTGTGACTGCACAAAAAGGACCACAAATGACATACAGTGAGGCTGCAAAAGTTGTTAAGAGGTATAAGACATTCGTGAAGAGGTGGGTGAAAATGTCGATGATAGAAAGAATATCGCACGACTACCAGCACGCACAATAAAGTCATCTTACAGCTGTTCGAGCGTAACCTCACTCTGCACTTGCGCCCAGCCAAAGCCCAGCTAGCAAACAAGGGAACACAGGGGCGTCGGAACACTGATTTTGATAAAACTTTGAGGGTAAGCTAGGGGACTCATGGATTATCGAATAGGCAGTTTTTACCGCTAACGCCCCTTAATTTAAAAGTTGGGTCAGTGGTGGGTTTAAGTCAAGCCTTCACATTTTCTGCCGGGGGATCATACTCTACCCAACAGAAAAAGAATCATCTAAATTGGTGCATGCGTTACGAAGTTCAACTGGCCTTTCCCCTCCCTAGGTTCAAATTTCCTACTGGCTATGGAGGATCATACTCTATACAACAAAAAAAGAACCATCCAAATCAATCCACGCGTTACAAAGTTAGGTTCAACCCCTTTTTCATTCCCACCTAACCAAAAAGTTTTTTTTCGTGGCACCAATCGGGGAACATATTCTACCCAACAGAAAAAGGATCATTCAAATCGATCTACGAGTTACGAAGTCAAACAACCTCTATCCCGTACTGTCACCCTCGGTCCAAATGTTTTTTCCTATTAGCAATGAGGATCATTCTCTATTCAACAGAAAAAGAACAATCCAAATCGGTACACGTTAGGTTCAAACCTCTCCCCCTACTTACTTAAACAAATCTTTGACATGAAACTTATAGAACATGTTCTACCCAACAAAAAAAAATCAATCATAATTCATAAGGTCAGACATAAAAAAAATATAAAACATTCGCGTCGAACTTACTATATTAGAGTTAACCCTTCTAACTCAGAAGGCGTACTTCACAGGCAGAAGCCTGGAATCAATTGACCTATGCACCAGAATATACCATATATTGAGGTGAATGATGCTCCCACACTAACATGCAAAAAAAAAGAATGTTAGTAAACAAAAAACCGAAAAACGCCCAAACACTACAATCAAGGGCGCACAGAAACGTTTAAGCGATTAAGCGTTTAAGCCAGGTCAAAAATAGGAGACATATTCACGGCTCTATACATACGATTTATAGGCTCATGCATACCATAGTTAGACCGAGAATGAACAACATGCGGTAAAGGCAATCTCCTGAAGCTATACGGGGTATGCCTAAAAGAAACCAAACTTACGAAAGTGCTAGAATCTATGTTCAAGTGCAAAAGCTGGTGATTAAAGACTAGGTCAGCAACTCTACGTCGTTCCTCCAACGATTGCATATTAAGCAACTGGAGGCGATCCGCATAAGGAGGAAGCCTGAGTGGATCACTCCACGGGAGGTCTCTTAGTGCGAACCTAACAAAGTTCCGCTGCACCGACTCGATGCGTCTAGAATGAACAGGAGACAAAACCTGAGATGCATATTCGAGAATTGGTCTAAGAAAAGAACCTCTTTGTTTTTGGGAAGTCGGTTAAAAAAAGTATTATAAAAAAAATCTGACGTGTAGAAAAAACCCAACACTATTTTTAAAATTAGTACACTTAATCAGCTAACAAAAAATATTAGTATTAAAAAGAGAAATTATAAGTTTAAATTCTCAGGCCTGTGTTATTTATTATTTTTTACTTTTTCCTAACTATTTTAAAAACTGTGATGTTCTATGAAAATATTTGGTATTTAATGGCATCGATTGCCATATATTAGATCCGCTAAATATTTCTTAAGAAACTCTAAAACTATTCCTTTTTTTATCTATTTGTTAAACACCAAAGACGGCTGGACCCAATTTGATAACATTTCTTTCGGATCATATTGACGGTAATACAATTCGATTGGCACGATTTAATATTTCATTTTCAATATTATTATCGCTTTATAGTATTATTTGATATTTCAGGCTAGAAAAAAATGAAAACGCACGAGCACACACATAAACTTTTTTCAAAAATAGTGTAAAAATTTGGTTTCTATTTTCTGACCGATTCCAAACCTTCGCTTTACGCTGGGAAGATATATAGACAACAGCCAATTATTAATTTTCCATAAATTTGTGTAATGCTGATTTTTTTTATTCCGAAATAATTCTGGACTTTCATGGAAGAGGCCACCCCAGGATGTTAATCGAATTGTTACATGAATTCATACATCAGCCAATCGTGACTTCTTACTACACCGGAAACACATTGATGAGAATTTGACTTCTGTCAAAAATTTTCAAAGCACCAACAAAGCACAAGCTCTAATAGATAACGAACATTTGAACTTCGAATTAACTATTTGCCGCGTATTCTATTGCATTTATAGATAATTTAGGGTAATTTTAAATAAAAGCCGAGATATTATATGCCATGATACATTACAAAGGAAAAATGCTCTAAGTTGAGGTACGGAATTTTGTATCAATAACAAAATGTTAAACACTACATCACTATGAATTTAAAAAAAAAATTCTATTAAAAATCACAGAAACTATTTGACGATTGGATTATACTACATTATTTCTATTTTGGTAACTTTTGAATATAAAAAATCGTTTAATTAAAATAGTTATGTAAGTTGCTACTCATGATTGTAAGAATATTTTAATTTCTGCTTAAGCACTCTTCACTTGCTTTCCACTATTTACTATATATTTTTAACAAAACAAATATAAAATGCACCATGCAATCTCTGCACTAAAATAAATAACTCCTATAAAAACTTTTTATTTATTCTCAGCACACAAACAATCAAATTTAGTTACATAAAATCTAACACAAACCTTTTAAAGCAATTTTCTAAAACGAAACACTACACTTCGATGGTATCCTTTAGGTTAACCGAAAAACATAGGACAAATCAGTAAAACACGAGCAGTTACGGATTAAACTGCAATCAGGTGAACAAACTACGCCAGATTAAATCGAATAGAATGCTTGACGTCTAGAGCTTTCATGAGATCTTCGAAGGCGATTTCCAGTTCATACGGATATAAATCTAGTCGATTACCTTACAGATAAAATTACAAAAAAAACCCCTGAGGTTGTTGGCGGAAATATTCAGTGCTTTACATTTGCTCGCTTCGTTCGATTTGATGAAAGTGCCAAACACGTCAAAACCGGCTCTCAAAAATTTACTAGAGTCCAACAAATTTTGATTTCTTCTTAGTAATTCGTACAGGTTTACGTGTTCAGTAAACTTAGGGTATTTTTTCTCATGCATTCAGATATACCTGCACAATATTTTTTCTCTTAAAACTTGTTTGCATATAAGAACATGTGATGCAGGCACTATCAATTAATTAATTATTAAAGATCGTCAATAACAGAATTCGATTTAAGACAACTTTTGTTATTGAAGAGTTTTACACACAAATATTCGCTGTAATTGTCCGAAAATCACTTTTTACACTGTTTATTTTACTTGTTTAATTAGAAAGTCCAGCGCGCGAACAAAACTAGTAAAATCCATTAACAGAACAAGAGTAGTACCAAGGCTGTCAACTTATGATTTAAACTTATCAATCCAACAAATCGTGCACTCTTATCTCATTGTCGGTGGAATAATGGATTGAATTGTCCACTTAAGACGCCTGTGAAAAAACGTGCCGGGCGTCAAGGATGCTATTACTTACATAACATTTAAAGTGGAAAATAAGAATAAATATTTTTTGGAGTACCATTTATGGTCACCCTTTTCAATCAATTATTTATTTATGATTTTTTCTATTATGGTAGTGATTATAAAGATAATTAAAACACGTGCACAGGTAATTAAGATTATATCAAAAAGAAATATGATTAGGTAAAAATAAAGCGATATTCTCTTATAAATTGGACGCAGTAAATTTTCAAACGTACACCAATTGCCTCTTATAACATTACAAGCTGGGGTACCCGGCTTCGCTCAGGGAGTTGATATGAGATTGTGTGGTAGTTGGAATAAAAAGATAAACTTTAAAATATAAAAGGTAAAAGTTGTTTATTGGAAACATATTCTAACTATTTACAACACTTGTTTGTAAACAACATTTTTCATTTGATTATCCGTGGTATACATGTACAAATTTTTCGAATTTCCTACTCGAGAACAAGCTACAACTGTGAGAAAAGCAGAAACCTTTGAGGTTGATGCCGCAATGTTTTAAAGTTTGTCCTTGCGCTTTGTTAATTGTAAAACTATAGGCTAATTTGATTGGAAATTGCAATGTTTTAAATTGGAATAGCAATTCAGGAGAGATCAGTGGTATTCTGGAGATAAATATTGTGTGTCCTTTTTTTCTTTCCAGTCATAAGTTCGGCTTCGATGATGTTATTCGATATTGACGGTAATCCTTGTTCCATTACACAGTTTGGGTGAGTTGAGATTTCTGAGTAGTACGATCGGAGATCAAATTTTCAGCCGAAGGCAGTGTAATGGTAATGTTTTGGTACTTGTAAAGAGTTGAAAATTTCTGTAGGGAAGTGGACACTTTCTTCAACGTTTAGCATCGTGTCGATCGATTTGTATATTCTCTTTTCACGGTGAATTTTCTTTTGAATATTAAAATTGATAATGTCGACAATATTATTTTTAGTTGCTAAAATTGCCCTCTGAAATAGCCACTTCGGATTGATATAGTTGTGAACAATGTTTGGATAAATTTGGTCGATGAGTTCGTTTTCAGTAGTGGCTATGTTGCAGAGATCACTGTTGAGTGGCGGGCCTCTTCGACTGTTTCGCTGTTCTTTATGTTTTCGCTGTTTTGCTTTAGAACTGGAAAGATCTCCTCCTCTTTTACGTTTAGGCATTGTACAAAATATAAATCAAATCAACTTTTTATTAAGAAATACACTAAGTACAGTTTAAGCACTTTTTACACTTTATTTTCGATTTATAATTAGTCACTTACTACGTATACATGCAGAGTTGAAAAATTGAGTCGAGTTGGGGTTGAGATTTCAATTCGCGTATATGCGTTCATCAGGTTGAGGAGTTGAGTTGAGATTGAGTTGAAATTGGGTTGGTTTGACATAATGCTCAATATAGCTTCTGTTTTCTCTTGTTCCCAAATATTTCTCCATTCTATCTTAAAAGCTTCACAAACACAAAACAACCTTTACAAAAATAATTACTAACTGCTGTGACAAAATCAAAAACAAAAATAACTTGTCAAATTACAATGTGTCACTTCAACTCTTCAACCCGCGTATACATGCAAAATTTCAACTCGACTCAGCCAGATTACTTGAGTTGAGTTGACTCGATCCACTTTGAACTCAACTTCGGTATACATGAGAGTTGAACTTGGGTTCAACCTGGCTTCAACCCTGCATGTATACGTAGTAACTGTATCACTTTGATTACTCACACGTCACTGTTTGTTATTGTTCACTCACTGCACTTCACTGGTAAGAAACTGACGTTCGAAGGACGGATCTTGCTTTATATACCCCTACCAATGGGTAGCCCTACCCATACAAAAAAAGCTTCGAATGGTCCACAATATTTCAGAACATTCCACAACATTCGAGAGTGTTCTGGAATGTACCACAATGATCTGGGATGTTCCCGAACGTTCCAGACTACTCCCGAAGATTCCACAACATTCCAGAATCTTACGGGATGTTCTTGAATGTTGTGGAATGCTCTCGAATACTCTCGAATGTTCTGGACTGTTCTAGAAATTTCTAGAGGGCGAAACTTCCAGCCCTTATATGTTCAAAAGCAAGCACTTCAGGTAAAAACGGGAACCTTTAGAGGTACGCACTTTGTACATATTACTTTTATAATAGGTATATATTAATTAACATGCTGCATTTTTATAATATATAAATTACAGAAGAAGCAACCGATTTAGTCCCACAGGAAGTGGATAATAAAAAAAAAATTCCAGCCAAATGCGACTCGCGTACCGAGGGTTCTTACCTTGGAAGGTTCCTAAAAACTGCGCTAGTTATACACATCGTTTTATTTTTCCTGTAATATGTACACAAACCTCTATAAACCCTAAATATTTCAGATTTTTTACTCTGCAACCTTCTTTGAAACTTGGTAGGGGGGGGGGGACTATGCGACATAAAAGAGGTAATGAAAATATATTTTGTAATGTGCAAATAAAGCCCTTTCATATGATATCCCCACTTGACCAAGTAACCCCACTTGACCTATCCCCCCCCCCCCCCCCCCCCCCCCCAGCAATAACAATAAAAATAGATTTATAGATTTTAAATGTTATCGTTTGCAATAAAGAATGGTCAAGAATTATTTTAAACCATTCCAAATTTCAAGTCGATAGCACACTTGCTGACAGACAGATGAAGTCGCACCATAACGTACCCTTTTTTACCATTTTTGTAGAGAAACCTAAAAATGGAACAAGGTTCTCTGAAATTATGAACGCAATTTAAGCTCTGGATCTACAAGCATAAAACTAACTAGAGTGGAAACAAGATCTGAAAAGTGAAGCAAATATGGGGTGGCCTAAGTATCATACTCACACTTACGTAATTGTTAATGAGAGGCGCAGGGTCGTCGAGAAGGGGGGGGGGCGAAGGGGGTAAACCCCCCGGGCCCGGGCTTTCAAAAGGGGCCCCGTCATCTAAGTAATTAACAGACAATTTTTTCCAGTTTAATTATATACAAAAAAAATGTTTCACGATCGAAAAATTGTAATATACTAGACAGATTTTAAATTAAAAGTCACTCATTAGATTGTATATGGGACCGTATATGGGAATTAAGCTTCCCTAAATGATTTGCAAGAAGCTCTTTATCGATTTACAACAATCTTATCGACCGACTTCTGAAGAAAAGAGTAGGTTCTCAATTCGACCCGTTTTTTTTATTATGTATGACCGGACACAATTTTTCAATGCGAGGACAAATTTGGATGAATCCTTTTTATTACAAGTTAAAAGTTTATTTGTAACTGCACTTGTTAGTTAGTTAGTATGTTTAGGTCAAATCTTGCAACTTAATTTTAAATGAGTTCCGCCCAACCAATTGAGCTAAAATTTTCACACACGTTTGCTTCTGGTGACAATGCACTAATTGAAATCATTCTAAGTTAATGACATGAGTACACAAAGAAGGGTTTGACGAGCAGAATATGATAAGCTAATTGACATCAGTCTAAATCTAATGTGGCGGACTAAATTTCCTTAATCATCTCCATGATATGGGTGTCAAGTGAAAGGCGGACCAAATTTCTTTTTCCACTCTCCTAACATGGGTATCAAATGCAAGGTCTTAAAGAACAGAATAACGTTATTCCGAATTTATTATGGTAGGTTACTAACTCTTGGTTCTTAAGCTATCGCTAGCTAAACTCAATATCTTTTTGCTCTATTGCTATATTCTCCCTAACCTGATAAACTGCGTTGATACTGAAGGGCGCAGTTTGTACGGTATTCTAACCGTTAGCTTAGATTTCATCTATAATATGACGAAACCTGAAGAAGAAATTCTTCTTCTTGGTGACTTTAATTTACCCAATATTCTATGGGTACCCAACAATGATGACGACGACTTTCTTTCCTCATATTATCCCACATCTAGGGATTCTCAATTTCTTGAAAACATCGCCTCCTCTGGTTTGCACCAAAAGAGTGTAGTAAAAAATTATAGGAAGTAAGTTGGATCTTGCATTCTCTTCTAATTCGAGCAATAAGTAATCCGCACCTGATAGGTTTCATCCGCCCATCTTCGTATCTTTCTGCTATGCTGACTCTACTATAACCCATCCCAATTTAGAGCATTATGTTTATGACTTTAAGAGATCGAACTTCTCTGAGATAACTGCTAATCTCCTTACAGTTGATTTTTCGGCGTTGTTGGATAATAATGATATTGATGTGTTCGCCGCCTTATTTATAATAAGATGTATGATTTGTTTAACTCTTTTATTCTATTAAAACGGATCAGGTCTACCTGCTTCTCTCCCCGTGATACAACGTCGAACTTCGCAACCTTAGGTACAGGAAGAACAAACTCTAGAAAAATTACTGGCGTTGTAAAAGTGCAATAACGTATTCTGATTTTCTGACCTGTTATGACAGCTTTAAGGTATTATCCTCCTCGCTCTATAAGGAATACCAAGCCCCCCCCAGGAAAGTCTTTAAGATTTTCTGAACTGCTTGATTAGGAAAAATTTGACTGAAATACTAGAAAAATAACCTAAAATGTGTATGACCATATTTTTTAATTGCATAATATATCATATTTTGTGTACATCCATTTGTTGATAGTTTTCTTTGTATAGCTTCTTTATTTTTCTGATAAACTCCGTAATTATATTTATACTCAAAACGCTGGGTTTCCCCCTTTCGTTATTGACTGGTTTTCTTCCTATCTAAGAGACCTCAAGAATTTTCAGAACTTCATCTAATGTAGTAGTCATCTCGGTCCTCTACTATGTTAAGGATGGTGGTGACGCCGCCCTCATTCAAAAGGACTTAGACACGTTCCTGGACCACAATGCCTTACATCTCAATTTTAAGATATGTGAGGCTACGTCCTTTTCCAGGAGCCTTAATCCACAAGTTTGTGACTACAACTTGAAAAACTTGATAGGAAACTTGACTTTACTCTGCATATTAATACTATTGTATTTAGAGGCAACTTAATCTTAGGCTTTGTAAAGCGTTGGTCTAGAGAGTTCTCGGATTTCCCAACTTTGATTCATTTGTAATATTAAATTGAAATTAATTTAAAATATTAATTTTTAGGTAATTATGTCGCTGGAATCAAACAGCTTTGACCACCTTGAAGTTTTAGTATGTTGGATAATACGTCATACGTCAACCCCCATTTGCCAATCAAAGCAAAAGCAAAGATTTATAAAAAAAAGAGAAAAATTTTCATATTACACAAAATTACGCAAAATTCAATAGTTATTGGGTAATATAAAGCTGATACCTACAAAGTTTTTCGTTTTTTAGAAATACTACTGAATAATTATGCAATTTTGACCACTAAATCTGGCGGTAAAATTTGCCTAGCACGGCAGAATTTTGAGATATCCTAACCTCAAAGTGCCAAAAAGTTTAATTTTTGTATTATTAAATTAAACTAAATTTAAAATCTAATAATATTTATCAATTCGAATTCTATATGTAAAACTCTATGAAAGTGTCTATAGATGTAAGCTAGAACAGTGATGGCCAAACTCACACTACTTAGTGTGAGGAGCGCTTAAAAGCTTTAGAAGAATTTCGTACTGTTTGTTTAATTTAGAACCTTAAAATGTTTGCAAAAGGTTGTATATTTAAAGATATTGTATAATTGCTTGCAAAACTACTTAAATATGACGATTTTTTTTAACTTTTGTGTGCTTTGTTGATTAAAAAACGCAAAAACAACAAACCGAATACAGTCAAACAAGTGCATATATGAATTTAAAAGCTCAAAAGATCACTTGCCCGCGGGCATAGGTTTGGACATCACTGAGCTAGAATATTCAAATTTTAGGATATTCCATGTGATACAAATAGTCTTTTAAATTGGCGTGTCCCTGTGTTAACTAATACTTATTTTTGGGCAAAAGCCTGATGTCGTAGAAAAAAATCGAGTTCAGAATCGTAAATACGAGGTCCCAATTTATTTTTATTATTACTAATAATATTTATTTTACTTAACTCTTTGAAATATTTATGCTCACCATTCCATCCGTGTAATCTATCGTTTGTTTTTTTGTTGCTCAGTTTGTAAATTTTCTTTTCTTGACGTCGTTTTCTTTGTGTATCGGTTATGTTAGTATTGTTTTCTCGTTGGACTTTATACCTTTGCTTGGTTTGGTACCGTAATTTCAGTTTATTTTAAAATTTTATTAGAATTATTCACTTTTGATCCTAAGAATATGGAGAAAAAAGGGCCGATTCCTCAAAGCTCCCACAAGCATATTACAACAGGATGTGCACGTATTCTGAGATTAGCTGCTAGCGATATTAGTATTTTTATAATCCATCAGAGAAGCTATATCCTACAATTTAAGAATAAAAAATAAAAAAATTTGTTTATTATGTTGCGATCACCTGTTTAGCGTTTTTAAAAGGAATTACTAGTTTTATTGTTATTTACATATAAGGTTTGAAAAGAGACATAAATTAAATAGAATTTTTAAATAGCATATTAAATTCTTTTACAGTGTACTCATGGTATCCAAGAAAACAAACTTCAACGTTAAAAGCTTACTATACCACTCAAGAAAGCTTTAGTAATAGCGCAATGTACCTCAATCTATGGGAACTGAAGAGAAACTCAAAATGAACTTACCGAAACTTTTTGAATTCCAAGTCCAACTTGCCGTAGGAATTCAAAGCTTGCTGAGGTGAGTTTGGTTTTACAGTCTCCCATATTTTTACAGTCGCGTCGATTTTCTTAGCCGGCTTTCTGTAATATAAAATTATTAAATATTCAAAAATGGATTATTTTTTGTTCAATATAGTTGAAATTGAAACTGTTTGCTTTTACGTACATATGTATACTACTAAAACGCAAAAAGTTTCGAGTATCCAAGATTATAGTTCGAAAATAAAAATGAATTTTTAATAATAAAGTCTATTGGCAAAATTATATAGAAGTACTTTAGGATATAAGGAATTCTAATAGAACTCGCACAATCCAAATAGGACTACAGGTTCTTTCAATATTTTTTATGGCATCAACCTGCAAAAATCTTCGTCTATCATAAAACTTGCGGCAAAAGGTTCGCCTACCTTGTACAAATTACAACAACATTATTATGTAAACATTATTTTGTAAAGAAACTACGAACGATCAACTAACAGTTTGAATGTTTTGAAATCATATTGTGAGTAAGAACGTTCAATTTAAAAAAAATAAAATATTACCAAATGTAATAAAACTAATTTGCAATAAATTATATGTATACTATATAAAAACCCATCAAATGTTTCGACATAATTCACTAAAAAAGGAAAGAAATCTGAATTCTATTCATAGAGAAATTAAGCCTGCTAACCATTAAATTAACTTATAGGAATTGCGTAAACTTCTCTCTACCATTTAGTAACGTCATCATTTCGTCGGATAACATCCTGCATACGTCTAGGCATAGTACTAGTTCTTCACACTCAGCAGGTGTTATTGAATCCCAGATCCTTTGTATTTTCCTACGAAGGACATCCATTGTGGCAGCCGGA
Source organism: Leptarthrus brevirostris (assembly GCA_964036015.1). Classification (NCBI taxonomy): domain Eukaryota; kingdom Metazoa; phylum Arthropoda; class Insecta; order Diptera; family Asilidae; genus Leptarthrus; species Leptarthrus brevirostris. The sequence goes on along the minus strand of OZ038372.1, from coordinate 153,438,438 downwards.
GAAGACCTCAATGTCTTTTTCCATTTTTCCCCATGTGCTCTCAATGGGAGAAAGGTCCGGACTATTTGATGGCCATTGCATTAGTGAAGAAATAACTAAACTAAACGGCTGTAAACGCAATTTTCTGAAGCATCTCACAACTCCAAACATACTTTCCACTACAAACGCATTTTGAACATGGCCGTAGTAATTTTTGTTTTCTAGGTAAATTTGCGAAAAATATTACTAAGTACAACAGCCCCAAAAATATTATATTTACGACGTCTCTGCGCCAAATTAAACCAAGTTCAAGCTAAACAAAACAAAAATTAGCCAAATGTAAACCAGAACGAAAATGAATTTTTCTTACTACCTCTAATTAAAATTGCTTAGTAATTAACTTTGTTTACACATTAAGAGCTTATTTACTACCTATCTGTAGCGAAATATTTTGAAGAAACTTATGTATGTATTTAGTTTATTTTACAATGGAAACTATTTTCACTTCCTTTATGTTTAAATTCATTAGGTTTTTTTCACAAATTAACACTCTCTAAAGCGAGCGAACATAAAAGAAAACTTTTTCGGCACTTGTTTACATTAAAAATGACAATTCAAGTATCTTCTTCTTATTGACGAATTTTAAAGTCGCCCTATCGTCCCCCATACTTCTTCATCAAACGAGATGCTTCACTCACGTACAGGATTTTTACACGGTATAGCTATTCCATTTAGTTCTTTCTTCGTAGCTTCATGTTCTTGAAAACATTGCTTTGTTAATTTGGCCGTATGACAACTGGCCTCGTCCTGCTGGAGAATATATTCGGCTCCTGGTCTTTCGAAAGCAGGTATTGATGTAAGAAAGTAATTTTACAGAATAGTCTGGTACGTGCTATTTATTGTTAGTATTAGTGAAGCACAGTTGACCAACTTCTAGAGCTGACATACATCCCCAAATCATTACAGAGCTTGGGAATTTTATTTTTCGACTTAGGCAGTCATTTTGGAATGCTTCAGTTTTTTTTTTCAAATAATGCGTTTTTTATAGGATTGCATGTTTAACTCAAAGCGTGCCTCATCACTCCATATAACTGATCGCCACTGGTTAAGTGTCTAAAAACGTAAGTAGCAACAGCTAAGTTCCTTCCTTAGTCGTAAAATTTAGAGATTACTGCGGGATCCCATAACTGAATATCAGAAAATTTCTCTTTTAGATTTATAACCCATTAATCTCATCCTTCTCCTACAGGTAACCACAGAAACACTTTTTCCTATGCTCACACACTATATTGTACAAATTCCAGACTCGGTTGCAGCACGATTATCTTTAATTGTTTCCCTAAGATTCGACTTTCCCTTGAAGTAGTCAGTCTTGGTCGTCCTGGTGTGGCGAGGATTTTGCCAAGTTATTTGATCATCATATTGGATGCTGTGAAAGAAAAACGGCTGTATTTGGCGAAGAATAGAATTCTCTTATGTCAGGACAATGCAACCGTGCACATTTGTGTTATCACCATAGCAAAATTTCTGGACGCGAATTGCTTCCGCATCCACCAGATTTACTTCCCAGCGGTAATAACCTATTTCTAAATCTGAAAAAATGGCTCGGCATAAAAGGATTTAGCTCAAATGTTGAAACAAACGCCTATTATGAAGGGCTGAAGAGATCATAGTTTTTAGTTGGGATACAAACCATGGAAAACGTTGGAATAAGTGTATCGAGCTAAAAGGAGACTATGTTGAAAAATTCTACACCTAAAAATGTTCTTTTTTTTTAAAGCCAGTACCATATTATACATCCCTAGTATTTTTTTATTAAATTCCATATAATAATTATTCCGCAGTTTACAGAAAAAAAGATTACAATTTCCTGCTACATTTCCACCTGGAGACTTGTGAAACATATTTGGCAATACTTAAAAGCACGTGTCAAATCCCATTTATAAAACTTCTTATTATAAAATATTTCTTGGCATCCCATTTTTTAACAAGATAACGGTTCTGCTCATACATAACAACAAACTAAGAATGGGTTTAATGGGTTTGATTGGAAGGAACAGATTAGAGTGCACAAATGTAATTTGAATCCAACAAAATATGCTCTTTATACATCGCTATCATATTTTAAACCGACTTCTAGTAAACTTCTATTTTTTAGGTTAACGAAACACATTCTGCGAAAACCAAATCCCTCCAGAATCCGGATAACATTAGTAGAAAGGTTTTAAGTCAAAAGTCACAGGGAAGCACTTCATGCAATCGCCATTTTTATTTCCTGCAGCACAACACTCATGTTGGAATCCTCTTTGTGTCCGAAGTGGGTTTTCTCTGTTGTCAGCGGGTATATAAATAAATTTTCGACTTTAATGTAGTTCTGTGCAAAATAAAAATAATCTGCAGTCTTGTGTGAGGAAAAAATTTTCAAAGGGTATTTTAAGATGGAATGCTTTTCAGACAATTTTATTTGTTGGAATGCACAGAATAGTATTTGCACTTAATTGCGAGGAATTTTATTTGTTACAGGACATACGAGTTTGTGAAGTATTTAAATTATACTTGAACGACCTCTATTTATACATAAGTTTGTGAATAGACTACTATATACTCCATAAAAAAATACTTCAACAAGACCGGGTTACGGATCACTGTGCCATGGGTTATTACGTAAAAGTGGAAAACGTTGAGAAAACTACGTGCCACTTCTATCTGAAAAGGGATGAGATTCCAGAACATGTTACCTTGCATTATACAGAGCCTTCAGTCATACAAAACTTGTAATCTAGAAGCCATTCTCGTCGCCGAGGATACTTGTAGCAAAAGCAGCCTTCTAAACCAACATTGAGAACTTTTAAATTGGCGGCTTTAAGCAGATGATTGTCTTCTCTTTGTAAGATGTCAGGTGGATTTAAAAAAATTATATTGAACAATTTTTTTAACAGTACGTTGATACCCACTCGGACAGAAGTAATTACGTAATGCTCATTATGTACCCGAAATTGAGAAGTTTATTCAATCCAAATTTCATCTTACTCGCGGAAATTGAACTTGTTCAAAATTAGAATAAAAAAGCGTAAGCCAGTTTCACCTGGGGAGCGATCAATTAACACAAATTGGTATGACATAATTAATCAATCTGCCCCACACCCTAAAAGATTGTGCCTCTACTTAAAAACCGTCAACTTACCTGTTGTATTCAGGGGGAATAAAATCGATTGTTTTTTTTCCAGGAACTTCTTTTGCATAAATAATTGGTATCTAACTAGTACAAAATTTCTTAGTCTCTTAAGCACTTTGGGATAATTTTATCAATCAATCATTGTCACAGTTTTAGACAAAAATATTGAAATTGACGTGAAAATCAATCAAAATGTGAAAGGGGGCGCAACACATTCGCTTCCGTAACTCTCAGTGTTTTAGTATTTCATTAACGTGTGATTCCCCCCATCTTGGAATAATCGTTTTCAGAAAAGCACAGAAAACCTAAGCATTCGTTCCGAAGAAATTTATTTAGATGGTCTTTAAGGGTGATAATGTAGCAATCCTGGAATCAAAGGTGGAAGCGTCTAGAAATCCAATAAATTGTTAAATTCAGAGAGAAACGTGTGGTGGTACGCGTACTTGAGGAAAAGTCATAAGAACCCCAAAGCTATAGGATCAAATTCGAGAAAACATTGAGATGCCAGGGGGAAAAACGAAAATCCCGAGGCCAACGAGCACGCTATGGAAATAACTTTCAAATCACAGAGCTACAACGGATTTGTACACGAGAACACTGTTGAATTGTAAATGAGTAGAAATTAGTCTGCGAGTTTGAAAGTACTTTAAGATGAAAAACTGATATAAAAAGAAACCCCGATGAAGTATGTTTTATATATAAAACTTGAGCGATCCCCGCCAGTGTTAATTTAATTACACTGGACCCTGAAGCAAAACCAATTCAAGTTTTTTCGTTTATAGCTTAAACACGCCCGGAAAAGTTTACCAAGATGTTTGTTCTAAGTTTGCTTGGTTTACGGGCAGTTTACAACCTCGTGAAGGTGCACCCAGTTTGTACACAATCATTGGCCAAAGGAGATAAGATTTCCGAAGGTGGACTTAACGTTGAACTCTAACGAGATTGTTCGAAGTATGAAATACGCTGTTAAAGTTTTTATGACTTTTCCTACGGCAGGAATAATTTAGCAGGTCTACAAAGTATAAACAAATGCAAATGGAAATATTTTTGCCTTTGGATTTCTTTATAGCTTTTTACTTCTTGGTTTTTGTTGTTGTTTGTTCTGGCGAGTTTATCTGCCTTTACATTCAAAGCCTGCTTTGGTTTCATTTAGCTTCTAAACCATTAAGATATCTTTAATTTTCCGATGATTGTGTAAGTTGAAAAAAAAAATTTGTTTTCTTGCTAAAGCTGAAATCTACAATACTTTATCTGGATTGGGTGCACACCTTACGCACAGGTGTTTAGTTTACTGCAACAATAATAAAGTACTTCTATTTGGGTAGATCCTATGATGAGTGACGAGTATAGTTATTTTCCGGATTTTAAAAATTGTACGCTTTTTAAAATGAAAACGTCTGGATTGCGGTTTAGTAGGGCTCCCACTACTATTTGCCTGCAAAATGCATGTAAAAACTTCTCTCTGGCGAGAAGTTAAAATGTTGTTGATGAAAAATGTATATGTTCCATATTTTGAATAAAATATTTTCATCAATGACATCTTTTTCGAACATTAAGTAAAAAAAAAAAATTCGATCTTATATGGGTGGGGGGGGGGGGAGATCCTCCTGCCCCTGGTCTTATATCCATCCTGCTTTCCTAAGAAATCTCCAGACGGTTGTCATTTCTATGCCCTGAAGCTCAGCAAGCACTGTGAAGAAGTAACTACACACAGTACCCTGTCTCTTCTTGGCACCAGAGACGGAGCTGGATCAATGGACAAATGGCACGACCATCATACCATGGTTCTAGAGTCAGAACCTCGGTATCCCCTAGAGTTTTTAAAATATAATTAAAAAATCCGCTCCGTCTCAGGGCTGTTGTCTAGCTCGCAGCGATAGAAAATGAAACAAGACATTAATGTTACCTCATTCCCCTTACCCTAATTTCCTTACGGCAAAGCCATCCTAACGCATCATAGGGTTGTCCTCTGGGCTTTGACTACATTACATAACAAAAAACGAGGGCAGAATACTCGCAGAGAACAAGTCGACCTGATTCCACTATTACTATTCCGAATCCTCACAGCTCGTGGTGCAATGCCTCGTTAAAACCCCTATTAGATTCCTGGTGTCGGTTCTGCTACCACTAAAAAGTACGTAAGTTCTCCTCTTACTGAGCAGTTGTCTGAAAAAGTAGCACAGATAACACTCGACTACAACAAATTGGGTCATAATTGTACCTGGCCAACTGGGCATAATTTCCGACGTAATTTGATATGTAGGATCCAAATCCGAGGACAGAATTTGGCCATCAGATCAAGATTTTGAGATATTTGATGTTTTTTTTTATACTTTACAGGATGCACAAAATTTGTTTGGTTTTTTTTCTAGTTGCATCATTTAATGCTACTCTTACCCTTAAAAATAAGCTATTGATCGGATAAGTGATAATGATGCAACTAAAAAAAAAATACAAACAAATTTTGTGCATCCTGTACATAACCAAAAAAATACGCAAAAAAACCATTTTTCGAGTACATAACCTCAAATATCTCAAAATTCTCACCTGTTGACCCAATTCTAACCTCACATTCTAATTCTTCACAGCAAACTACATCGGAACTGACATAAATGCCGGTATACTTCAGGGTTCAGTTCTTTCGCCTATCTTATTTATTATTTTTTACTAATGACCTTTTATCTCTCACATACAATCCTATTCATAGTTTCCCTGATGACAGCACTTTTGATTTCTCGTATTCTTTTGGTTCTATAATAAATTATCGTGGAAACTCTGTAGCCAATCAACGCATGTTTGGATTATGAAATGACGACATTTCTACGATTTTCGCTTGAAGCAGAGCGAATGGTGTATCGTTTATCGCATCCAAAACTCAGTGCTGTTTAATGTATCTTTAAAAACATCGACCCCACCATTAACCCATTTCTGTCGACAAAGTGAATTTGGAAAGACTTGGGCTCCCTTCTTTGGAAACTCTAGAATGCAGGCGCAGACAAAAAGTTCGTACATTTTATGAGAACATATTTTTAGTGGTCGATTTTATTCAGAAACTGTCCTCATTATCATTCATAACCGCAGCTTGTTGCTTCCCTTAAGTATTAAAGCCTAGAGTTTCAAAAGATAACATAATTTGCAATAAAAGGGAACCATTTGTCTTATAGATTTTTAATAAGCCAGCAACTCCTTTTAGTAATTCTCCATCGTTAATTTTCTTGCCAGACTTCAAACGGTAATTTCTAATTTTTGAGATTGGTGAATTATGCATAAATGCAAATAGGATGAATCTGTTCGGAAATTTAAAATGCATAGATTCATAAAATGAAATAAATTTTCATATTTTGACTTCGTGATATGAATAAAATCTCTACCAAAATACACGTAGGTGCGCGCAATTCATTGCGTTGCACTGTCAGCCCTCGTTGATTTTAAGATTCTTTCAAATCAAGTTTGCATCAGGTGCAGAGAATATGGTAAATCGCAAGTAAGTGGAAATTCTTTAAAGAAATCGTACATATCCGCGATTTCAAAACTGTATGACATTTGAAAATGACAACAGCTGTATTCACGAATTCAAATTATTATATGTAAAGTAGACGGCAGAAAACACAAGGTAAATTTAATTCAAAGTTCAAATATTCTGACAAATTTTGCAATTTTGTTTTTTAATATGCAAAAAAGATACGAAATTTCTAAAAGGCAGCTCTTTTGAATACTGTGCACGTACTGAATATGTTTATTTTCTCTTATGAGTACTCCATGACTACGTCATAACTTTGTAATTCGTCTTCGGAAAAAAAGTAGAATTTAACCTGACTCGTAATTGGAGTAAAGGAACAAGGAAGTTGCAATATGTTCCCAATGAAAGCGGAAATTGTCACATGTTCGGGAAGCTATAATGAGTTAGAGGCTTGGCATTTTCTTTGGTAGGTTGGTGTGGAAAGCTAAAATTTTTTAAATTTCAGATTGATTAATATCATCATGCAACAACTAATATTCAGCATATCCGCAAATAGACCGTAACATTTTGAGAAGTTTAAATCGACTATAGTACGAGAACTCGCCGTCAAAATGCCGCCGATAAGTGGACCGGTTTAAATCTTTATAGATCCTAAAAAAATAATCCAGTTATACTAAGGATAGGTACTAGGACTTGTCATAATTGTAAAAAAATGTAGGTAAGAAATTTGACTTCAAGTTGTCGATTAGGCAAAAAAATTGTCAGAAAATCATTCTTGTTATAGTTTTCTCCTGAACATGTTCGAATCATTTTCTGACAGTCCCCTCTACATGTTTTGATTACTTTTCTCTTATATGTTTGGACTTCTGGTCAGGGCAAAGTGACTCTACTTGTTGTAAAAGAATGGATCGTTTGAGTTCAGGGCCACTTCTCTATATTTCAAGGCTTCTTGCGGCACGCTCACAGATCGTACTACTATGTGTATTCGCCAATAACTTTAAATTTGGTAGATAACCCGAAGACGTAGAATTGGGCGACCACGCAACACATAGAGAAGATAGGCAGAGAAGGAAGGTACCCAGATCAACAAATTTAATTTAATTTAACCAGTTGAAGGCGTTGGCGCAAAACCGGACCAAATGGATAGTCAGTGTAATGGACGCCCTATGTCCCCCAAGGGGTTAAAAAACCAGAGAGAGAGATACTAGTTTACACCGTTTATATATCTTAGTTGGAAGATATGAATTCTAATAAATTTTGGGGTATAGGACAAATTTATTACAAATTCTATCACGAGATATTAAGAAAATATTAATTTTATAAGCAAAAAACAAATTTTAAAAATTACTAAATTATGCTTCTTTTTGTAGCATTCTGATTATGACAGACCAACATTTTGTTAGTTAGTTAATGCTACTGACACACATTGGTATCGATATCATAATACCACTCTTACTATAGTATGAGACTACCCCTGACGCACATGATTCATGGTATGTAGTTGTCATTCACTGGCAGTTGTCAATATTGTGAAGTGTTTTGTTTTTCATTTCTAAAAAAATTTCCAACACTTTTACAATCGTACAACTTTTCCTTTTTGCTTTTTCTTAACTATTGTGTTTAAGGACTGGATTTGTAAGACTTTTATAATATTTTTCAGAGTTTTTGTGTCAAAAATTAAAATCTTCTTCTTTAAAATGTTAGCGACATAGCAGTAAGTAGAAAATAAAACATAAGTGGGAAGATGGCGCTGATGTCATTAGATTCGTGGTATACCAGGTCAAATTTGCGAATTTCAATACCATGAATATGTGAGAATACCATGTCGTTTCAGATGGTATTGACATAGTACGGAATGACACATATATGGTATACCACGTTGTATTGCAATACCATAGTATCGATACTACATGTCTGTCACTTGAAGATTTTTGAAGTTCGTTGGTGAAAACACCCGCTCTGCTCGTTGCCCACACTGCTCAAGGTTTAGGGAAAAATGTCCAGATGTGAATGAAGGAAATGTGTCTGAAGAGATATGTTTTTTGATAAACTAGTAACAATTTCCTGAAAGTTCTCACCTCTTTAATTTCATAATAATTTCTAATCACCGATAGATCTAAAAAATGTAAGACTCCTTCAACTTTTTTTTCAAAAGTAAATTTTATTGACCCGTATTGACTGTTTAATAATGCTAAGATATTGTCAATTTTTTTCACTTTTTGTACCGCAAACACATCATCAACATATCTCACCCATACCCGTGGGAAATCAGCATTCAAGCTTAATCTTTCTTCAAAATAGGTCATAAAAAAGTTCGCTAAAATGGAGATAAACTTTTACCCATGGAGGTCCCATTAATTTGATTGTACCACTCATTATTGAACCCAAAAATATTTTGATTAATACAAATTTCCGTTTATTCCATGTATATTTCTGCGCTATAATATATAAATATTTTGGTCTCTTCTATCGGTAAACTAGAAAATAAAGCTTCTACGTCAAAGGAAATCAATACTTCATCCTCTGTTACTTTTTTGTTTTTTTTTATACGATGTGGCCAAATCCTAGGGGTCAACCCTTTGATGCGTTAGCATGGTTTTGTCCGGAAGGGAATTAGGGTAAGGGAAGTGAGGAAACTTGAGTCTTGTTTTTGCATTGCTGAGAGCTAGACAATAGCCCAGAGACGAAATGGATTATTTTAATTTCTTAATAAAAGCTCACGGGGTCATGTGGTCTCGAACCCGGGACCCATGGCATATTGGTCTTGCCGACCGACGTATAGATACAACTCCGTCTCTCTCTCCGTCTCTACTGTGACATTCTTAACTTTCTCCGAAAAACACCAAATTATTTTGTACATACATATCTTCCAATTTATTATTTATTCAATTTACTAAACTCATTCACTAGCCATTTCGAAATTTTAGATGTAGGTGCATTTACATTGGAACATATAGGCCTCATTTGCTCATTTATGAATTTTTGGTAGCGCATATAAACGAGGTATGCTAGCATTTGTAACTCTTAATTTTCTCCTCCAACTGGGGTCATCAACGTACCGCTCAAATTTTTTAAGAACTCGATTAACCTCGGCTTCCAGTTTTGCCAATGGATTCTTCTTAATTTAGATTTTTTAGCTTGCAAACTTCGCAGATATGAGGGGTATAGTATTTTTTCCGCTAATTTTCGGGCATAAGTCTAAAACTAATGCGGCTTAAAATAAAAATTTTTTATATTTATTTATTTCATTTATTTAAAATTTTTTTAATACTTAAAGTTAAGCCTCCGCCACAGGGTATATTATTATTATTAGTTATGTAGTTCTTCCTGCCTATTTAATTTAAAAGATATATTTCTCAAATTGTTTAAATTGAAATAGATCCGGACAAACGATCTATATAACTGTGCCAAATGCCAAGCTGATAGCGATAGTAGTTACCGAGAAAAACGGGCATGACATACGGACAGACACCAAAGACTCAGCATAACGGATCCATTGGCCTTTTAGGTACGGAACCCTAAACATAATATTTGTAATTTGTCAATTACCTGTATCTCGATGTCCAATTTGGAGTGGATGGTTCAATATCGTATCATTTCAAAAACGCTATATTTGAAGAAATTCCATTTGTTCAATTCACCGAATTCAATTTTTAATTTGACCTCAGACCACAGAATCAAATTTCAAAGTCTACCATCGAATTATAACTTTGTTGTCGTATCGCCTTTTTTAAAACCATTTTAAGGGAAATTTGATATCTCAAAAAGTGATTATCTAAAGTGAAACGATAAAGGATTGAAATCTCATACGCAATTCCTTGACGAATTCAATCTTGAAGACTAACTCCTTGTTGACGAATTAACTTTGAATCATTTACAAGCAATAAATTAATCAGAAAATTATATATTCATATGCACACATGGTGTACAATTTAATTCATTTATTTAAAATGCTTTCTTAAATTTTCATCGAAATAAAGTATATCTAAAAGTGCAGTGTATGTATTAGTAGTTATATTAAGAATTGACGGCAGGTTGTTGGCCGTACTCTAAAACGACAAAATTGCTTAAAACCCATATTACGAACGTGACAGCGAATTGGCAAATGGTATTTCGGTTTTTACATCTCACGTGAGCATTTACACATTTATGGGATTTCTGTCATCATGTTATTTTAAACTGAGCTAAAAGTGTGACATCTTCTCTCTTAATTTACAGAATTACTTACAAATTGCAAGCATAGTAACGTAAATGTTTCCAAAATGTACATACAAATAAAAATTTAAAAATTCTAAAATTAAATATATTTTACCTTTAATTTAACGCTTTATACATTTATCCTGAAATGTGCCAGATTTATCCTTAAAATATCTCCGTACCCAGAAAATTCATGTTCAGTTGTGGTTAAAAAAAATTTTAATTTACGGTAGAGTCCCTTTTCCTGGCCAGAGAATCAAACGAGCCTAAACTGTGTCCAGTCTACAGTAAACGCCGAAATGGTAATCCGAACGGCTTTAAAAATTTTCTGGGTCAGTTAATTTTTTTAGACCCTTGAGAAGGAATTATCCTTACCGAGTTAGTCGATGGCGTAGAATCAAGTTTGCCCAAAACTTATGATTGAGAATTCAAGGAGCGTTTCACATTTTATGTCTTTTCAGGGTTGCCATCGATTTCACATTTCAGAGAACACTTTGTGACTGCTTGCGGTTGTTACTAAAACCATATTTACACGAAGACAGTTTATTTTTATATGCACAGTGGAAGGAGTATTGAGTATACCCTGGCTATGCTGCCGGTGTAATGTTCTTTGGAAATTCCTCTCTACAAGAAATTCTATCAATTAAATGGAAATTTTGTTAATCCTCTGATGATGATGTTTTCTCCTTGCTGGCAGTGTTGCACAATATTATCGTCTCATAAAAGCAACCTATTTTATGTTTGAGTCTTCTCTTCTATATTCAATAAACTTTCCAAAATACCAGCGCTGCATAACTTACGATTATATCCAACCTAAGTGATGCTTGGTGTGCTTTTGGATTTTAGGAGAAAAAGCTATTTACCATCGCAGGGAAGTACCATGATTAGTTGTAAATATAATGACAAATTACCCTATTAAAGCGAAGTCAATTTCTGTGAAAGGTCCTTAATGGAGGGTTTTACGATCATTTTCCTTTGTAAAACCCTTTTTACTAGAAAACGTAATGGAACCTACATGACCGTTTTTTTTTGCTTTGCTCAGACGATAAGAATTTTATTGATTTCGATAAGCTCTGGAGTATTTTTTGGATTAAGTTTGGTAATAACTGGCTTTGATGACGCTGACAAATTCGAAATAGATTTTTGTATTGCAATATGAATGGTTATTGATCAGAGTTAGATTGATTATGTAAAAAGGCAGATAATTTCTTGTACACCCATTGCTATCTTAAAATTAAAAAACTGGTTACCGTTAAAGAAATCATTTCTAAGTATAATGCCATAATAATTGTTGGGTAGAAAAGTTCAAGTGAGAGCCTTATAGCATATAGACAGACAATTACCATATAAATTTCTAGCTCAGCTATCTGGCTACATAACATCTGATAAGTAACCTATCGACTGGAGTTCCACAGGGTTCATGGCTTGGACCTCTTATAGTCAGCCAATTCGTGAATGATCTTGCAAACAATGCAATGACGGACTGTACTTTTAAAATAAAAGAGGTAAACGTAGCTTTATCTACGCATATCCTTACTTTGGTTCTTCGACAAGTGTAACTCAATATTGTTATAGTCGTTTTGATCATCACCCCCAAATCTTTACGTATTCTTTTGACAAGTAAATGAAACAGGATCACTTGCTAACGTTAAGAAGCAGATATAAAAAAATAGGTAAAAAACTTTTAAGTTAAACGGTTTTCTTTAACATTAGATAATATACTAAAAGCTAGTTAATAATTATAGGTCGCAGATGTGGGGCTTACCGAGATAGATAGGTATTACCTACTGGTAAAAAATCGTGAAGTTCTCTGTTGTCGGAGGCCAAGATCGACTGTGGATCGATGCATCAGCGTAATAAGTAAACAGGGGCTTTGATCAGACTTAAATAAAATGAGGGGGGAGGGGGGTTCCTGGCCCTCATCTCTTACCATTTGAATTCAAATGTAAATCAGAATATGATTATCACTTGGCCCCTTGGGCAAGGGTAAACTTGAATTCTTTTTAAGACCAACATAGGATACAGTCTCAAAAGAGTCACCAAATATACTATTGATCCCCAATAGTCTCAGGATCATTAGACCTAAAGGGGAAGGTTAATAGTCACACCTACGCTTAGAATCGACGGATCTTTAAACTGCTTAGGTTCGCAACACATTCTCAACCTAATTATATTTGGGTATATAATTCAGAAAACTTGTCCAATCGTACGCAGAAGCGAGTTGTTTAACATGGAAAAAATACAGCTACTGGATCGAAACAAAACACAACGTGTAGAGGGAGGTGAAAACCAAATTCCGATTCAATTAAACCGATCATGAAGACATCGTAACGCTTCTTCAAGAAAGCCTGCATAAGTCATTAACCAAATCTCAGAATTGGGAAAGCCCACAAGAAGTTATGGCGTTGATCAAGGACAAAATATATTGAGGAGCGACGAAAATATAAGTGGCCGGCCGTCATTATCCAGCGAGCTCTTCCAGCCAATAGAAGGCATATTAAAATCGCAATAGAACAACAACTCGTTAGGTAGCAAGCATTAGGTCAATGAATTAACTCAACTTCAGCACTTGCAGATAGTGACATATTATTATCACGGGGTGAAAAAAGCTAATCAGTTTTGGCAATCCGGCTCCAAGTCCTCCCATAATTGTGAAACTGGCCTGTTAAATGTTTACCACAGATATCAGAATTGCTTTAGATGAAAATAAATATAGGGCTCTGGTTCTCCTTGACTTTTCTAAGGCCTTTGATTCCGTAACCCATTAGCTTATCAAGTTATCAGGAAGTTGGGCAGACATTTCAATTTCGATTCAACAACTCTTTCTCTTATCAACTGCTTCTTGTCGGACCGCTCCAAGTTTGTAAGAATAAAGGAATCTCTCTCCGATATCTTGCCTGTGCACCAAAGAGTAACCCAGGGTAAGTGCTAGGTCTTCTACTCTTTTGTTTATTTATAAACTAGCTGCACGTACCCGGCGTTCCTCTGACTTTTGTTAAGTGAGCATAATTTTTAATTATTTTTCAGGATTGCGTGTGGACTAATTTACGACACCTGTCTTGAAGATCAATTTGCGAGGGATAATTTCTTATGATTCCTTTAACTGACATCGTGGGACTTTAATTCTTGCTCCAATTCGATTTTGTAGGGGTGCAGTTTTACATCTTTCTGCAAAATGCGGTGTAGTAATGATATATGTAAACCTAAAGCACTTTCGGACTTACTAATGGAAAGGTTCGGATCGTCAGGAACAGACTGTTTTACAATCTCCACGTTTTGGTCCGTTCTTGAATAGTTTTGGCGCATCATTTAGGTGGAAATTTTTGTAATTTTCTCGCACACATATCGCGAGAAACGCTCCATATCGACTGAATTCCTATAAGACAGACTATTGATTGACATACTCCCCGCAACTCTTAAGTTTGTTGCATTTACAAACTAACTTGCCAAATACATATAAACTTTCTTTTGAGAAACCTGGCACTTTGCTTTGAATTTATGGTAATTTAAATACAAATTTGTTTTTGTTTGTTTATCCATCTTAGATGCTTCAAGAGTGATCAGATACAATTAAGTCTCGTTATGATGTACCTCAGGGTTCGGTTCGTGGCGCGTTATTGTTTGTTATTTTTGACATAACTGGACAGCTAAATCATGATAAAATAGCATAAGTCTCTGATATGAATGTATGGTAGTACTGAAAGACGATGATCTGGTTGCCAGAAAAACAATTTAAAATTGAATGCAGCTACGACAAAATACATGATTTTTAATGGGTAAAATAATCTACAAATAAGTATGAATCATAAAGGGCTTGAAAATTGAGCGAAGTAAAATATCTTCGAAAAAATTTAGGGCGTCAGACGAATACGTAAATGTGCGTCACTGGAGAAATAGATAAAGATCTACAATGTCATGGTCCAAATAGACCTTGTATATCGCCTAACAATGATGTTTCGGGTATCTCAGATAAAATTTAAAGGAATACTGCTCCGGAATAACGCGATGTGAGTGATATTAAGATGAGATAGAAGGATGTCAATTAAAATAATTCTGAGTGCGTTGAAATGGATGGCAGTGAAGCAGAAAAAAGTAATTCCTTTATTATTTTTATTTTTAAAATAAAAAATCTACTAGTACCAGATTACTCAAGAAGAAACTTATGGTTTATCAGTGAAGTGTAACCTTATAGTCTATAAAGTGGACATAATTTTAGGCTATGTGGACATACGAGGACCGGAGGCGGTCCAAATAAGGAGAAATCCTGAGTGGATTGTTCCCATGGACCCCCCCTTAATGCGAACCTGAAAAAACTCCGCTGTACTGACACAATCGTCTGGAATGAACAGGATAGCAAAGTGTCCAAACCTTAGAAATCAGAAAACATCGTCGACCACCGCTTGATATAACCTAGAACTGAATTATTCCTAAAAACAATGTAGTTTATGCGACGAATATTAGGTAACTACTTATTTCTTCAAATCATGAATTTAAATCATCTTGGATACGGGAAGATTCACAACTGATCCCACGCATGCCGCCCACATAATCAGAGGGACAATTTCGTCAATGGCAAGTATAAAAAGCAGTGGACTCACATAGCTACCTTGCGGTACACCTGACGAAGTCATAACGGCTCTAGATAATTTGTAGGTAAGAACAGATGCAATCCCAACTATATTGCTAGTTGGGAAGTCCAACTTTCCAATCTTAAGCATAATTACAGTATGAGGAGGTTTATTATTAGACGCAATCGGTTTGGAGACCAAGTGGAAAGGATGAGATTATGTAGGAGGTAAATTCTACCAGGAGAACCACTGACAAGAAATCTACTGGCTTAAAGAAACTTGTTGAAGGTGAATTCTAATGGAGTGAGTAGGGCATAAAAACAATGCAAAGTTGTCGCTATATCAGGCGCGCTGCTACTGGAGAACCCGTTGTGCCACATTGTAGACGAATAATTAAATTCTTATTGATATTTTCGAATTTGAGAATGGTACGAGGGTCATTATGCAAGTTATAGCGAACACTATCAATGTATTTCATGAATAACGATGAAGACAACGTTAGAAAGCTGTCATAATCACCGACGAAATCAGTAAGTAAGTTTTCCACAATCTACTTTCCCTATTCTTAAGTCTCCCTAGTTCTCTGGTATATAACAAGTAAGAACGACAGAATGATTTCGACAGCTTGAATGGTATACACGAAGTAAGCAGAACGCAAATCATATAGTAAAACAAACATATTCATCAATGTCTTTATTACAAAATGGTGATAGGAAATCGATTAAGAGGATCCTGTCTATGAGATCAGAAGAGTCCGTCCTTTTAAAATCAAGAACATACTGATCTAAGTTAGAATCACCAATATTAGAATCATCGAGCAAAAAGTAAGTGGGTGGGGACAGCAAGTAAGTTACGAGAAGCCAATCTGACAATAGTGTTGCACGAATCAGAAGGGAAAGTAAGATTTAACTGCCATAACAGTTCTTTACATCACTCACTTGGTGTAAACCAGAGGAGGAGATGGCGTCAACAAAATGAGAGTTTTTAGCAGTACGACAATTTAAGGGAAGGTAGTCATCGTCATAAGCGTTGAATACTCATTGAACGTTGGGTAAATTAAAATCATCGAGAAGAATGATTTCTTCATATTATTAATGAAAACTAAGCTAAGAATTAAAATGTCGAAAATACTTCGACCATTTGGGTCAACACAATTTATCGAATTTGGCGGAATGTAAGAACAGAGTAGGATAACGTTCACCTTCACAAGAGATAGCTTAAGAGCTAAGAGTTCAGTTGCGAGAGTGTCGGAGACAGTATAGAGTAAGCTGCAATCCAAGTGCGAATTGTATGCAATTAATACATGGTCACCACTAGCCATGTAGTCAGAGTATCTAGACATCAGGCCCGTGCGCAGGATTTGCTCCTGGGAGTTGGAGGGGGGGGGGGGGGGGGGGTGTATCTAATTTAATTTAAAAAAATAAAGGAGCTATAGAAAGAAAACTATCAACACATGGATGTACATAAAATATGATATATTATGCAATTAAAAAATATGGTTGGGGGTTAAACCCCAAAAACCCCCCGTGATGAATTTACGATGACATCATAACAACAGGCAAAAGAAGCATGAAATAACTGGCTTGTTCTTGTTACGTTTTGGTAGTAAAGGGAGAGCAAACTTAGTGTTTTTTGGAATAATGACAGTGACTCTACTACGAGTTTACCACGGGGCACAAATTCATGGCAAGAAATCGGGGGGGGGGGGGGGGGGGGGCAGACATTATTTCAAAGAGATCCCGGAATGATGTCAACTTAAAAGACGAGAGAATTACGAGATCTAGGAAGTTGACGGAGGAACGGAGGGGTGCACAGTAACCAATTCCATACCTTTCCCTCACTTACACAACTAAGGTGTAAACAGAAGTTGATGTATCAAGTCGGGAAACAAAGAGTGATTTCGGTAATTGAGCAATCCTCAGAGTGAAACCCTCTTTTCCCAGATATGAATGGACCTTAATGGGTGTGGATCATGATAGAGTAATTATTATTGTAGATCTGTTCTTTTAATTTAATGGAATGAGAGGAATTATGTACATCTTCTAAAAGGAAATTTATTGAATTCAACTTGATATATAGTGTAATCGGTTCTTAGAAACATAATGAAAACAATTTAAACATGCATCTGTTGAGGGAAGGGTTTTCCAAGAAGTAATCAGAAAGTTACCTGACAGATTGCAGAGAGCCTTATTAAACGATTGTACATATATTGAAGACGAAAAAATAAATATAATTCATGAAATTAGTCGTGTTGCCATTAAATTAAGTGACCATACTTTCTGATGAAATTGGTATGAGCAGGTGAGTGAGTAGGTTGGTCCAAATGATTTCTTTAATTTTCAATATTCATACATATTTTTGCTTAGATTCAATCCCTACAGATGCGCGTGTACAATATATCGGTTAACCTGAGTTAAAGCATTACATTGCATTAATGTCACATTGCTTACCAAGTAAAGTCAAGCACAATTAACTTTTATGAAGCGGTGCAAACGTCCACAAACATTACAGCGGCAAATTGAGACGACCAAAACATACTTATTCAGGAGATGACAAAAAAGTTTTCCTGCCCAATTCCATTAAATGTTTCTCAAAGATGTAATTAGACTTGCTCGTTATAATTCTGATTGCAAAAACCACATAGCTGGCGGCAAGTCACCTTGCGTATCGTCAGGACATCAAAACTAGCCTAAAGGACTCATTTCTTAGGATAAAGTAATTACAGGATGAATGGGCAAATATTTGCTATTTCAAAGAAAAATTATCTAAAAATGTAAATGAGTTATCTACTGTGGTAGATAAGCGGATACAATTTCGGAACCATAAGCTATAAAGATGACAATTCGACCGCACATGTTTGTATACGTTGTTGACGTGCAACAATCCTGCGCACAACACATTTAGACCAATCACATTTTCCCCAAGTTACTGTGGACGTGAAAAACATTCAAAATTTTTCCCATTCCTTTAGTTTCTACTGAACCGGCATGGATGGCAGCACATTAATATTCTGTTGAAGTGTATACGATAAAAGGAATAACGTCCTTTCTTTGTAGCCCACAAATCTAAAAAGGTGTCGAAAACAAACAAAACCTTCGTTTAATCAACTTGTTCTACAGTTGTACCGCAGCAACTAGCCGGGTTTTTTTTGACCCTATAGACAATTCGTTGAGGTCGTGCCCTTAGCATTAATGTTTCGACGTGACTCATCAAGTGTAATAATATTCTTAGTACGTCGGTTTATCAAGTACTTAGGAAACTTTTTCAAGAGAAAAGTTCGCTTTTTGTTCGAAGTTTAAAAAAAAATTTCTTCAAACAAAAACAACAGATAACCAGCATTTTTCATCTTCGTAAAAAAATGTTGGTATATTCAAAACTTTTCATTTTTATCTTATTTGTTCAGATTTCAATCTTTATTTAGGGACAACAAAGGGACTTGCAAAATAATTGAAAAGCTGATACCATTGAAACAAGCATTATTAGGGATTTTCTTTTGTAATTATATTGACATGATAGTACCTATTCAATGACGAATAAAGGCAAGTCTCGAATGCTATTAATACCGAAGTAACTTCTCTTTTGTGAACTATGTTTACGCATTGAATGTATAAAGTTCGCGGTTTCTTATAGCAAAATATAAATCTGTCGTCTCCACGGGTTTTGGAATATTGTTAATACCATAGCAATAGAGACTTAACGAACAGAGCTCGAAGCTATTCGAAGTAGTCATTAATTTAATGAGAATTTTCGGACCATACAAAACTGAATTGACATGACGTGATGGCTGAAAAGTCGGTTGCTTGTAGAGATATCGTGTTTAGGGTTACTTAAATTGTTTAAAACTAAACTAATTAATACTAAGACTGTTTGTACGGAAACGAGTTGACGAAGTGACGTCATTATTCGATAAAGAGGAATTTGCAATTATAAACTAATTAAATACATGAATAGAAGACTTATGTTTTTGGTAAGGATCAATTAGACTTGTTGAGCTTCCCTTTGAAGTTTTGTACTTAAATCACGAAATACTGATTGGCTCTATGTTAAAAGTAACATTCAATCTAGTTAAACCATGAAGTTGAGGATTATTATCCGTGGTACAAAAGAGTTTGCTATCATTCACAACATTTATACTGTACAAATTAAAATAAAATAAAGACAAATAATGGCTGATAAATCGCAACCCTTAGAGGCTACAATTAAATAAATACGTCGATGCTGGTTGACGGTGCTTAAGACTGAACAATGCATTCAAGACCTCGAAGGTTCTTTATTTCTTATACCGGATTTACACGAATGACACAAAGTGTCAATAATTATGACTTCATGTCATTTGATAATGACTTACCATTTACACGACGATAAATAATTATTTACTGAGACCTTTGTCACTGCGTTCCATAATTTTATGAAGAATTTTAATTTTTTCGGTAATGACAGTCAGAACGCTGAGAGTGAATAGTTGTGCTTCAGGTGGGTTAGTAAGTAAGTATGTGCGGTGGGTTGTGGCAAAAGAAGATAGGCAAACGCAAAATTAAATAGTTTAGTGTCAGAATGGCTGAGGAAAGGCAATGGACCAACCGTTAAATCACGGTGTTGGCTTATATGCGGGAATAATGAGGGGATGCTGTTGATGAAGGAGTTAGGGCTGGTGGGCGGAGAAGTGGTGGTAGAAAAAAAATGAATCCTTTTGTATCGTAATGACAAGAAAAACGTTGGCTTGAATGGTTGGGTGAGTGGCGGCGGAGGGGTAGTAATAAAAATAAAAATTATTTTATATTGGAATAACAAGGCCATCGTTGACTTTGAGTTGTTGGCTAAGTGGTGGTGGAGGAGCGGCGGTAATTTCAAAATAATTGATTTTATAACAGAATTATTGAGGCAATGCTAATGATGCGTAGCTAATTAACGGTGACGGGTTAAATGGTGTTTACTTAAACATGGCATGCATAGCACACTTAATTTATCTGAAAAATTAGAAATTTAAAATTGTTCGTTGTGTATCAGAATGGTATTTAAATTGCTAAGGGTTAATTGTGGTGTGTTCTAGGTGCTCTAGTGAATACGTGTGATGGGTTGTGGAAAAATGGGTGGCAAAGGCAAAATGATTGATTTTGTGTCAGTATGGCGGCGATAAGGCAAAGGATCAATTATTAAGTGGCGGTTACGGTTAAGGGTGGAATGGTGGCACCGTTTACTTAAAGTGGTTGTATAAGTGAGGGTGATTGATGCTTGAAGCCAAAATGATTGGTTTTGTAGCAGAATGCCTGAGGTAAGGCAAACAATGAGTCGCTAAGTGACTGTGTGGGCAAAGTCAACGCTATTTTGCCATTCCGATACGAAACAATTAATTTTTTCATTATCACGCCTTCTTTGGCCACCACCTCTCCACTTGTTCAACCTCTAAAAGTCAACGTTGCTCTTGTCATTTCGATTAAAAAAATTAAATTTTTTACTACCATTCTTCCTCCGCCCAGCGCTGACTATTATTCTTCCACTCACCCTTTTGCCTTACCTCAGCCATTCTGATACAAAATCAATAATTTTGTCTTTACCAAAACTCACCTCACATATTACCCCACGTAGAGAACAATTCACCCTTAGCATTCTAACTACCATTCTGATACACAGTAAGCAATTTTAAATTTCTTTGCTTTAAAATTAACCACAACCGCACTTGTATCAATGACAATTTGTCATAAAAAAATTAGCAAATTCATTTTTATTTCACGGCTTGTCACTACTCAGTCATAATGTACAATAAGTACGTGTTTACACGGCATTTACACGATGTCAGTATGATGATAATATTTAGTGACAACAGTTTTCCGTCATCTTTTATGACCGAAAAAAGACCGACTACACGGTAATGACAATTTATGACATAAATTATGATGAATATGTCATTCGTGTAAATTCGGCATTAGTGTGCTTACGGCGTGAGCATTGTCGCATGCGCCGATGATATCATTAGACAAGGCTCTAAATACGAATTAGCGAAATCATGATAGGAGCACCCAAGAAATTAATCTCCTGGGCAGGAACTAGTAGAAAATATATGCAAGGAAATACAAGGTTCAAAGGACAGCTTCTGTCGTATATGCTAAATACTTGAACTTATGCTGGACAGTAAGCTGAAGTGAAGTTTTTTTGAATCTTGTAGGAATATTTTTTAAAATTTATATACCTATAGATTATTAAAACTTATAGCATTGAGCGCGAAAAGATACTGCAGACGTTGTTTAAATAGTCCTTGGGTAATATGAATATTGTTATTATATGTTATGTGTACACAGTATTAATTAACTCAAGTATTTGGTATATATCAAAGTATTTCATAAAATTACTTAAGTGACCTTTTCGCGCTCAATGCTTTTAGTTTTAATAATCTATATTTACCTATTCTTAAAAATAAAGGTAATCCGCAAGGAGGTTTTGAAGAAAAGAGTAATCGGTAGCGATGTGCAGATTAAAACTTAATAGCATCGCGGTTTGGTGGCCAACTTTAAATAAGAAGATATATTCCCGCAGAACAGAGCACAACGGCGCACATACGAAAGTCAATGGGTATGGTAAGTTGACTACTTGCAACTTCTTATTAAGTTTCTGAATATATGCCATTGAAACTGAGAATAAGGTTGACTGTATTTTCACTAATTTCAGCAAATCCTTCGACCGGACTGACCACAGTATCCTTCTCCATAAACTTATGCTTCTTGGTTTTTCTTCTAACTTTGAACTGGGTGATATATCCTACATATTTCTTGATGCATACTCAGATGTATTCGAGATTACGTCTGGTGTACCACAGGACAGCCGTCTCGGACCGTTACTTTTTATAATTTACATTAAGGATGTATCCTTTATTATACGCTACTCATTAATACTCTGTTATAGGGATGACGCTGAGATTTTTTGAAGCATTTTAACTGAACTCGGTAGTTCACTGTTAAATTCCGAGATTGACGCGTTTTATTGTTGGTGCACCATTAATTACTTCTTTTGAATGTCATAAAGTGTCCCCTGCACTTTAGTTTCACTATTAACGGTCACTCTTTGAGAAGATATTTATAAGACTAAGGATTTGGGCGTCTTGATCAACTCGCGCTTTTCGTTTGAGGACAATATTTATGTTATTGTTAATAGAGCGAATGCCTCTTTGGGCCTTATAAAAAACTCGTCCAAAGAATTTAACGATCCATACATTATCTCTCTATCTCTCTGGTTCCTTTAACCCCTTTTAGAGCATAGGGCGTCAATCCATTCATCAATCCATACATTACGAAGAGTTTATACTGCACACTTGTCAGGCCAATTTCGGAATGCGCTAGTTTTGAGACAGTCAGACGTAGATTTTAACATTTGCCCTCCGTGGCCTTCCTTCCAGTTTGCTCTGCCTCCATTGACCGACTAAAATCTTGTCTCTCTGGATTTTTTGTAGATAAATGACGAGATATTGGCTGAACAGTCTTCGTTTTTATTTGCTCGCAGGGCATGAGCCCGTCTCGTCGATGTCTATAATGACAGATGTCTTCTGTCTTCCGCGTAAGCTTTGTGAAAAACAAAAACGTTAAGTGCTTTCTCCTACGAACTAATAAATCTAGAAAAGAACGGGTTTGAAAAACTTTGTGCAATTCCACCTGCGGACGTTTAGTGGTAAAATGAAATTAAGACGAAAGCAAGGGCTATGCATCCAGGACTTTCAAAGTTGCAAAATAGGCTGGATGTTTTCTTTGTCTTTTGAAGTTCTCGGACAAGCTTTGAACCGAGTAGATATTTAACCTTATTACGGTCCCTGAGAGTCGTTAAATTCACTGCCTTATCAATTTGGGGCAAAGGCACTGACTCTACGTTATTCGTACTTAATGCGAAAGTATGTTGAATACACAAACAATTTTGAACTTAAAATTATGACGTCAACTCTATGATATTTTGCCATAAATTAAGGAGAGTAAGAGCACGGTGTTATCCGTATCCCCCACCCTCCATTAAAGTTAATTTAAAAAAAAGGAAACAAAATACATTATGTGCCACCCTGTAATAATTTTTCGATTATTTATCGAAATATGCACATATAAAAAATTTCAGTTTTAAACTACCTTCCACATAAGCTATTGCTGGCTCATCAATCTTTTCGCACTTTGATTAATGGAATGAATCACTGTTATGTTGCACCAAAGTGAGTAAAAAGTTCAGGATGTTGGCTAAAAGTGATAAACAACCTATTTGAAGTCATATCAGCGCGAGTCGACCGCAGCTGAGATAATCAATCAAAACTTTTTAAACCCTTTTACTTTCGAGTTCTTTTGCGATGTCTCCCGTATCCTTAAAATTTAAAGATTAATGTTCTGGCACTGGTTACGTTATTTTCAGGACATTTATCTAAGGCAACAGGTTAAAAAGTTTTCGTCCTTGATAGCACATACATATGTTGACGGATATTGTACCAACCACAAGCTGTGGTAAAAAATTATTATTCTGTAGTAGAAGCCAACAATCAGCGCAAAGTAAAAATTCAGTACGACAAAGAAATTTTCTTTGTTTTCTGAAGAAATTGAATTAACTAAAGACTTTAGTGTAAATAATCTCTCGACAGATATATTCCACGACGGTAGGATCAATAAAATGAATACCGTTCTGAATCATAATAAGCAGAGATATGGCAAACAAAACTTTCCATTTGCGGAAACGGAAGTACGTGATAGCTGGAACTTTTGTTTTGGCCCGATAATAGAGCATAAAAATCAGGTTGGATGTTTATATAGTTGGTTATATAGTCTTCAAAATCTCAAAGGAAAATCTTTAATAAAACGAACAACAATTTTTGCCTATAGTTTTGGGAAAATGTGAATAACGACGTGACTTTCTAGGTTTACTGCGTTTATCTTTCAGGGAATAAAAGAAAATAAATGGTGTTGGAGCTGAAAAATAAGGTAGGAATCGTCTGCGAATCGTAAAATGGAGAACATTTTTTCAAGGGCCAAAAAATGTCAGAATATATATAAATATTTACTAAAGCGTACAATTTTTTATGCGGAAATATACAAACATTCAAGATTTTTTATTTAAGTGAAGGTAGAGAAGAATTGCTCGCCCGGGTGGAGTTAGTAATTGTACAATACTTTGACTTTTGTAGTCAAACCATCTCCAAGCTTAAATAAATTTAATAAACAAAATTGGTTAAGAGCAAGTTGAGCACGCACATAATAGGGTTCCGTAGAGTAATTTCTAAATTTTGCAGAAACTATTTTTGCTACAATATGCGTTCTAATTTTAAAAATTTGGCCAGATATTTTGCATCGATAAGCACATATATTGGGCCTGTAGGCTTTAAATCAAAAGGTCCTAAAACATTTTTGTTTCAGTTTAGCAGACACATCTAAAGGCACCCACTCAATGAGGTAAGTGAAAAAAAATTTTGAGTACACTTTTGACTCTGTGAGTCAAAAAATTTTGTTCATGACATAAGCATCACGCAGGGCAGCCATTTGGGACCATAGCTTTTCTTTATTGGTATGTTCTAGGATGTTGAACCACGCTGACGATGCCAAAACCTATAGTACTGTTTTAAATTAAGCTGACAGTATACTTCTACATTCTGGCTTCGACTCCGTCCATAACACAGGGCTGCGAAATTTTGAAAATTGTTCCCCCTTGAATAATGAATATTTGTTTCCGAAGTGTTTTCCGCTGAAACCCAATCCGGGCTCAGAATTGCTCTATTACGCATTGTTTTTGAGATATTCTAACCTAAAAGTGCAAAGCACTGTTTTTTGACATATTTGAGATTATGTAACACCGCGATGTTTTTTTTCCAAAAAGGCTATGTGTGGGATCTTATAGTACAAGTAGTTGTTCTCATATTCATGAATTTCTCGGTACATGAAAAGCTTATGATCACCTTATTAAAGTTACCATAAACTTTTCATATACCGAGAAATTCATGAACATGAAAACTTCAAAATGCGATATCTCGGCGAAAACAAAGATATTTAAGCAAACTCATTTGAGATCCCAGATTTTTGAACCTTGCGGTGCCACATAACCTCAAATATGACAAAAAACTGTGTTTTTGCACATTTAAAAACACTCGTGTTGTTCTGGATGAAAAGTCTAATCGACAAAATATTTCACACCCATATGTTATTAAAGGAACAATAAGTGATTTCACTAACATCGTTCGGATATTACGCTGGGTAAAAGGAGCAACTATTGATAATTTACGTAAAGTCCCATATACCCTAGAAACTACAACGTTTGTATGTGTAGACCATGTCAGCGTTGTGTTAAATATTATACCAAGATTTTTAACAGTTTTACTTTATGGTATTAAAGTACCTTCCAACTTTACCAGTGGGAAATCTGTAGTATCTAGGTCATTTCTATACAAGGCAATTGTATCTGATTTAGAAGGATTCAACAAAAGCTTATTATCACGTGCCCATATGGATATAGATGAAAGATCATCATTTAACCTGGTTACTGCATAATACATTAATCCTCGTCGCCTTGAAATATAAATTTGACAATCATCAGCATATAAATGGAATTTGCAATTTTTTATTACCGAAGCAATATCATTAATAAAAATTGAAAACAATAAAGGACCAACAGTTGATCCCTGCGGAACACCACTAGATACAGGCAGGAAATCTGGGTACGATTCACCGCAATATTCCTTTTGCTGGCGTTCCCTTAAATAAGACCAAATAAGCTTACAGGCACAGCTAGAAAAATTATATGATCGTTTAAGTTTATCAACCAAAATCAAGTGGTCCACTTTATCAAAGTCCTTGGAGAAATCAAGAAGGGTAAGCACAGTTATCATGTCAGAATCCATAGACACCCGAATATCATCCGATATCTTTAGTAGAAAACTTAAGTGAAAACTTGATAAAAGATTATTTTGGTCAACATATGAGATTAGCTGGTGATGTAGCAACCGCTCGAAGACTTTAGACATAAATGGAAGAATAGAAATAGGCCGATACTCAGGGATATTCCGCTTAGAATTTTTGGGAATGGAGATAACTTTGGAAAATTTCCAGTTACTAGGAACTACAGATGTAAGTATTATTGTGTTGAATAAATGAGTAAGAGCCAACAAAATAACAGGTAAAATAAGCTTAATAAATTTTGGATGAATACAATCGAGACCAAAAGCATTGGAGGTGACAGCTTTAAATACTTCCTCGGAGCTCCAAAAGATTAAGAGCATAGTATTTAATAATGAAAATACGATGTGTATAAGGACTTTAGCATACAATGTATATGGCGAATGAAAAATAAAAAAGTTAATTTATCGAAAAGTTGATTTTTGGACTTAGTGGTTATTCCATATGTAGCTTTCGTTTTTAAGTACCTACGTACATAAATTTTTTTGTGAAGTTACTCACACCAACTTTTTTACTTTAAATTTTCATTGCATACTAATTACAATACTACTTAAGTACTTACTGTAACAAACTAATGGGCCTTAGGTTTTTTTTAATGCTAATGAATAAAATACACCTATCTTACCCAAGTTACTAAATGAACCTGTTTTAGAGTTCAATTTCTTGTCGTAGTTCAATTTCTTATGACTAAGAACCGAAGAAATATTTCTTCGTTGGCTAAGACAACTAAAAGATAGCATTTTCCAATATTTATATAACCACATCTGCCAAGAAGCTTAGTATTGTCTATGACAGTATCAATGAAGCTTGTTCAATAAAAGATGTAACATTTGCCAGATAAACACAGGAGTCATTCGAATTTATCCTTTCTCGTCCTTGATACAAATAAACAATTTTTTTTAGTTAATAATGCCAAGAATTAAGTATATCTAATAGTGACACTTTCTTAAAGGCAACAAATAAAACCTTTTAATAATTTTTTTTAAGAACTCCACTGTATAGTATGGTCGTTGAAAGAAGTCACAAAATGTCGATCAAGTGACTTCAGTACACAGTTTACAACGGTGTCTATGCTTTACTAAACGTAAATGTGTCAATCATTCAAAGCATAAAGGCTTCCACCACATGTCGGTTACAGTTGATTTTCTTAAATTCTAAAAGGTTTATAAAATACTTATAACCAACCTTTCTTTGAGAAATTTATGGTTTTCCCTATATAAAGCCAATAGTGATGAATGAAAGCTATATTTAGTATTCTGTGTACAAAAATAAAAATTCTTTTGTCTTTTCCTTACATCCTGAACAGAGAAATCAATTTAAAAAAAGTTCACATTGTTCCTCCTATTCGTACAAGGATTTGCTGTTGTTGTGCAATCTCCAATCGTTTAACTTTGTAGCGCAAGTGGAGCGACTCTGTTAAATTTCGAAAAGGCAAAGATTGTTGTTTAGATAAACCGAATGAACCGAAAAACGAAGCTTTCGATTTTTTTCCGCATGCACGTCAAGAATTTTCTCTGTGAAAATTCTTTGTCAATTAACCTTTGCTTTTGGTGGAACTCACAGAAAAATCTGAAAAGAATTGCGAAATCAGTCAAGCGAGTTTTTTCTCAATTGCACAATGACTTTTACAAACATTAAAACCCAAAACCCTTGTTTTTCTTACCTTTGGGGCAGACCTTTCTAAGATCATTTCAAAAGAAAAGGCCTAGACCAATTTTTCTATGAAATGGGCTTGAAGTTTCAATACAATTTCAGTGAGTTTTTTTACTTTTACAAAAGGAACGCATTTGGTGGGTACAGTCTCAACGCACATCAATTGTCGGTATTTTCTGTTAATGCTCATGTCACCTGGAAATTAAGTGCTTTACTTAAAGGTGCAACTTTTCTAATTAGTACTTTGGCAGCAAGAGGGATTTTCTTCAACTCACATTGACCTTGGTCCAAAAAAAGAAATCAAAATTCTGAAGAAAATAAAATCAGTATATTATGGTATTAGACGTCAATATGAAAAAAATATCGAAATAACTGAATTCTTATGAAAAAACGTAGAACACTTTAACGTTGAACATATCATCAATGAAAACGTGACGGCCTTCCCACCGATGGCGACCTGTGGTTGTTTTCTGCTGTTTTCTGCTGGAATCGGGGTAAGGTCTTCCCCCACTACATGCCCCACAAGGGGATACGGGAACTACAATGAGAGAGATAATTCGAATATTGATACCGATGGAAAGAACAAAGTAACAAATCTTTGGAATTAGGGACCATCAAAAAATATTTCCTTTTCTCCAAATCTGCAGGAGAGTGCCGTCTACAAAATAGAAGAGAATAATTTCAGGCCGACATTCGTTAGGTTAAAACATGTTTGTTAGGAAGCCTTAGTGAAATCCAAAGTATATTTCATATTGCTCTACTTAGGATCCACGAGGTGTAAAAATGTAAAATTCTTGCAAACGGTGTAAAACTCTAACTCCTTCAGAAGTGGCAAAAAAAGGAACGATAATAAGGCATTCTGATAGCATTGAATTTGCACATTGTTAGGAATACGTCAAAAAGTCAAAAGTTTATTTATTTATTTATTTATTGACAATATTTCATCAAAGTGCTCACTACTACAAAAAAAAAGCAAAACAGTATAATACTATATAAAATCAAAGAATAAGGAAAGAATTCACAAAATATAAATACAAAATATAAAAATGCAAATGTGCATAAAAAGTACATAATAAGTAAAAAGTACATACAAAGTGAAAAGTAGAAAGTAACTTCAACAAAGCTGACTCCTTACATGATTTTGCGATGGATGAAAATCAATGCGATCTAAAGAGGAATTAAAAAATCTCGACTACAATGTGATCGGCTCATTCACCCCATAATTAGTGCGATGAAAAGGTAACGGACGGAAGTCGTGATTCCTCAGGAAGCGAGCCGGAACCGATATGCCAAAACAAGCCAAGAAAACAGAAGAGTATATGGACCCCCGAATTCAGTCGAAAGCAAAAAGGATCCTCGAGATACGGCGTCTCATTTCAAATGTATCCAAGTGCACAGTCTAAGTCTATCAACATAAGGTGGTAATATAAGGGAGTTATTCCAAGGAAGGGCTCGAAGAAAAGTATACTCCAGCCAGAATATTCGGCCGAGCTCGCCCCATTCAACTATCATTTATTCTGAAGTCTTCAAAATCATTTGAACGGAAAAAATGGAAATTTTGAGACAAGGTCAGAATACTACTGGAGAAGTATAGCTTATCATCACGAACTATACCAAAAAGATGAAAGAACATTATAGAAAATGAAGGAGAATATAATTTAGATTAAAACTATTTTTAAAAATAAAAAAGGATAAAAAACAGCATTAATGGCGTAATATATAGTTTCCAGCTATTGCGTTTTTAAAAGTAGTATTCCTCTTCAGGTTTCCTCCTTAAATGAATTTAATCCTTATTCTATTCTCTGAATTTACATAATTGCATACTCACAGCATCAGGGTTAATTAAGAATGACTCTGAATATTTAAAGCCTTTTTCAAATGCTCTGTGACGACTTACTTGAAAGCACCGCATTATTTATGACAACACATGATACTCATACTTTTACCAAACTCCAAGTCTTACTCCAAACTTTATCTGTCCTATATTGTATGAATTTTTAACATCTTATCTTCAAGTTTGCGGAAAATACTTCTGAAAGGCTTCTGCAGTTTAAAAGATTTTTTTTAATTTGAGAGGTAATTGGTTTCAGAAGTTTCCGCTCAAATGAAAACTTCCAGGAAGATAGAGTGTTGTTAGTTTGGGGAACTTAATTAGAGTAGTCAGCAGTACTTTAGTATTCACTTTTAATTTCCAAAAGTTTAATGCAGAGAAAAAGTAAACCTTAATTAGTAAGAGAAGCACTGCATTGAAGAGTGAAGTAAAAAATTTATAGAAAGGAACATGCAAAGACTTTATGAGATTAGTGATACCAACTATTAAGAATTTGTTCCCCCTTGATAAAAATTATTTCCAACCTCTTTAATTTATTAGTTGACAGGATTCTCAACTATTTCAAACGGCAATAAAGGACACAGTCCTTTGAATGAGACACTCAGCTCAGTTTCTAGACCCTTGGCCAATTTATAGAAAGAAATAAAATTTTTATTAATTAATATAAATGATAGTTTAGAAAGGTTAAGATTTTATTCCTAAAAATATTTTCCATTAACAATTATCGTTTACTCCCACTAATTGTTGAGGCTATAATTCCTTTTATTGTCCTTAGTTCTACGATGAAGTCCTTGAAGCAATTTTTTTGGGGTACCGATCAGAAAACTGTAAATTTTTGATATAGTTGCCTAAACTTTCAAAAAGATTTTCCATTGAAAAATCTGAGGAACATTGGGGAAAAGGAAGAATTTAGCAGCAGAATTTATCATACTATTAAATGAATCTTCCTCTGGCGCCTTTCGGGACGTACAGTTTATTCTGGTGCAATAATGTTTTTCATATATATATATATAGAATTAACCCTTCTAACTCAGAAGGCGCACTTCACAGGCTGAGGCCCGGAATCAATTGACCTATTCACCAGAATATAACATATATTCAGATGAATGAGGCTCCCACAACCCATGCAATAAAATATTAGTACACAAAATAAAAAATAATAAAAATCCACAACAATCCCAAACACTACAATGAGGGGTGCAAAGACAACAAAGATCGTTTAAGCAAATCCTTACTAAGAGCCAGGTCAAAAATAGGACACATATTCACGGCTCTACACATGCGGTTAATAGGCTCATGCATACCATAGTTAGACCGAGAATGGGTAACATGTAGTAAAGGCAATCTCCTTAAGCTGTACGGGGTCTGCCTATAAGTAACCAAACTCGCAAGAGTACGAGAATCTATATTCGAGTTCAAAAGCTGGTGAATAAATACTAGGTCAGCAATTCTACGACGTTCACCCAGCGAATGCATATTAAGCAAACGGAGGCGATCCTCATAAGGAGGAAGCCTTAATGGATCAATCCACGGGAGGTCCCATAGTGCGAACCTAACAAAGTTCCGCTGCACCGACTCAATGCGTCTAGAGTGAACAGCATAGCAAGGAGACCAAACCTGAGATGCGTACTCGAGAATTGGTCTAACTAAAGAACAAAATAGGTGAATTAGGGTCTGTCGATCAGAAAACTCCTTAGACCACCGTTTAACAAAACCCAGGACGGAATTACTCCGAGATACGATATGATTTATGTGAAGAGTGAAATCGAGTTTTCTGTCCAGCCTTACACCAAGGTCAGTAACGGACTCCACACGATGGATAGTAGTATCCGCAAATGTATAATCAAAGACGAGTTGATTGATGTTCCTAGAAAAAGACATAACTTCACATTTATCCAGGTTAAGCTGCAGTCCATTTGAGGCACACCAAACCCTGAAGGTATTCAAATCATCCTGAATGCAGGAAGAATCATAACTGTTTCTAACGCATGAGAAAATCTTCATATCGTCTGCGTAGATTAGAAGTTTGGAGTGCTTAATCAGAGGGACAATGTCGTCAATGGCAAGAATAAACAGCAACGGTCCCAAATGGCTACCCTGCGGCACACCAGATGAAGCCCTAACGACTCTAGATAAAGTATTACGGAAAGAGACTCGGTAAGTCCTATCTTTTAAGTAAGAGCAGATCCAATCGAGCAGTAAAGGTGGAAAACCCAACCTTTCAAGCTTAAGCAAAATCACAGAGTGAGGGAGCTTATCAAATGCCTTGCTAAAATCAGTGTAAACACAGTCGGTCTGGATACCCTCTTGGAAGGCAGAGATAATGTGGGATGTAAGTTCAAGCAGGTTGGTTGTCGTCGATCGACCGGGCAGAAAGCCATGTTGATTAGATGAGATTAACCTTTTACACTGCCCAACAAGCTGTGAATGAATAACAGACTCAAATAACTTGGGTATGCAGGAAAGCTTCGCGATTGGCCTATAATTTGTTATGAAGTTTTTTTGCCCTTTCTTATAAACAGGAATTATAAAGGAGCTCTTCCATAACGTAGGAAATCTGCCAGCCTGAAGAGATTTGTTGAAGATGAGTTCCAATGGAGTGAGTAAGGCATCAGAACAGGATCTCAAGAATGCTGGTGGAACACCATCAGGACCAGAAGAAAAGTCCAGTTTAAGCTCCTTGATACCATTCATGATAATATCCCGAGATATAATGGGCAAGGCAATGGAGGTAGCAGGACGATTTTGGATATGACGAAACACTTCCAGAGAAGGCACAAAGTTGCCTGATGAAAAGGCGCCCTCAAAAAACAATGCAAAGTTATCGGCTATATCGGGCGCGCTACAACTGGAGGATCCATTATACCACATTGTAGATGGATAATTATCAGTTTTCTTCTTCAGGTTAACAAATTTAAAAAAGGCACGGGGATCATTATGCAAGTTACTGCGAATATTATCAAGGTATTCACTGTATAAGGATGAAGATAACGCCAAAAAGCAGTCGTGACAATAAACAAATTCAGAATAAGCTAACGTGCTTCTACAACGCAAGTAGGTTTTCCATAGCCTATTTTTTTTATTCTTAAGACTCCGCAGTTCCCTAGTATACCACGGGGGAGAATGACATGATGATCTGGACCGCTTGAGTGGTACACATGAATTAAACAGATCATATATCCTATCATAAAACAAGGAAACACAAGCGTCGACATCGCTATCACAAAAAAGGGATGTGAAATCGATTAAGAGGATCCTGTTTGAAAGATCAGAGAAATCCGCCCTTTTAAAATCAAGAACGTACTGATCTACGTTGGGGTCGACAATATTAGAACCATCGTAGCAGAAAGAGATGGAAATGGGCGGGTGTAAACTGTCAATAGCGGATAAGTTACGAGAAGTTAATTCGACTATAGTGTTACTCGAATCGGAAGAAAAGATAAGATCTAACTGCCTTAATGGCTTCAAATATATCGCTATAAAGATGTCGCGACCTTCAAACAACAGTTTCATTCTCACTTTCTTATTTATCGATTTTTCTTGCCTTATTTATGGCAGCAAGGAAACGACTTAATGTTTTATGTTTTTTTAAAGGACTCTCCATCCAATAATGTTGCAGAATTTCCACGGGGCTCAGCCTCTAAATTGAAACCTCCATCGCAAAATATTGAAAACCAATGTCGAACAGTGCGTATTCCCCTCCCCCCCCCCCCCCAACACCCAACGAGCGGCACTACGACCAAGGATAGTATTTTGTGCCAAACGCCACTACTGCAAAAGAGCCTCTGCCACCCTGAGGTAGACAAGGTCTTTAACAGGGGAGCCGGGCTCAGAAACTCTAGACTAAAGAGACCTGATACGAGGCTTGTATACCAAGTACCTGTACTTGAAAAGAAAAAAAATCAGAATCAGCGCCAAAAATCATTTGGATTGCGCTTTGACATAATAAACAATTATGAGCAATAGTGGCATCCATCTTGCGGAAGGCTTTCTCATATCCAAATGAGTAAAATGTGCTGCACCCATTCAATTGAGATATTCACAGCCTCAACAATTTCACGCACCCTCCGATAGTTTATCACCATATCATGGATGTTTTAATCATTTCAAACACTTCTGTTGAAGAACGTCCAGGTCGTGCAATTGAGGTCACCTCTCATTTGGATATCCTACATGGCCAACGCTCCAAAAAAAGGCAAACAAATGTTCGTACACCTGAAATCACCGCTGCTGTGAACTACTGTATAACCAAAGTGTCCAAAATGTCCATTCGTTGTCGTTCTAAACAACTTATGCTCATTTCGTTCACCACATGAATATTTTGAGTCGGGGCTTAGTGTACAGCTAATTCAGGAAGCCTAATGACAATGGTGGGAGTTATCGACACATCCTCTCCGTCAAGTTTAGCGACAGCATTATTTCCAATGGCATTTACTTTATACCGTAACAAATCAACCACTCTTGACACATTAGAGGCTAACATGACTCCCACCATCAACACAACCACATGTTCGAAAAAGTGGCCAATAATTGGATTACCAGAGAGCGCTACGTAACTGCTAGTCGCGCAGGACATTTGTCGGATATTATTTTTCAAAAATAAATGTGTAGTTAAAAAACATTCCTTCCGACAATATTTGCTTGTTTTATTTCAATTTAAGTTTGTGTTCCTCTTTAAAAAAAAGCACCTTTATATGGAAATACGATTAGACATAATTAACGATTGAGTATTAGGTGGTAATATTGGAACTACACCAATACTTTTCTTAAACCATCAAATAGTCGATCAATATATTCCTCAATTAACCTTAAATATGAACGTCGTCAGCATATAAATAAATTAGTACATCTAACAAGGTCGAGGGAAGATCATTAGTGTACAAGCAAAAACAAAAGGGGCCCCAGTGCAGAATCTTTCGGTACACCGCGACTAATAAGTAAGGTAATTCTTTAGCAAATTATAAATCCGTTTTGACAAAATCATCTCCAAAAATTGAAAGTAAATATAAATAGCCTGTACACACTTATAAATATAGGTATTATAACAATGAAACCATATTCATAAGGATAATCTAAAATGGGTTACGCAAAAATAACAAAGTTTTGTTAAATTTCTGCCTTATTAGCATTACTTACAGTAGCATCTATATAACATTTAAACAAATACAAGCGTTCTAGTATTGTCTAGTGCCACAAACTACCTGTCCGTCCAAGTCCGATAAGAGTGCAACAAAGTAATGAAGCGCGGAAGAAAAACTAAAACATTAGCCTAATGTATATGAATTTTATAGTTAAGCCTTAAGAATATCAGAAAATATAAAGTCAACTTAACTACCGGACGCAATTGCTTAGGTTTGTTTGTAAGACACATTCAAGATTTCTAAGCACAAAAATTAAATGACCCCAAACATACGACAATATTACTTAAATCCTAATATACATAATAGAATCAGTGCTCACCTAGGCGTTTAGGAAACACCCACCTTTTCACTGGGATAATGATTTTACATTTTAACGGTCCGTTTCGACCATTTCCCCGGAACATTTGCACTTTAAGTTAAATTCCTTTTAACGTTTTTGTGTAGAGAAAGAAAAAGTCCTCATATCCTTGAAGGTTGAACACAAAGTGCTTTAGGATCATTAAGATAAATGTCAGTCCATTTAAATTGATTTTTAAAGTACACTGCTCTCAAGTAGCTACTGAACTTACTAAAAAATGTATAATATAGACTTGAAAATTATTCCCGCCTGCTTTTGAACGTAGAAAATCATAACAATGATTTATGTCAGACATGAATAACGTAACTTAAAAACATTTTAGGAGGAACTATAAATCAGATTCAGGAAGGCCACTGTTAATAGCTTCAATAACATGAAAACATCAAAAGCAGACGACCGTTCTTAGTAATCTACATGAGGATTTATGATGGATAAATGCGTAATAATTATTTACTCAATTAGAGAGAAATTTTCTAGCTCTGGCATTGTTGTATTTGAAGTATGAAAAAAGTACTTCTAGGCTTAATAGCTTAAAAACGAAGAAAATATCAATTTTAATCTTCAAAAAAATCATTCCTTATTTATCGAAGACTATGTATATTATGTTGGTTAGCGATACTGAACCTCAACGCTTACTTTCACTTTGGCAACGATTCAAGTCATATTTTGCTATCTGCACAAACAAGATGCATTTACCTATAAATGTGAAAGGGATGACACGTAACCCTAACTTCCGTTCCATCGCTTGGTATTGGATAGGGTTTAGACAAACTGGTATTAAAGCGGTACAGTGTTTTAGCAATAAAAGTAATAAGTAGGTCACTCACGATTCACCTTAATGTCTAAGGACGAAATGACAGAATGAGAGTAAAGGTGACCTATCTACAAGATCCGAGCAAATGTGGCTTAGAAAATGTTGCACGCAAAAACGAACCGCGTCAGATTCCGGGCAAAAACAAAGCAGAGAAAAGCTCCGGCCAAAAATGACCGGAGTTTTTCTCCGATTTGTTTCAGCCCGGAATTTCATGCAGTTCGCGTTTGCGCGGAAAATTTTCTAAACCACTTTCGCTCGGACCTTGTAGATAGGTCATTTTTGTTCTCAACCTGTAATAAAAGACTCATGTGTTGACTTGTACCGCCTGATTAGAGTTTATGTTAAGTTGCGAAAGTTTTCTGCTGAAATTTTCTAGTTGCCTGTATTTTTTTTACTACCTTTTATGGGGAGGGGTGACAATACAAATAATCGAAAACGACCGATATTAGTGCCGAATCCATAGATTTCGGTGTCGCTAAGATAAATACTGATATTACCGATGTCGTTAGATAATGCAATAGTAAGACAACCCTAGGCGTGGAGTGGGAGGAAGGGACAGAAAAACATAACCGAGATCTACCGATGTTAACATCGAATTCATAGTTTTCGGATCACTGAAATGAACAATCACACTCTAAATATGTCGTTGGATAGTATATTCTATGGAGTTAAGACACATCTAGTTTGAGTGTGTAGGAAGGGAGTGACATGTAAAAACAATCGGAAACGGTACTCACACACGGGCAC
Organism: Leptarthrus brevirostris; assembly: GCA_964036015.1. Taxonomy (NCBI): domain Eukaryota; kingdom Metazoa; phylum Arthropoda; class Insecta; order Diptera; family Asilidae; genus Leptarthrus; species Leptarthrus brevirostris. The sequence continues at coordinate 153,401,620 of OZ038372.1, read as the reverse complement.
ACGCCTCGATCACGTTTGAACGGATAGATATTTTTGCCCAAAATTGTCTGCTTATTGTTTAAAATTATGTTCTCTAGTCTTCTTACTAACAAAGTTCTGCAAAAAAATTTTTTTTTTTCATTCGCAAATGATGGAAAAGGTCATTTTTGGAACTTATTTTTTAATACGCGCTATTTTTCGGCAAATTACTTATTTCCGGGTTTTGTTACTGAGAGGACTGCTTTCAGACCTACACTTTAAGACGATGTTTGTCCTGTTTTTTAGATAAATTGAAGAGCCTTATCGTGGCAACCGCGGGCACAATTTTTTTTCCACGCTTCAAATGGTGATACCCCTTAAACCGAAAGCGTCACAGTATGCCACTCATAGTAAATCTGACATTGTCAATATAGTTTTTTACGTCAACAGAAGACACTCATTTTAGAAATTTTGCTTTTGTAATTTCGAACTTTTTTTCTTAAATTTTATTTTATGAAAATTGAAAAGGAATAGAATGTTGAAGCAAAGTGAAAGAAATCCAGAAGGGGAAGATATCAGCAGCTATACTAGCAATAGAAAAGACACAAAAGCACCTTGTTGCGTTGGAGAATTGTTATTGCTTTCCGCATTTGTGATAGAAATTGCGGTGGTACTCGTTACGTTTTGGTTTATTCTTACCAGTTTCCGGTACGCCGGAACTGGTTTATGTACTTATCATGCGACACTGTCTCTTTTTGCAGTAATGCTGTTTTACTCTAAAAAGGCTATCATTAATACTTTTCTCCTCAGTGTGAATGCTTAATGACGATGGGTCTACTGATACAGAGCTGTCTCTCAAGCCTCGGAAAAGGTTTCTATAACTCTCGTACTAAATATCATTGGCGTTTAATGCTGGCAGCTATTGTATGTTTAATAGTAGGACTAATTACAATAGTAGTAGATAAGACAATTAGAAAGCAGGAACACTTTTTAAATGCTCATGCCTATGTAGGATTTGCGACTATTGTTCTCAGTATGATTTCTGCGTTTTTAGGTTTGCTTGCAAAATTTGCGAAGAATACAAAATTGATGGCCAGTATTAATTCGAAAAAAGTGGTACACTATTCCTTTGGAATTGTTACTTACTTTTTCGGCGCTATTTCCATAGTACTGAGTTTTCAGTTAGACTGGTTTAGGAACAAATGGAGCCCGCGCAGTCAAAACATTCTGACTTTTTCAATCTTTTTTACGTGTCTGTACGCAAGTTTTAAACCATGGTATGTTTTGCTGAATCGATTACGTTTTATGTTACGAACAAAATGTTTTGCAGCAAAATAAATATTTTATTGTCTTAATAAATAAATTTAACTTTGAATTTATTGTGCGGTTTTCTTCATTCTGCTTAGGAAGAATATTCAATAGTTAAACTTAAAGATTAGTTTTTCCCTTGAAAATGTTGTTGGTTGGTTTGCTCGGGGAGAGGAAAGGTACTTGCCTCCCGTATACTGGGCTCAAAGAGCGACAACGTACTCTAGGGTCTACATCAGAGCGAGCTGATACAAACTACAGAAGTAGATGAACTGGGTTACAACAGTTCATCTACTACATCTAGTTTATTCTAATCCCCCCGCCCAACTTTCGGGGCTGTTGTCTAGTTCGCAGGAATGCGAACACAAGACATTCCAGTTCTCTCATTTCCCATAACCTAATTCCCTACCGGCTGAAGCCATGCTGACGCAACATAGGGTTGGGCTTTGGTTACATCATTAAAAAAAAATTAAAAAGTCAAAGAGCCCATCCATTTCTATCTTACTTTACATTCAACTTTACTTTACATTTAACTTTACAACCAATCTTTTTTTTGTATTCTCCGATGTTTTATCACGTAGATAAATTGCAACAGAAAGCAAGTTTCCATTTAAAAATACTATTATGATTGGAAAACATAACTTGCAAAGTAGCATCTCCCCGAATAGCCTAAGTTCAGAATTGATTTGATTGAAAGTGTTACCAATATTGATAACTCGTTCTCTACTTTAGTCCGTTGAACTCCTCTTACACAATATTTTTCGAGATTGTCCAATAAAATACCTCTTAACCCAAACGCAAAATATAAAAGCTACATCTTATTCTAAGAATTTGGGCACTCTGATATTATCCAGACCGAAGCTGTGAGGGTTCGGAAATACGACGAAACGCTTCGAGAAAAGTTGCCCAGTATTCTTCCTGCATTTCACATAATTACTCTATAAGTCTCCTAAAATGTTCGCAAAAATCTCTCTTATTAGCTTGACGCGGCTTATACAATACATCGACATTAATTTTAAATTCCTGTTTATTCAACCTCACTACTAACCACCAAAAATCTTTGTTAACTTTAACTTTTTTCAATGTTTCATGCGTCCATTCATTCTTCACACCACCTATACTTTTCGAGGTACTATCGCACCTTATCACACTAGCCATCAATTTCTATTTCACTCAATAGTTTTAGTTAAGTGAGTTTCTGCTATCCAGACCATCTCAAATTGTAAATATTTCCATATTTTCATAATTATTTATAAGACCTTGGATGTTCCTATATTTGTGAAATAATTACAAGCCAACGGTACTTACCAAATCTCTTCTGTTCAATTTCGTAAGTTTTTTAACAGAGTGTCTATCAATCACACGGTAATATTATTAATCAAAAACTGCTCAAATTCTTACACAAAGTTGAGTACTTAATTAGTTATTCAAATAATTATTATATTAAATAAATATCATTTACTGAAATCGAGACAGCACTTCCTGCCAAAAGAAGTCTTGAATCAAATTCGAAACAAAACTAACTTCACGACTAAATGTTAAACCTTGTAATCTACGAGGAAGTTACTTCCTCGTAGCTTGCAATTTACAAAATACTCAAATCGAGGAAAGTACGAATTTCTTAGAGCAAATTTTAAGTAAATTAAAAAAAATGTTCATAAATCTGCAGAAAAGTTCTTAAAACCTAACAAGTTTATGACGATTTAATCAAATATTTTATATTTTATAAATAATAACCAAAATAATCTATAAAAATTTTGTTCAAGAGTGTCAAACTTGAATTTTCCTTCGTGACTTTTATTATTTTACTGTTGCCTACCTTGTATCGAATTGTCAGTTTTGACGTCAATCTATTTTTAAGAAATTTGTAATAAATATTCAGCCTTAGAACGTTTTCTGTTCTAAGTATACAGCCGGTGGTATTGAGTAAAACAAATAAATTGATTAAAATGGCTTCCGATATAATAATGGCACAAGATAATGAAGATATGCCAACGACAACATCTCATAACTACCTCGAACAGTTTACGTTATTGGCAAAAAGTGCAAAAGGGGCTGCATGCTTAGAGCTAATTAAGCAAGTTTTGGAGGCTCCCGGTGTTCACGTCTTTGGAGAATTGCTTACTATGCCCAACATTATTGAAGTAATTCGTTGCGGCTCTTGTAATTACTTATTTGTAATGTTACTTTTCTTTTTCTAGTTAGAGAATGGACCTAATGCGAAGTATTACAATACATTGAACTTATTCGCATATGGAAGGTATAAACAGTACACCCAGAATGCAAAGGACTTTTTAGAACTCACACCGTCAATGAAAAAGAAACTTCAGCACCTCACTATAGTGTCCATGGCTATTCGGACAAAATGTATTTCGTATAGTTCACTGCTGGAGGAGTTAGAAATTAAGAATGTTCGCGATTTAGAGGACCTTATTATAGAAGCAATATATGCAGGTAAGTAGAGATTTAAGCATCACTGAAACTGTATTTATACAGTTACTTAAGCCAAAATGTTGCTTCATGCACCAGGGAAAAGATATCTTGTCAGACCATGTAAATCCATTTCAGTAAAGACAAAGAAATATGAAAAAATTTATTCTTGCGTAATTAGCACCAGGGAAGAACGGAAAAATTAGCCTTGTCGTTGATTCCCTTAAAAAAATTCTAGCAGTGAAAAACAATGCTATACTTATAACGGTAGTACGAAGATGTAACAATCTATTCCTGTGGATCCTATTAAATTATAACTTTTAATTCTTTCTTCTTTCTTGTTCACTAACTACCATTGTTAGTTTGTCGTATTATCCGCGAAGAAACAAAATTAAAAAGTATTATTATTGGTGTTCACCCCGGTGACCACGCTCAATGCAATTTGAAGTGAAACGTTCGGGGTGAGTACCAGTAACAGTACTATTTAATTTCCTTTTAGATTGTTATATAGGCGAAGTTTACTAGCGTACTAAATTGGAGACGGTGTTGGATGAATTCGTTGAGCGGCACGACCACCATGCCATTGGCACCGGGTTCGCGACCAGATCTCCGCGTGAGCTTTTATTAAGATATTAAGAAATTAAAATAATCCACTTTGTCTCTGGGCTTTTGTCTAGCTCGCAGAAATGCAAGACTCAAGTTTCCTCACATCCCTTACTCAAATTCCCTTCCGGCCAAAAACCATGCTAACGCATCAAAGGGTTGTCCCATAGGCTTTTGTCACATTATAAATAAAAGCAATCGATTTATATAAAAAACATTGCTAGTAAACTGGCAGCTTTTGTATTTATTAGACTTGTAGTTGAAAATCAGTGGTCACGAATCAGTTGAACTTGTAATACCAGTTAGTATGAGAGTGCGTAATTGTAAAGCCGTAAAAGAAATAAAATTCTTTAAGTATAGCAAAGAACGGTATACGTGCTCTGTAAACTCTTGTTATTATGATTTTTAACAATAGAGATTGCTGATGGATTTGAGAGTACGTTGAAGCAGGAATGTGCAAAATATACTGTAAGAAAGTGTGTGCTTAAATCTGAAAGCAAAAATTGGTTTAATAATAGCCTTAAGAATATGCGGGACTATAAAATCAAGGTACACGCATAAAAGAGCGTTGTTATTTCAGAATGAGAGTAATTAGGAATTATTTAAAACAGTTCGGGAGGCTGGGTTTCCCCCTGTTCTTTTCGACTGGATTTCTTCCTATCTAAGAGACAGGACATATCATGTGTCGCTCCGTGGCTCTATCTCTAGAATCTTCAGTGCTTCATCTGGTGTACCACAAGGCAGTCGTCTCGGCCCTCTACTATTCGTTCATGCCATTGATGCGATATTGTCCCTCTTATGTTCAAATCTACGCTGATGATGAAGATCTCTTGTTTTAATGATGGTGGTGATGCCGCCCTTATTCAAAAGGACTTAGATACGTTTCGTGAGTGGTGCGAGCATAATGGCTTACACCTCAATTATGGGAAATGTGAGGCTATGAATCTTTCCAGGAGCACTAATCCACAAGCTTGGGATTACAACTTTGCGGGGAATGGTCTCCGTCGCGTGCTGTCCGTAACCGACCTTGAAGTAGAACTTAATAGGAAACTTGACTTTACTCTGCATATTAACTATATCGTGTCTAGAGGTAGTTTAATCTTGGGCTTTCTTAAGCGTTGGTCTAGAGAGTTCTCGGATATACCAACATTGCTTCATTTGTACTGCTCTTTAGTTAGACCTATTCTAGAGTATGCCTCAGGTCTGGTCAACCTACTACGCTGTTCATTCCAAACGTATCGAATCGGTGCAGCGTAATTTTCTTAGATTTGCGCTAAGAGGACTCCCATGGGATGATCTACTTAGTTCCTTTCTTTTGTTTGTTATTTTTTCCTTTGCATGTTGGTGTTGGAGCCTCATTTAATCGTTTTGATGGAACGTGATTCTGGTGAAGTGATTCTGGGCTCCTGCCAAAGAATGCGCCTTCTGTGTTAGAAGGGTTAATGTGAATAGGAAAATATATATAACAGTAAAATAAAGCGTACGAAAGCAAAATTTCTAGAAAGAAAAATAGATGCTGCCAAAGATCAAATATCGATGTGGAGGTTTTGAAGGAAGAAAACGCGGAAAAAAAGGAAGTTAATTTTGATGTAGGATATAAATATGCAACGAATTTAGCCCCAACTTAAGATAAGACTATAACAGAATAAGGGCCAGAGTTATAAAGGATAGGGGTGAAACGATGAGTAACGCAATGAAGGACATAATAAAAAGCTCTCTTGCATCCGGTTTATTCCCTAAGACTTGGAAGGAATCAGTAACTTTTCGAATACATAAAGTTAAAAATACAAACCAGTGTATTTAATTCGGACCAATATCTTACGAACGTATGATAGAACCCTGCAGTCAATCCGTATTAAATCATCCAGCTCATGAAACCCATGGTCTCAGTTTTTTATGAATTTTTTTTATATGTTCCATTTACTATCCTTATTAACCATATAACATTTTATTGTGATATCTTGAATACTTTTTGAGATATTAATTTCCAAGAATTTACGAAAAAAATACGTTTTTGCATTACCGAGAACTGTACCGGTAGTGACACAGTTTAAGTTAAACTTTCATCACTTTGGCAAATACACTTTTTTTCTACATTAAAATATAGAACAACTCCGCTTTTTTTTAAAATGTTTATGATTAGGGGAGTATTTTTTAAAAATCCTACTCTCCAAGTGCATCAGAAACCATCCTATAGTGCCACCCTTAACATTGAATAAGAATTAAATCAACCACTAAAAAAGCAAATTCAATTTCACGCAGCTGAACGGTCAATCATCTGATAAAATCGATGTAAATGTGGGGGTACCGCAGGGATCACTATTAGCAACGAATCTCCTTATTACGTATATTAACGACATTAGAAGGGTGCTTAATCACACGCAAATAAGACAAGCTTCTGAAGAATGTAGAGTTAGAATGAATGAGGACCTGGAAAGGGTGTGTACTTGATTAAGAATGAATAATTAATATATGAATGAAGAAATACTTTAACAAGTGAGTAGATACAGTATTTGAAAGTATTCAGGTGTGTTTATATGTCAGAATCATAACTTTGAGCATGTGAACTATCTGTGTAAAAAATTAGCGAAAAAATTAACTTTATAAAAGAATCAGGATGAAATGAATGAATATCTTCTGTTCGACAATTATATTTATGTGCCTCCCAGGCAACAAAAACGGCAGAATCGAGCAATGAGGGCAATATTATGCTGTCACAAAAGAACACCAATTAGAGATATGCTGGAAAGGCTACAGTTGATGCCCGTTAAACAGCGAACGGTATTTAATGTTCTAAAGATGGTGCACAAAATGAAGAATAATCGTCTTTCTACGTATTTATGCAGTGGGTTGCGATATGTTTCTGATATTTGACCATACCCATTGCGAAATGTGAATACCTTCAGAACACGGTTATGTACAGAGGTCTTCAGATATTTATTTTTATAGAGTAATAATTGTAAATAATTGGGAATAACAGACTGCAGACTCGCAGCAGCTTGTCCACGAAGCTTATCTTCGCTTTGGTATTACTGCAAGTGCTGCGGGAAAGACAAGTCTCACCTTAGGATCGTAGAACTGGGAAGATAATGGAAGCAGTTTGCAGCCGTCAATGACTTTGCAGACTGGTCTCGCGGAACTCTAATCGGTTCGGAGAACTAGAAAAGTGGCGAAAGACTACGGAGAGGGCATTTGCTTGGGAGGAGTGGTTTCTAAAGTGGGAACTTCGCCCGGTGCTGCATCTAGGGCTGTAACTTTTCGTGAAAAATGTTTAAAATTGTAAGGTTTCATGAAACTTTTCAAATTTGAATACAAAGTTTCATGAGAGCAGTGAAAACATCACGTGAAAATTTTTAAATTTTTCATGTAATCTTGAAACTTTGCAATTTTCAGTGAAACTTTTCATAAATTTCATTACATGCTTTGTTCTTATTTTCTCACACAATCATCATATTGGCAAAAATAATATAATTGTAGTACTCCGAGCTCAATTCAGTGCACTTGTGTAACTTAGTAAGTTTGTGTCAAAGATTTAAAGATGCGTAAAAATAGTCTTTTGGCATATTAAGCCATATTATTACGAATTTCGTACGGTTTTAAAGAATTTATACACATTTGATAAATTTTAAGAAGCATTTGTTTATTACTATGTATTTGTTATTATTTTATTGTTAATTCTGTTAGAAATCACAAGAAAAGATTTACATCATATTTAAGTAAGAAAATATTCTTGTACATTTAAAAAATCAAAAATATTTTATGTTGTATCTTCGGATTCTGAAGTTATTTCCAATTGTTCCGTTTGTCTTTCATCGAAATGGTCGCTTACTTTACTGATAGAGAGCTGCTCAATATCTCTTATGGTATCCTTTGGCGTGGTAAGTAATTTTGGTCCAATATTTGTATACGCATCGAAATATTTTCTATTCTCTGAGATGAATAATAATTTTTCAGCTCTTTCGTTTCCTAACTTATTTTTTGTTGCGTTTTGTATAAGCCGCAGCTTGCTGAATGAACGCTCGCATGCGGCTGATGTGGAAGGAGCGGTCAGGATTTTAATTGCAACGTTAGGAAGTTGTGTAATTCATGGTAAGCATATCCCTTTCCACCAAGCTCTAGCAGATACATTTTCGCACATTTCCAAAAAAGTGCTTTTGAAATCCGCAAGCTCTTTCATGACGACGTTTTCATCAATGTCCGCGGAATTTGAAGCTACCTTCAGTATAAATTGCATTGCTAGAAAATCCTCACCTTCTTGAAGATATTTACCTCTAATGTTTGGATCCAGAATATTAGCTGCGAGGTGCATATTTTCTATACAAAACTTTCTTCGGTTTTCAACAAATTGCAGGATATTATCCCTTTTGGTCCAAACTAGTGAATATAACATGAATTACTGGAGGGGTAGGGTAGCACCTTTTTGGATAAAGTCTGTGAGTTGTTTCATAGGATTTAGCCCAGGCAACCGTTTCTGCTACAAAAAATTTAAAAAGTAAAAATGAAATTGTACCCTTTTGATTGGTCACTCCTCAATTTATCCATATGGTAATAAAAAATAGGACGTCCCTATTCGCTATCCTTATTAAAAGTTAAACTAAGTTATGACAATCACTTCCTCACTTCTGGTATTCCGAATTTAGAATTCAAATAAGTAAGGTTGTGAAGTCACAGTAAAAAATAAAATAAATAATTATTCAATAAAGAGATGGAGTTGGATTAATGGTTGAGTGGCACGATCACTACGCTGTGAATGCAGGCTCCAAGCTCGATATGCCTAAGAGTTTTTCTTTCATAAAAATGTCCACTCTGTCTATGGGCTCTTGTCTAGCTCGCAGAAGTGTAAAAACAAGACATTCAATTTCCCTCATTCCACTTCCCTTAATTTCCTTCCGTCCGTAGGGTTTTGGTTACATCATAAAAAAATAACGAGACATCACCTGACGAACAATTATTTGATCGTCGAATAATAAATAATTATTTGCGAATAATTCATTAAACAACGAATAATTATTTGATTATCAAATATGCACGATCGGATAACAGATAAATATTTTAAATTTAAATAAAGAGCACCAAATAACAAATAATTATTTGCGAATAACTTTTATCAAATCAAATAAAAATTTATTCTAATAATTTTTTTTTCGATTGCTTTTAATTGTTATTTGATTGAAAATATATTCAAATAATGTTCATCACTGATAGAGAGTAATACAACCTTACTCCGAGGTTGGCAGTCTTTTTATTGTGTCTTGCCCATCATTGCTGATTTAATAAGGTTCATGATGGCCTCGATGGCTTCAATAGTGGCGTTGTTAAAGGCCTTTTCTATGTTGGCAAGGGTTTTTAAAATATATCTTTTGTCCTGTAGAGGCTTGTCGATGTCGAACAGTACCACATGCCGGATATTGTTCACTGACTTACCCTTGTGTGTGCATGTGAGGTTTTCAACATACAGGTTAGGGTAAAAATTTTGGCTAATATAGAAATTTACAATTCTTTTCAGAGGTTTAAATAGGAATAAAATTAGTCTGATCTGTAGTCTTTGTTGTCTAAATGAAGTTGAAGATTCATCATATCTCTGAAACAATTTAGGGGATGAAGTTAATCGTACCTATTTGTAGTTTTATCAATGCCTCTCGCGCAGAATTCAGGGTCACAGGGTAAGCTGAGAGTATTGGGTCTGGGGACCGGCTTATATGTATATATTCTGAGACGTTAAAATAAAATGAATAGCAGTTTCTTTCAAATTTGAAAGAATTTTGCGATCAAAAATGTTCAAGAACAGATAGCATTATTTACCTAACAATTAAGTTTTTCACTTCAACATTTTATTGACCCCCAGCAAAACATTTTAATTCGTTGGATGCCACATAACGTGCAAAATTTAAATTTAAATTACAACTTAAGTTAATGCAGTTGTCAAACTTCATGTATACCTCAAAAGCTCCCCTAGTGTTGTCCTGAATAGAAATATAACTTTTCTAGTTCAGCTACAGAAGTTGTTTGACAAACAAACAGATTGCTTATCTTAAACAAATTACCACTTGACAAATGGAAACAATTTATTGCTTCTTTGCACGCTGAGTAAATACTCAAGAAGGTATGCTCCAGAATTCAATTGTGCAAGCACAAGAGAAGCATCGTGTTGTTGCATATTGTTTACATCTTTGGTTGCTACTCAAATTTACTAATAGTCGGACGAAATAATATTTTGGGAATAGTAATCCAACAGGAGTGTTTTGAATATTATGTCGATATGCAAGTGTATGTAGAAGGATAGTTGCAGATTAAGATGAAGTGAGTGCACGTTCTGTAAGACTACTAAGAAGACTAAGCTAAAGGAACCAGAGAGAGGAACTAGGAGGGATAGTGCGTCTTTTTACCAAAAAAACTCAGACTAAAAAGTTTTTCCTTAAAAATAACATACTCGACTCTTGCATCAATATGTATGCAACCAGTAAAATAATACACAATTTTACCATATAACCAAACTGATTGCAGTATTGTAAACAAAGCCTGCAAAATACTGACGGATATTATTAATTGTGCCCGGTAGATAAATTTGTTTGAACACTGAACCATGTCAGCCATATTTTGACTTGCGGACAGTGATTTTATTTTGTCCTGCGGTTAAGTGAAACAATTTTGTGGAAAATTCAACAATATTGCTCTAAAAAAAATCTTTGAAACCTAAACAAAATAAGTAAATTACACTCGAACTGATGTGAAAATGATTAAATTTTCGCTATAAATTTTCTCCACACTAGGGAGAAATTAAAATTGACACGAGAGGACAGAAAAGCCCTAAAATTTATAGAAGAGACAAATTCGGGAATTAATTGGAAGAGTAAAAAGCAAACGACTTTATTGGTTCCATGTCAACGAGTTTGGTACATTGACGAAGTTATTGCACATCAAAATTAATCCACCGGTATATAGGTATATATATATCGCAGCAGGAACATTGTCTTTATTGCTTAATCAATGAAAAGTAATTTCATCAAAAATTAATATTCAACAGGACTTCATAAATTTCGGTTTATAGACAGGCACTGTCATCGAGGAATATGGTTGTGTTCCCTTCCGGGTGATATTAATTACTCGAGCAAGCGAACTTGCAATTTTTTTTTCTTTCGTTTTGAATAGCTTCCAAAAACAGGTGTGGATACATAGCAGCTGAATAGACGTTTAATGGAGCACTTGATGAATTATTTGCTCTAGGTTGGAGGATACTAAAGGAATATGACGTTCTAGATTAACGATAAACGTTAAAAACTGCAAATGGTAGAGAGCGAATTTCATAGGACCATGGTCTGGAAGTCTATGATTCATGTCCTCGTGTGTGCATTTATGAGTATTGCAGAGCTATATTTTAGTCAGTGGAGTGACAGTTTGATATTTTCCAGTTTGAGACAATTGTTGGTACTGCTGATAAAGCAAATTATGTAGGATTTAATTCTGATTTAGCAATTGAAACGGAATGAAGAAAATCTTCGCTTTGAAAGTTTATTTTGCTTACATTAAAATATTGATAAAATATATATATTTCTTTCTTTAATTCTATATATTTATCGGTTATCTTACCTAATATTCGTCGATCTTGAGAAGTCATTTGATAGGTTTGATCGAGAGTATATATGGGCAGCTTTACGTAGGAAAGTCATCCTAGAAAAAATTATCACCATCATAAAGGAGTCCTACTCGAACCCAATGTCACGTCCTACATAAGGGAAAACTGTCGGAGCCCTTCCAAGTGCCAAACGAAGTGAGACAAGGATGCATACTGTGAGCTTTGCTTTTCCTGATCGTCATCTATGACGTATTGTGTAGCGCCCTAGACGACCACCCATGGCGAGTGATTAGATGGAAACTTTTTAACCAACTTACGCACCTGGACTATGCTGACAATATATGACTCCTATCCAACAAACAGAGTCATGTAGCCTAAATGTCCGAAGCCCAGATCAAAGAAGGTCACAGAGAAGGGCTTAAGATATATGCTGCTTAAAGCAAATTTATAAGGGTGGACTCCAGGAAACAATATTAAATTTACTTGGAAGAGCAGGAAATAGAGCATGGGGACAAGTTTCGCTATCTGGGAAGCATAGTTACAGAACACGGCGGAGCTGCAGCTGATGTATTTAATACTGTTGCTGAGATCTGGCGCAATAACAACATCGCCAGATGCGCAAAACTCCGAATCTTCAAGACGTAAAATCTATTCTGTTGTACGGCTGTTTAACATGGAAAGTGACCTGTCAAACAACAACTAAGCTACAAGTCTGTGTCAACCGGCCGGAGGTTACTACCAACAAGCGCAAAGACGGGATAGACACCAATATTTGCAAGCGCAAGTGCCCATGAATAGGCCACACACAAAGAAAAGATGATCTGTCGGGAGGAAACGTACCCAGATCATCAAATCGTGGTCACAGTTGAAGGCGTTGGCGCAGAACCGGACCAGGTGGAGAGTCGGTGTAGTAGACGCCCTATGCCCCACAAGGGGTTAAAGGAACCAGAGAGAGAGAGAGAGAGATTTTAACGAAGCCTGCGAGCCTGTTTGTGTCTTTGAAATCAGTCTTGGAAAGGTTTCGAAGAATTGCACAGTTTTACTTGTTATTGTCTTGATTGAAACTAAGTCGCACTTTTGTAAATATTACGGTCTCGTACGAAAAAGATAAAAATATAATATTCTTCTTCTACCTTGCAGCGTCATTTTTCAGGTGCTCACGTTTTAATTGTTTTTTTTTTTTTTGCGAGACAAATTAATACAGACCAATTTTGTTTTCTGGCATTTGTTATTGAATGAAAAACAATTTTTTGAATATGGCTGCCTAGAAATCTGTGGGGGGGGGGGCGATGGTCACGGTTAGGTCCCACCAGTTGATCTGACAACAAAAATTAAACATGAAGCATTATTCATTCGACCAAGGGATTGGCTATCGTTCGACGGATCTGATTTAAACCGTAAAATTTGAAAAGTTAAGTTGAAAGTTTTGAAAAAAAAGTATTCGGTTTTTTCTGTGTTTTTTTTGTATAAAAACATTTTTAAAAAGTGCAAAAAATGCTTCGTCAGACCGCCTGCTCTCCCCTCTCCTGACATCCCTACCTATGCCACTCTATTCAAACTTACTCGCTCAGAAATAAAAGTCTAGTTTATATCTGATTCATCCTCGTATTAGCGTAAAGCTACCCAGAGAAGTTACAAGTCATCTGACTCAGCTAACTCGACCAAAGTTGAGAAAGATAGCAATCACGTCGAAATGGTGAAAACTGTAGAATAACAAATTCGACATCGTTAAACTTTCAGAAAGCCTGGTCTCTGTCAGGCATACCATGTCGAAGCAGCAACTAGTAGAGCCAACAAATATGTCTTGGGGTGGCCCTGGAATCGAAGTGCTGTTTAGGAACAAATTTGTTAAGCTTTAAGGGTACCTTCCCTACATATAAAGTGGGGATGGACAAACAATTTTAACTCACCTCATCGAATAGGGTATCGCTGAAAAAATTAATAAAATCGTTATGGGGTTTCTTGAACTGCTTTTAAAATGTATGTACCATGTGGGCGTTTTGGTAAGTTTCGTGTTGGCCATAATATCATCCTGAAAGCAATTTTGGAAAAATCTAAAAAAACTTATCTAGTATCCTAGGTTTAGTTTGAAATTACTTTTAAAAATTACACGACTGGCTAGAGGCAAATAGTTTACGAGATATAGCCGACCCAGTTAACGGCTAGAGAATCCTATACTAAGCATAGCCCGCCATGCTCTTCAGCGGTTTTTATTTTAATCATCTTTTCCAAAGTACTGACTTTCACGTCTTAGTTAAGGTTTTAATTGGATTTTTCTTTCTTTTACCTTACTCTTGTACTATTTGTATATTGCTAGCTATTTTTGACTGTTTTATTTTCTTTTTTGTAGTAACCTTCGGCGAGTTAATAAAATCATTATCAATAATGTCATAGTCGAAATCGCAAAAGGGAGTATTAAAGAAGTTACCAAAGAGATTAGAAATCTTAAGTGGGTCTGAACTCTCAACACCGTCAAGTCTTAACGACGAAGGGTGTCCATCGGAGCAGCGCTTGGAGTTTACAAGCTCAACAAAGCTCAACATGCAAAATCCTCTTCATTTTATACAAATATTTCCCATGCGAGTGCTTCAAACGAATTTTTTGTTTGTTTGGCGTGAGGGGTGAAAATGACCAAGAGACCCTAAGGTTTCTGGTAGTGTGAGCATTTTACTCACTAAAAACACCTTTCTAGGGATTAGTAGAATCAGACCACTTAATTCAGGTCCGTTTTCGACCCTACCCCTTGTCATCTCAGCGTGGCGTGCCTGGACTAATCCATTTTTATTCTCTCACCTCGATTTCCCGCGTCAAAGTAAACATTTTCCAGCATCCATCCGGTGATGCAATCCTTGCGGCATCCATCCGGTGGTGCTCCATCAGGCTTCTCCTTCTGCTTGTTAAGGCAGGACACTGTCAGTCTAGGTGCACCGCGGTCCCTTACTCCTCCAGTCACAGCCTACAGGTATCACCCTCAAGGATGTTTATTGTACAGTCCCCTGTTCCCAGTGTTCCTTCGTGGCCCACGTCCCCAACAGAACTGCTGCCTAAGGCAGTGAGCGGCTCTGGACCTTGGAAACTCGAAGCAGCTCGCACCTTAGCCACCTCTGTAATTATTAATTTTTTAATAATTTTGCAAGTGTCAAAGAAAGTCAATTTCTCAAACGATGTATTGACCACAAAACCTACAAGCGTTAATTTCAATTACACTTTTTACCCAAAAAATAATTAATATGTTGATCCAGTGTCGGATCCATTAGTAGCGGTTGTAAATTTTTAAGGTGTATGTTTTACACTGCTTAACTTACGTTCATTAAAAGACGAAAGAAGTTCATTCGTGGGCTTACGTAGGTAATGTTTAGCTTTAAAAGTTGCGTAGCAACAAAGAATCTTAATAGTTTTGATTTGTCTGTAAATCACAGCCCTCACATCATCCCATTTATAAAGCTATTAAGCTGAAATTTGGTATCAAAAAGAGATTTTTGGAAAAATAAGACTGAACTGGCGAGAAGTTCATTGATGAAAATTTATACATTCAATATTATAAATAAAATACTTTCACCGATGACATCTTTTTCAAACGTGCATTCAGAAAAAGAGACATTTCGGTCTTCATTAGTTGTTTGAAATCAGCCCCCCCCCCCCCCCCCCCCTCCTACGTGGATCCGCCACTGTTTTCATCTGTTGTGTTTAGGTAAGAACCACCACTTTTGAAAAATTGTGTTTAAAGTCTCCTGTTGAGTATAACACTTTTGAAGGGAAGGGGATTCGAAGGCAGTTCCGAACTTTTACTAAAGCTGAAATGTTTCTATGATTTCGTACCCTATTCACTAAATTAGGGTGTACAATAAGAAATTTCCAGGGTAGTTTTTCAGAAAAAGTTGCCACAGTCTTCTCGTTACGAGTGAACCTCCCTTATCTACACAACTTTATGTTTGTCTCACCAAAATCGATCACTGCCTTAACGGTTAGAAGGTGTTTATTAAAACATCATGAATGTATTATTAAAGAAGCCTACATCCTCCGGCTTTGACATTTCTAAGAAATATTTTAATATGCAACTTTTATCAAAGAAACTAAAAGTATCGTCTTTGTTGTCACACACCAATACACGTGTCATATACCATTTTATGAATGAAAAAGGCCATGCGAAACAGCATAAACAATTGAATAGAACTCGACTTGGCAAAATTTATCAATCCCTGATTCCAGATATATTGTGCAGGGCATTTCTTGAAATATGTATGAACGTCCAGGAAGAATAAGGAACAGATTTATCAGTCCTGGTAGCTTGTCTCTTATGGGTATACGAGAATTTCCTTGAATTGTGTACCGTCAAAAATCAATAAAAGTATTCGTTATTGTTTATTTTCGTCTTATGCGAGCAACATCTGCTAACAAATAATCGGATTCATTCAGGATTGCTACTTTTTAAAGTCTCTCTCTACGGTGCACATATTTTTCCATTTTTTAATACTTTAAGCATTATGTGTTGAGGTAATATTTCATTTGTAGGAGTAATTGTCAATTAATTTTGTACCACATATTAAATGCAAATCATTTTTTGATTGGTTCAGTTCCTCAGGGCAATCCAGTTGTGCGAGAATACGCCATTAAATCGATTTAATATTATTTTCGATGAGATGTTAAGGTTTTCATTTAATAACCAGAAAATTAATATCGGCTCGAGGGCAGTTATTCTACCATAATATCGGAATAAAACTCAATTAACAAATTAATTATGTTTTAAAATAAAATTTGCTAAGTGAAGTATACACAAATTAATTAAATGGGATTTTTGAAATAATCAAAATATGCAAAAATTAAGTATTAAAAAAATAAATCTGTTATTTTCGTGGTAATATATAGAAGACTGATACGTGTAAAAAATGAATTTTTTAATATTTTTCTCTTTCATAAATTGGTTCAGTAGGGTCTTAAGAACATGTACCGAAATCGGTTTTACTATATTCCAAGTCCGTCACACTCAAAACCAATATATACTATAGCATCAGGTAGGCTCGCCTACCGCGTCGGGGTCTAGGCGCGCCCTGTCTCTTGATCTATCTCTTTTTTTATCTTGTATACGACTCAAGAGAAGAAGGTGAGATGTATGGACCCGGCATAACAAACTAGCGTGCGAGTAGAAAACTCGTCGATTTTTAGATAAAGAGTCTTTCTATGTGGACGCTCGAAATTCTCACCGTCACCGAAACGCTAAGTCTGCTGAAAATATCGGTGCAGTGCGTGAGAGTGTACGCGAATTTCGCGTCGGGACTTGGGTCTGCACCCGTATAAAATCCACCTGACCCATTCCAAGTTGACCTAAATTTCGCCAAAAAAATCATCTTTAGCGACGAAGTCCAATTTTTGATGAATGGATATATGAATAAGCAGAATTGTCGAATTTGGGGCGATACCAATCCATACGAAATACACCAGCTGTACATGCATCTCGAAAAAGTCACCGTCTGGTGCGGATTTTAGTCTGTCAAGCCGTCAACGGCGAGCGCTAGAGATCGATGACAAGCAACTTCTTGTGGCCTAAGCTGGATGATATGGATACCGACAACATGTGGTTACAACTCCTCACCTCCTAGCTTTAAAAAAAGCTACACACATACATCCACTCACACACACACATATCGTCTTCTTTACCTTGAAATATGTCGAAAATTTAGATTTTGATTTTCGGTGAAATGCCAGTTGTTTACACCGTTCCCCAGGGTTCTGTGCTTGGTCCCTTACTGTTCAGTCTCTTTATAAATAACCTTCCCCAAAATATTAAGGATTCACTAATTCACATGTATGCTGATGTATTTAAACAGACCTATTGGGCTACTCGAGTATTGTATCACAATACACCTGAACAATATATGTGAGTGGTCTATGGATAATGGATATGGATGCAAATCGCAGTGCATTTCCTTTTATAACGGCACGCTGGCAGGTATTGAAGTCCCACTTGTTTTTCCTGAATGGCTTTATCCTTCCAGCCTTTAAAAAGGTCACCATATTAGGAATAGTGGTAAACTCTGAAACGAATTGTTGTGATAATGTGCTTGGTGAGGTGTATGCTGGAGTAAGAAGGTTGTGGCTTTGTTCAGGTTGGTAAAGGCGTTGATATACCCTTTTTCAATTTTAAGTTGTCTGTTTACCACAGATTAGATAGTACCTGTGCTCGTAAAGTACAGGTGGCCTTTACCGACTGCAAACGTTTTATTTTTGGACTTCACCGATTTGACCATGCTTCCCAATACAGTATGATGTTGCCAGGCTGTTATCTGGATACATACATAAAGCGCAGATTGATAATTGTTTATGACATCGCAAGGCAACCGTAATATCTTGACTCCTCTGTTCAATAGATCAATTATGGAGGGTTCTTTCACTTTCCAGGCTGCCTGCCTGACTATGGAGTAGTCTTTCTAGTAACTTTCAGAGTTCTTTCACAGTCAGTGCTTACAAACCTTATTGGAGATAATGTATTTTAAGGCTCAATTCCTTTTTACGCACGTACATAACTTTTATAGCTTAGTTTTTAGATATCAGTTAATTAATTTTCTATCTATTATTTTTGCTTATTTACGATTATTATTACGTTATCATGTTCGTTTTTAATGCTCAAAATTGTAAAATATTCTCATCGATACGATATAATATATTGCTCCAACATTTGTATGGTATAAGTACTTATAAAAGATTTGTATATCTTGTCTTTATTTTCCTTGAATAAAGTATTGTATTGTATAATTCCGCTTGCAATATCTTTAGTGCAAAATATTTTATTCAGCAGATCTCAACAATGAACGTGCAGATTTCTCTTTCTGAGACTTTAAATATATTTGCGGTGTTACTCAGAGATCGATCCTTGGCCCTTTGCTTTTTGCTATGTATGTTAATGATTTGAATTATGTTGGTGAGTGCTGAAGGATAGGTACATATGTGCAGTTGTATCTAGCTATCCCTCTAGGTTTGTGGGGATTGTCTTGATCGGCTAACATATGACTTAGGTAATGTTACTATGTGGGCAGCTAACAAAGAATTATCAATGAATCCCAAAAAGTCTCAGTGTATCGTCGATCAATCTCCACATCTGAGTTTATACCTATTTTCCTGAAGTAGTATTACCTTTTGTGATTAAAGTAAAGCTAATTATAGTGGTTTTCTTTATTGTTGGTCTCGCAACGAACCTAATCTTGTGGCTTGTTAATGAATAAAGGCTTCACTTGTTGCAGAATTTTCCACTTTCCATAGAAAATAATTAGAAATTCTCCTAACTTCCTCTAAAAAATACCAATAAGGCAGATATTAAGCAATAATTCTGTAATACTCATAGAATCAGTTCAGCATCAAACAATCTGAACTAATTATGAGAGAAGTTACTCTATTATGCCCTGCATAATAATACAAAATTTTCCAGAGGTTTCGCATTAACTATTTTCATCTCTAAAACTTTATCGTTCATATCAACTTTTTCAGCGTAAAAATTCTCTCGAAAAAACTCGAATGAGTGCAATATCATGTTACGCGCTGCGGATATGAAAACGTATTGGATGGGACGGGAATACCAAAGAAAAACTAACCAGAACCGCAGCACTCTAATCATGTTTTGTTTACACTATGCTGTTGCGGCTTTATGTATCCCCGTAACCGTTGAAGGATAAAAAAGCTATGGTTTTACTGCATTGGTGTTCATTAAAAATTTCCTTCCTTAGCTCGCCGGGAAAGCCTACTAAATTCAATGGCAATTTCATTTCAAAAGTTACTAAGCCCCCTCTTAGTATGAGCTTCCCAAACACCCTCTGTGAATAAACCAGAAAATTGGAGGTATCAGTTCCAACCACCGATAAAAATATACATATATGGAGGTAAAAGGTGATTTCAAGTTTATTGAAAAATTTCTAGAGGTTCATGCCACGAAATGAATTTTTTACACAAACGGAAGTACCGTGAACGAGAATCCTGCTCCTCAGCTTCTATAAGGTGTTTTATATCGCCTCAATTTAATCGTGAAATTCCGTAATTTGATATAGGCTTCTGCTAACAACTTTATTTCTTTCACACTCAAGATAAATAAATTCTTATATAAGCCGTAATCTGGTTCTTTTCTGACATCAATAGAGGTGGGCTCGTCTCGGTCGTAGGACGAACCCCTGAGAAGATTAACAGCTGCAGATTAAATGGGTCTAACCGTAGCTGAAAAAAAGTATCTTATAGAGCTATAAAGAACTAATTTTGTTTGCTTTTATACCGCGCTCTTTCGAGATATTCACAGATTTTCGTATTTTTATACTTAGCCAGAACTTTTTTTCTATGACTTTCCTGGAACATACTTTTTGGGAAGGCGGGTACGTACACTACATAAATTCTGTCCCTTTTTTTGACTTTTAAGTGTCGTATTGTTTTGTGTAATCAATATAGATATGAATGCGTGAAGTGTATATTCAACGAACAAAAATTTCCGAGGGAAAGTTTTGTTTTTGCAGCTAAAAGTTCTTCTCCTGGAGGAGGATATGCATTAAAATATGAAATATGTAGCTTTAGCCTTAATGGTTATGACCTCAAAACGAATAGAATGACAGGATACTTTCCTGTTCGAATTGTAGAAAGTTTTATAGATATCTTTAGATACTGAGTTCATGGTTTCGTGTTTTATTACAAAATATATTTGAAATCAATCCGCTCCATCTTGGAGAAAGGAAGCGTTCAGTGTAGTCCTTAAATAATAAATTTAGGCAATTTCCGTTTTTATTGAAAAAGTTTACTCTCGAGGAAGTTGAACGCGTAGATTCATGATTATGGCGTGACAAAATTTCCAAACGAAGCATTACTTTTTGTGCATTTTATTTTTTAGACATTTCTTTTTTAATTGATTGATGTGAAGGGAGGTACGAGCCTGTTCTGCTGATTTAAGACCACGACTGTCGTCTTTACTATGTTCAAGAAAATCCCAGGCAACGAGTCTATGAATAGCTTGTCCATATCTATTTCACGAAATTCGTCTATCAGTCTTATTCGGAACAGATGACTCCTTCGGGTTGACGGGGGAGGAATATTTTTAAAGGCTCACTTGTTGAAACTTCCATTCGTTTAAAAGGGAACACCTCGACTTACCCATAGAGCGGACATAACTACACTGACGAGAAAAACTGCTTAATTGTTCATGAGATATGATTTGTTTCCTATATTATTTCATTTGATCAATTTTACACTCTTGTCATTTTGGTGATCTCTGTGAAAAGCACTACACCATTCGACTTTAATTCTTGGTTTCGTCAGTTCGTAATTGTTCAGTTAATCAAGTCCTTGTTTGAAAAAGGAACTATTTAACAAAAATCGAAGAGTTACACATGTTTTTTTGTCAGACCGATCGTGATACGATAGATCTAGCCATACTAGTAATTTCAGGGAAAATTCCAAAAGCATCAGGATGATTGAGGCAAGAATTTAAGTCAGTTAAAAATGTAGGGCTGAAGGCCAAGGAGATAAAGGAAACCTTCTTTGTCAAGGTCCAACGCACCTGTTATGAAACACTGATAATTGTCAAAAGGTAACTTAGAATTAATTTTGTAAATCTTCGCAGTTCTGCTAATTTCTGTTTGCTGCGATTTTCTGTTTTTACTAGGTGACGTGGTCAGATGAGTTCAGAATTACGACTTTTCAGTCTGATCGTCGTTGTTGCTACAGTAGGCTTGAGTTTTCTTCGTTGGAACCTTGCAAAATAAACCAAACAATAAAATATGGCTGTAGAACACTTATGGTTTAGGGCGCAATAACAAGAGAAGTTGGTCCTCTCCGCGAAAATTGTATCACAATGTTTCAAAATCGGCAATCTAAATGTTCTACAATGGCTGTCACAAAATCACCACATGAATGCAATAGAAAATATTTGAGTATTTTTAAAGCATCGGTTGGTCAATATTTTGTAGTTACGCAAAGGATTCATCGATGACATTCTTGTAGATTTCATTAGCATTCCTTATGAGGGTATGCCTCGGAGGTTTTCAGAACTTCAAAAAATTAAAGGCTTTTGAGCCAACTACTAGTTTTGCAGGACTCCTCACTTGGCTTTTGAAAAAAATTAAAATCTTAAAAATGCCACGACCGCTAACGTTTCAATATACAATAGGAGCAAAATTAATAAGACCACCAGCACATTTATAACACAATAAAATAAACTCAATGCAAGATAACTCA
The DNA here is from genome assembly GCA_964036015.1 of Leptarthrus brevirostris. Classification (NCBI taxonomy): domain Eukaryota; kingdom Metazoa; phylum Arthropoda; class Insecta; order Diptera; family Asilidae; genus Leptarthrus; species Leptarthrus brevirostris. The sequence continues at coordinate 153,379,551 of OZ038372.1, read as the reverse complement.
CCGTTCAATACTGACATCGTAGCACACTGACGCGTTTGGGTATCGAATCGAGCAGCGTTTCCATTCGTTATCATTTTCCTAGGTGTTTCGAGCTTCGATGCATATATATTCCTTGGTGTGTAGTGACAATTTGGCAAGCGGCAGCTCAAGATGACCCACAAACTTTCAATCAGGTTAGTGTTGGACGAGTTGCTAAGTCATCGTAGAAATTCTGAAATGCTGAAATATCATTTCATTGCCGGAAAACTGAACTTTCATTTTCGGCCGTTCGGACGGCAGTTGGAAGTTCAGTATCCCTTCTTCCTCAAGTTCATCAACCCCTGAACAGGAACAAGGTTAGATAAGTTTAGGTTAGAAGGCAGCCAAATCGAAGATCGGTATTCCTCAAAAGCAAGTGGGCCACGTCTGTGGAAGCAGCAATTATCCAAAAACCTTTACTTTTCAGGGATTCTCACTCGCTTTTCGTTAGGGAAATCTCGGACAGGCTCACCCTTGCGAACGCGATATCTGTCGCTGCACTTACAAATTCGATTCATTGAAAAACGACACTTTTATCCAATCGACAACAGTCCGCCGGAGGAGCTCTTTCTTAACCGGCCGCTAATCCAAATACTGAAGATGGTCGCGAACAGTTCTGTCTGAAATTTACACATCATGAGCACCCAAGTCCTTTTTAAAAACACTGTTAGCCTTCATGCCGTTTCTAATCTCTCTGGGTCCTTTAACCACTTGTGGGTGTCAACTACACCGACTGTCCACTGGTTCTGCGGCAACGCCTTTGACTGTTGACACGATTTGTTGATCTCGGTGCCGTCTTTCTCTACGAATCTTAACCATTGCGCGGTCGTCCAATTCGGCGTCTTCCTTGGATCCCGAGCGAGTTCTAATCTAGAGAATGTTGAGCGATGTTGTTTGGCTCTTTTCTTAGTGTATGGCCTATCCATTGCAACTTTCGCCTGCGAATACTGGTGCCTATCCCAACTTGGCCTGTAAGTCTATGTAGGTCTTCGTTGGATTCGTTGGAGACACCAGGTCACTTTCCATGTTGAACAGCCATACAACAGAACAGATTTTACGTTCGATTCAAAGACTCCTGTTGACTCAACTCGAGCCTTACTGATGCGAACCTGTACATCGGCTACAGCTGCGCCGTATGCTTTAACTATACGTCCGAGATAGCGAAATGTGTCCACTTGTTTTATTTGGTGCTCTTCAAGATAAGTTTCATCACGTCTCCTGGAGTCCAAGCTCATAAGTTTGGTCTTAGCAGCATTGATCTTAAGCCCTGCTCTGCGACCTTCTCTACATAGAGCTTCGGATAGTAGAGCTACATGACTCTGCTTGTTGAATAGGAGATATATATCGTCGGTATAGTCCAGGTGCGTAAGGTGGTTGGAAAGTTTTCATCTAATCTATTATGGATGACAAATTGACGTCAATAGAACACAAGGCTTCGCAAAGGATAGGATCAGTAGAAACTACTAATTAAAAGTCGGGACCTTTTGGATTCGCTGTTGCTGCACTAACAATTTGTTCCAAAAGGACGAATCGAATTTGTGCGTGTGTAGGGATGGGTTGGAGATATATTGAAAATATAGCAATCAAATTTTGTATGCCTTGAAGTTTTGGTTTTTTATTCTATCAGTCCCCCCCCGCCCCCCCACCTTTTACTGAAATTTATTTTCTATTTAAATCGCTCTATGCCGTGTGAAAGGAAACTTGATCAAATAATTGTCCAAAATGGTATCTACGTTTACAATTTAAATTATTAATCCTTTTTACCAATCCTATTCTAATATCATCTTTTCTTTGCAGATATCATCCATGGAAAATTGGATCAAAAGAATAGCCAACTAGAAGTTGATTATGCCTTAGGTCGAGACATTCGTCCAGGAGATGTGAGCATAATTTCGGCTACACTACAAGAATGGTGTGAGTCCTGCGAAACTGTCCTGTGTTGCATAGAAGAACAAATCAATAGAGCAAATGCCGAAAAGGCCAGACGAATCAAGCACAAAGAGGAAATCGAACAGGAAGTATGTGTCATTTGTTAAATTGTTAATCTAATTTCAATGTGTTCTTGTCTTTGTCTTAATCGTAAATAGATAATTAATTTGAAAAAAGCATTCAAAACTCAACTGACGGATGCTGATGAAGCAATGACGACAGAGCCTAGGGAGTCTACCTCTGGTCAAGAGATTCGAAAAAAATCCATCAAATCAAAACCAGCACGTCCATCCGGTAAGTCGTGGTTTAAAGCTTTTACATAAACCACAAAAAAAAAATTAAATTAATAAGCAGCAAGCAAAAAGGTGTTTACGTACCAAAGAGTATCTATTTCTTCTGTTTTTTCCCCCCACCATTACTAGTAGAAGTTGTCCTGTTACTTGTACATTGTTACTAAAGTTTAGAATTTAATAAACCAAAAATTTAAAAGAATTTCTGCGAGTTTGTAACTTGATTCTTATTTTATCTCCAATTTTTTTTTCTCTTTTAGGTTCGAATGTAAAACTCCAACGCTAAATATCCCTCCTTCCATGCATCTCCTCTAAGACCCACTTTTCAGGTGTTCTCAAGTCAGGGCCTATGCGAACTTAATTTTGTTAAAACAAAAAAAAAACAGTTTTTAGTTCCTTTCTTTGTGGATAGCGCAGCGCGAACGAAAGGAGATTAAATTAAAATCTTTTTCCTTTTAAGTTGCTTTCTGTAAACTTTTTGTAATGTTTAAAATAAACAAACTTTTTTTGTACGAAATGACTTTGAGTTTTCTTGCCATTTGCCATTTTATAATTGAATAAATTCGTCTATTTCCGAGTTGTCCTTGCTGTTCCAATGCCTTTCCGGAGGAATATATTAAACGGGCAATAAATCCGTCGATTGCCTATTAGTGTCCTGACAGTTTTGTTCGGTACCGAGGGACGATTGAGGTAAATTTATGCCTGCAGGATTTAAAGCTAAGCTACCCGACCCTTTGGTTGTTTGAAATTTGTTTATGGAACTTGACGGAAAGGATTAATTGAGGGGTTTCTGTACGGTCTAATGGGTTTGCGTGGTTTGAAATTGTTTATTAACAATTAGAGGAGCCCCCGAACAGTTTTTTCTTAAATCAAACTCAAAAGGGTTAATAAGCTTCTCATTATCACATCGTTATGGGCTTAATTGGTCTGTCAACGGTTGTAAAAGCAAATATTCCTTTATCAAATAGTGTTCGCTTCGTTACAGTTTTGAGTTTCGAATATTTTTAGATATGACGTTCGTTTTATGAAACCTTTATTTAATTAAATAAACACTGTCTGCTTTGATAAGATAGAAATGATTTTAGATTGTGGGTTTTGTCAGAAAGTGAAGTCAAAAGGTCGATCCTTTCTCAAAGCACAAAATCCCTTATTTCGTTGTCAATTAGAGCTGACACGATATATGTATAATAATAAGTGATGCGAAATTTTAAAAGCAAAGCTAAGTAGGTTTCGGTGGTTAATTTTGGGATTATGTTAAAACAACGTAATTGAATTCATTTTTGTTAATTCGGGGACTAGGTTATTACAATGTGCCAAATAATCTGTCCGTCAATCGACATGACAAAAACGCCGTTTTTGCTGGGGCCAAAGACATGTAACCAGATGAATTGCTTAATTAGCTTGCTAAGACAAAAGTTCCTCTATATTTTATGCGCATCGAGCTTAGGCTGCATATCACCCAACCACTGAGTATATTTATTTATATTTCAGATTCATCAAAGGCTGATTATTTAACAAATTAAAAATACAATACAATAACATAATAGTGATACTTAACTAAAATAACACGATAAGAATTAATAGCACTGAGTTACAGAAAATATAAAAATAAAATCATGAAATTTAAGACTACACAATTTCATGAAAGATTAAAATCAATCATGTCAAAGTGCAAATTAAACATCGAGACATCGGCGTGATAGGCTCATGACACCATGTATCGATTCGGCCTGGAGCGTTATGAAAATATCGAACCGCTCTGGAGCGAATTGTTCTTTTCCAAGTGTGATATCGAACCGCTCCGGAGCGGATCGTTATTTTTCAAAACTGATATCGAACCGCTGTAGAGCGGATCGTTCTTATTTTTAATTGTAGTCGATCCGAACCGCTCCTGGAGCGATATTGAATCAATTTGGAGCGATTAGAATATCGCTCCACTGAATCAAAGGAATATATTTATTAATTTTTATAAAGTGCATCACACCTGCAAGTTAATTACAAGGCACCTTGGAGAGGGCTTTTAGAGTTTGGGTAAATAGGTGCTGGGTAGGAGTGAGTGGTAGGATGTGTGGTGAGTGTGGGTGATTCGTGGGTTGTGGGAGATTTAAACAAAGTCCACCTCACCTTTAATTACAAGGTGTCTGGTACTGACCTATGTGTAAACATATAGAGTTGTGGTGAATGGGTGCTGAGTTGGAGTGAGTGGCAGGGTGTGGGATTAGTAGTGGTGAGATTTGGTTAATGGGAGGGCAGCGGTCGATAGATAGGGGAGAAGAGTGAAGGGAAGGCAATGAGAAAGCAGTGATGAGGGGGGCCGAAATTTCCGCAAAGATAACTTCCTAATTTACCTTTCCCTAATGAAACTTAAATTAATAATCAAATAACCAAGAGGAGATATATGTAAATACTTGCGAAAGAGATAAATGGTTATAGTTAACTTGAATTATGAGAGAACAATTGAATAAATAAAAGAAGAGGCATATATTAAGTGCGCACCAGACCACAAAATTATGTCCCACTATCCGTCTAAGACGACAATCATTATGTGCAGTCGTAAAAATTTAAAATGGGAAACAGAAGAAGCAACCCCTGCTATAATTATTTTATCCACGATGACGAGAAAAAGTATTCTACATGTAATGTGGAGAACATCAAGTGCATGGGATTATTAAAGGTATAGTTAATTTTACGATTTTGAATATGTGGTTTAATTGAAATAATTATTGTTTTTTTTGGATAATTGTTGTCTCTGTTTGCATATCGCTGTGCGTTGTGTCGCGCCTTTGGCCGAATTAAAGAAGTCGAACAAATTTCGCGCGAGTTTTTTTCCGAGTAATATGGTTTTTTATCCATACAAAAGCGTGTACAAAAATTATTATACTCGGAAAAACACAAAAGCCCACTTTACCCTCATAAAATTTTATTTTCTGAAAATAGGAATCAACCTATATTTGATGATGGGTTTTTGATTTTTCTGTTTTATTACTTTGGATTCCTATGCACATTCGAAACAAGCGAAGTTTACTCAACTTCTGTAGTCAGTTCCCTTATTTTGACTTAATAATTCAAATAATTTAGCATCAAACAGACTCTATCGGGTTCAATTAAAAGATTAAAAATAAAAAGGAAACCCTTCACTTAAAATTCTTAGAATAATAAAAAGTCCTGAAGTGTTGGTTGCAATTTATAAAACGCAGATTAGAATGAAAAACTTTTGTTTTCTTACTCGCAGCAAATCGTATTGCAACGTTAGTCAGAATTGCGTACAAAGTTTGCTTTTCAAAAGCATAAAATCTTTTTATAAGTAAAATAGTATTTAACATTTAAGGGTCGGTACATTAAACCAAAGCTGACCTTCAGGAAGAACTTCGCGGTGAAGCTGCCCACCAGAGCGGACTGGAAAAACGGCGGTATGATGAAAGATTTTGATATAACGATATTCACTATCTGTGGTTCTCGGAAACATGCTGCACATCAAAGTCTTCCGGATAATGCGACAGTCTTTCAGGCTGAATTGCTCCCTATCCTAAAAGCTTGCTAATTAATGAAACAATTCCCCGGTCAAAAAGTCTGTATTTTTTCTCACAGCCAACAAAGTTCTTGACTCGGCCACCCTATCATTCAGGCTGGTGAAACGATGCCGTAATGAGCTTTCTCTCTTCTCAGCTTCTCGAAGCCATCCTGTTTTGGATGGATTACATGAATATCGAGGGGATTGAGAGATCCGACGTCACACTATTTGTTCACAGTCAACTCCAGGTACCACAGAGAAATTGCTAGGGCGTTCTCGGCAATCACGAAACACTGGCTAGTGGAGACTTTAAAAAATCTGGCTCAACAAGGACTAGCATGGCTCTTTTACTTTAAATTCAATTTAGTTTTTTCTGTCTCAGCTAATTATTGGTCAAGATATATTGAGGGCCGCAAACCAGCTATTTTTACGGACCTTTGCCCGGATGCCTAGAACTCTGCCATTTTTCAGCATTTTGGTTGCTTGTAGTTTCGATCTTTAAAACCTATGTACGCCCTTAACTACAATGAATATGTAGCAGCCTGCAGTATTAAAGACAAATGCATGAATTTTCCATGAGATCTCAGTCTAAAAATTTGTCGGCTTTGGGAATGTACAGTTTTTTTAATATGTGACCAAAACCTAGGGGACAACACCTTGATGCGTTAGAATGGCGAGCTATACAACAGCCCACAGACGGAGTGAATTTTTTAGTTCTGTTTTAAAAATCCACGGGGAGACCGAGTCTCGAACCGGGAATCCATGGGGTCGTTCCGTCCAACTCCGTCTCCATATATATATTTGTTCATTACATCCTTGATTAAGTAAACATATCCTACTCTAGATAAAAGTTCAGAAATACTGACAGTCGAGACGACATTTAAACAGCAAGTGTGTCGTCAATTATATTTTTGTGTGCTATAGATTAAACATTCCTTGCTACTCAATAACTACACTTATATAACCAAAAACAAGCTGATTTCATAGACGCAGTATAGCTTCACTACGTCAACAAAACCAAGATCTAATCCAATGATTTACTAGATACTAGAGAAACAAGAGGCACGTATGTTTTATACCACCAAGGCCCAGCTGTTCGTAAATGTTCAGACTTGTAAAAGAAAACTCGACGGTACTCCTAAAAGTAGCATCAGAAGATGCGGTTATTTATTCACTTTTGCTGCTTTTTTCAAATATGTATCAAATTAACTTTATTATTCTTGTGTTGCGAGCAACGTCGTCAATTCGAAGTGAGTTCAATGGATCTAGTAAATTCTCTGACTACATTTTCACTGCGTTGGGACATATTTTGGTATTTTTACTGTATAAAAATTTCAAAGCCTAAAGAGCTAAAATACCTGTAAAATCTATAAATACGCATAAAGTTATAAAAACTAAACAACTCCTGCCGACCTTTTTCAAAGTTTTGCACACAAGTGGTATTTAAGTTACTAAACATCGCTGTAGTTACGAATTCCAATGTTGTTTCATACCTTTTTCAAAAATATTGCGCCTGGGATAAATCTTTGTGTAGACTGATTAACCTATTCATGTTGTACAGACCTTTTTCTTTATCAGCCTAAAAACAGGTATTTATGTTGGTAAAAAACCATTAATTCCTCTGTCCTTAATATAGGTAAGTTCCTTCGTTTTATAAGGCCCTGTTCCACCTTCCGAATTTTTCGTTTAGAAAGTTATACAGAGACCGGAAAAGTGATAATCCGATATTGTCAGAACTAGCGAATGCGAGGAATATTAAAATTATTTCTCTTTTAACTTGCTAAGTTGTTAAAACATTGTGGGGTTGAGCATTGTCATGCTGAAAAATTTATTCTTGATTTTAGATACATTAATCTAGGCCTATGTACTTTCGTTTAGTTTTTAAAAAGTTTATCAAAGTTTTTCGCAGAGGTTACCCTTTCATTTCTCAAAAAGATTTTATAACGTAGTAGTTCCCGCTTATCACACTAAGTGGGGCAATGTTGGTTGTGAAAAGTGTTGCAATAGTTTATCGGATTGTTGAAAGGCTAGTTTTGTAACGGCGTTGTACAGCTTCCATTTCTAATTAATTTTCCAGGATAGAATCCAATAGATTTAAAAGCAAGCAGGCAAAGGCTGTAGTTCACGTAACTATTTTCTCGCAATGACGTAAATGTAAACGAAATTGTTGTTGCCTACAAGAATAACGTCATTGAGTTTGGCGTCACAAAGTGAGAAAATACTCACGTGAAAGTTACGTATACTGGCGGCAACCCATTAGGTATTTATTGATGTGGTTGACGATTGATGTTCTCTTCCGCAAGACTTCGATTAGGGTTTAAAGAATTGTGATGAAAGGTAACCCTTAAGAATATTCTCAGAAATCCGTATGGGAATCCTACCTCTCACGCCTCTGAAATATTTGCACGTGAAAATGAGCAGCAAAGTCTTCTTTCTAAGTTTTATTTTTTCACAATCGTGTTGCACCTTAAAAGTACACCTGAACTACGAACTCTTATCATTTTATAGATCACATTTAACTTAGAGTGATTTTCAAGAAAGTTGTTAAAAATTTGTTGGCATTAAACTTGTCCAAAGAAGGAAAGTTGCAAGAAACTTTCTCATGCTTGTGAGACGACATTTGTGTCGTGTGCAGTGATGCCCCAAATAGCGTTTTCCATAAACTTTCTCTACGTAATCCACAGAGAAGCTTAATAAGTAGTGGCGTTGACATTGAATTGTCGTATAGATTGCCGTAGGAAGGAACGAACAAGAAAGCATAAGATAGTCAGTCGCTGTGGGAAACTTGTCCTTTGTGCACTGAAGTTGAACAAGTTTTCGTGAAAGCGCAAGCAAAATCCTTGTAACTTTTCTCATTTTTTTACCGCAGACTTTCATTGTGCTCTTGAATTTTCTCGGATTGAAACGAAAGGTTTATGAACATGACGACGGATTTTCAAAATTTCTTTGAATCCTTTGAACAAATCGCTTTGGTTGCGGTTGTATTTGTTTTGAATGTCGCTTTGCTAGAAATACGATATTCAACCGGTCGAGGACGGCTATAGGGAGCTTATAGGATCGAATTTAAAAAAGTACCAAATCAAAAAAAAGGATTTTCACAAAAAGGGTCCAATCGATATCGATTCCAATTTTAGCATTCATTTTACTTACGACAGGCTGGATATTGAGTATTTGTAAGGAAGTAGTACATCCGCTTTGGGTTTCTCTGCACTTGGAACTGAATTGGCTTGTACTACTTTGCCTATTTATTTAATTTATTTACTCGTGTCGATACACGCATTTCTGGTAGTTGTTCAGTCGTTTCCTCTCCGAAATGAGTCGAATATTCAATTAATTTAGCTCTCATTATCTTAATTAACATGAAAGTCAGGTGTAAACATGGTTTTCCGCTACAAGTTATCGGCGTTTCAGTGTAATTTGCAGCAAATTGTATTGAGATTGCAAGCATTGTTGATTAACTGAAGGATCTGTGTGGCTCAAGGATTCAACTGTATTTGCAGGACATGATGAAATAGCGGCGTGGTAAATTAATCGAAAAGGAAATGGTTTTTTACTGTGTGAATTGACGTGTAAATTCAACGTTTAACTAGTTAGCTGTTATGGACGAGTATATTCGTTATGAAATGAAAATATTTTGTGCAATGTATACTTGTTATGTGCAAAAATTAATTCCCATTTTCTATTAACACGTTCACGTCCGAGGCAATATTTGTGAGTGATCTCAGAAACCAACCTTTTAAATTGCTCTTAGTATATTTATTCTCTTGTAAACAATATCGCTTGTGGCTCGAAATGGTGAATTGGCTGATATCCTGTTTCCTAAGGGCGCATTGCACACATGCGACACTCTCTCTTTCTCCAGTTCCCGTAACCCCTTGTGGGGCGGTAGGAGAACTTTACCCGATTTGAGATAATAACTGCAAGTGGACCTACAATTTAAAGTGGATTTCGAAACACTGAAATTTTCTTTGCAACCCCCATAGCCTTTTCATCGTGATCTGTTATCAGCAGAAAACAACTGTGAGTCACTGCTGGTGGGATTTGAAGCTGGGATTTTCGGATTGAAAGGCCGACACGTTATTCCTTACTCCACCAACGACTATATGCGACACTGTTCTGTAGTAATAAAATTTTCCTCACAAACCATGTGTCGCAAATAAGCGATATGAGTAGAAATAAGATAAAGCACTGATCTTAATAAAAGAATTCTCCCTTACCCTCTCTCTCAATTCTCCCTCCCTTATCATATGCTCTGCTCTCCTCTTCTGCTTTTCTCTTCCTCTCCTCTTTTCCTTTCCTTCTTCCTTTCTCTTCACCTCTTTCTTACACTCTCTCTCCTTCTTTCTCTCTCTCCCTCGCTCTCTTCCGTTTATGCTACCCTGTCTTTCGAAAAAAACGAAGGTACAGCCAGACACTACATGAATGATATAGTATTGAACATCACATTTTAAAACCGCATAAACCAATGGATTCATTTTTGGTATCCTTACACACACAAAATTAGTGCTTTCGTTTGTTTTGTTTTTGACATTGCCAAAACTTTTTCCTGGTGGTCACACGTTTTGGATAATGGTCGGTAGTTTCTTCCGCTCCCTCTTAACTTTTCTTTCACTAGGGATACTACAATGTTAAATTATAAAACTAAACTAGAAATTAATAGGCTAAAATTTCCGTGAGACAGCAGTCAATGAAATCCACAATCACCGCATCAACCAAGAGTCTGCCTGAGCAGGCCCCTCAAACGCAGCCTGGAGAGATTCATATCCAAGTTTGCATAGTGTTCGTTGAAGAGGCGAGAAATCGACGTGGTGGGTTCGTGTATGCCATATAGAGTTCCGTGACCAGAGACACACAGGAAGTCTTAATTCCTCAAAGAGCGTTGCGGGAATTTATCGTTCTCTGCAATAAAAATGCGCGTCTTTTCAAGAGAGTTAAGTAAAATTAGTCTATGACGATTAGCATTAGATGGAATGACCCTGCGATGTGGTTGATGTGATCGGCGCAATTGAAAGTGCAGTAAAGAAGCTTATTTAGGTAGGGATGATCAAGTTCCTTGGGTCATCTTTTAACGAAGCCCAGCTTCGACATGGACCTACCAACAAGCGGGTCCACATGATCCTCCAGCGAAAGACGAGAATTGAGGACCATCGCCCAAATCCCTCATCTTATCAGCTCGGCCGGAGACAATACCATCGACGATGTAGTCGAAGAAGAAGGGCCGTCTTCTATAGATATAATACAGAATTTTCCTACAGGACAGGAGAAACTAAACATTATTGATATATAGGATAAAAAGGAGCGGGCCAAGGATACTACCCTGAGGCACCCCTGAGGTGAAAGGATTTGGTCAGAGAAAGACTATTGAAAATTGAAACTAAGTAATCCACAAATCACAATACAACGATTTCTATACATGTGTATATTAGCATAAATCGATGTCGCATATATGCGACACTAGTTTTCAGTAAGAACCGCATGTCGTATATAGGTATATGCGACACACGATCGAGATTTTCAAAATATTTATTAGATGAACCCCTCATATAATGAATAATAAAAATAATATTAAAAGTTACTACAAGTATGCTCGCAATCGCTTCACATCCACTTTGAAAAGAAATCGACACAGCTAACTGGTTAATTACAAAGAGTTTAAAAAAAATTTATAAAATAAAGTAAAAAATTTTTTTTTTAAAACAAGCTTTTATTTGTTGCTCTTTCTCTCAAATTGTATGCGCTAAATATATTGTTTATTGAAGGTGCAAAATATTGAAGCTAAAATTGGAGTCAGCTGTAAGAGAATAGTTCATCCCACCAAAAATATTTCATGTAAAGAAGGTTGCCAAGACTAACAAGCTCATACCGCTTTCACTGTTAAAAAGTTATCAGATCTCTCTTCAACCCCTAACTCTAGAAACCCTACATCTTGATCAAAAAGTATGGCTTGGCAGTTTCGCGGCCATCGCACAGTCACTCCTATGGACTTATAGTAAGAAATTAAGTCACTGGTCCTTAATGTTGTGTCATGAGTTAGGGGTTGTAGAGTTAGGCCTTGTAGAGTTAGGGGCTTGGGTCCACGTGAGATCTGATAACTTTTTAAAAGTGAATAGTTTATTATTGTGGCAAATATTCAGCTAATAGTACTTGTAAATAGTGAAGTTTATTTTTAATTTTGTTTGTTTGTCAAGGTAGCAACCATTAAAAGCTTGTTTTTTACTTTCTTTATTGTATTTTTTTATTTTTTAGTGCTACTGCGGAATCAAGGACTAAATATTTATAATATGCGTCGTCCATACTTATAAATATCAAACCATCCACCATCTTGAAGCGTCCGCCATATAAGATATTGAATGACGTCACATAGTTTATGGTATTTTACTTGTCAAATCTTTTTATTTGATACCCATGTCAGGAGAGTTGTAAAGAAAAAGCTAATCCGCCATATTGGACTACCCACATTGGGTTTAGAATGGCATCATTCATCGCATTCTACTCGTCGAACCCTTTCATTTGATACCCATATCAAGGGTGGTGGTGCCATATTGGATTTAGAACAACATTAAGTATACTATATGCCATTGTCATCTTCATATGTATGACAAATTTCAAAATTAATTTCAAAAAATTTCAAATTCTCCGCCAATCCTATCCCTCTTGAACGCTTGTCTACTTTATCTCTTCAAAAATTAAGAGTCCTAACCAGTTGGCCTTCCTTCCATCATGTGGGTCACTCGATTGAACCTCATCGTCGATGACCATGGGTCAAGTTTTCTGCTGACGACAGGTAGCATTTAAAAAGTTCATTGGGGGTTGCAGAGTAATGTCTACCTTAAATTGTAGGTCCACTTGCAATCGTTGTAGAGTTCTTCTGCCACCTCATGACCCACAAGAGGTTATGGGAACTAGAAACTGCTATCATATCACTAACAGGCCTTACATTTCGGACACTCTAATAGACAATAGACCTATTTCTTTATAGAATCTGTAACGCGGTATGTGACATTAATATACCAGCAAGAGTGGTTGAAAAGGTTTCTGGGAACAATGACAAATGATCAATCCAGATGTCACCTGTAATTAAAATTAGTTATTAGAAATAGACACGTATTGGTGTGGTTCATCTGATTATATCGCACTGTAGCATGATTATTCTTCTTGAAGGAGTATTCATATTTATTAAAGAGACGGGAGACAATAATGTAATAGGCTCCTAACGAAGGAATATCGAAGAAGCTTTGGATCCTCAAGGGGCAAGCTGGAATTCCCAACAATTCAGGGAAATTTACCACGCCTGCCTTGCAAGGACTGAAATGCAAAAACGATTTTGGAGTTCGGTAAAAAAAGGAATAAAAGAGGATTGGTCCAGGGAAGACTAGATGGACACAAATCTACGATGGACTGCCTCGATACGATTAATTTCAAGGGTAAAGAAAGGAGAACAAACTAGACTATCATACGCCGGGATTGGTCTAATATAAGTACAGGAAAGCTGCTTCGTTAGGTGTGAGTCATCAAACTATTTTGACCATCTTTTAACGAAACCAAAAGTCGCGTTAGCTTTATTTCCGATAGTGTCGATGTGATCCTGAAATAAAAAGTTGATGTTGATGGCAAGTCGACAACCCCAAGTTTTTTGTTTCGTTAAATCTGAGTAAGGAGCTAATGTCGCTGGTATAGTTAAAGTGCAGGTCCTAGATGGCTACCTTAAGCGACTTCTGTGCTGTTATAAATTTTTTTAGAAAGCGCATCTCTAAATGAAATACATTGCGTATGACCTGACTTAGAACATATCCAGTTGACGAAGACAGAAGGAAACGCAAGAAAATACAACTGATGATGAAAACTCTACCATAAATTCTGTCGAAAGCCTTACTAACGTCCGTCAAATTCGAGATGTGCTTTAAGACGGTAGCGCCGTCAAAAACAAAGTTTTGGGTTTGAGATAAGTCGGCGGAAGCGTCGTCAAATGTGTAAATTTCTTAACTGTAATATCACAGTCAGTTTCAAAAAAGTCCGTCTAGAGGATCATCATTTTTGTGCTCACCAGGAATCAACATTGCGGACCCTTCGCCGTTCGTCAAGAGCAGAGCAGAATTGGTTGTCTAACTCGGAATAGGTTTGGTAGTCAGAATCCCGTCTGGAGAAGCAGAGCATCTTTCAAGTCTTGTTTTGCAAGTGCTTCTTGGAAGCATACCGATATCAAAGGCGTTATTCATATTAGTTTTCGGGCACATCTTCAAGTGGAACTTGGGTGCATTGGATATCTCGGTTTCCCCACCATTATCTTCCCAGAATGTCTTTCGATTGCCAAAAGCTAGTGGTGTGCAGTACTGTTGTAAATTTAATCCGTAATAGTGAACTTGTAATAAGTTATTTCATCGGATAATACCACAAATTGGTTTCTTTTTTCTTGATGAGAGGATAATGTATATGATATTGTAACATAGTTCGGTTTTCCAGACTCGACGGATTAATTAAGACACTATTTAAAATCACAAATATTCACAGTCGTTATTCACTTCAATGTTGACTTCGTTCTACAATTTCGTTTACAGGTTTTCGTTCCAGTACAACTGCTTGCGATCTTCACTATTTACTGCTTAAATCAAAACTACCTAGTAGTAACCTGTACTTACCTCTAGTAATACTACTTAGCTTAATTCTAGAAACGTCAGCTACTTGGTTCTAGATATTTCCGATATTCATTAAAACCACACTAAGTCAGGGCAGATTCGAGTCGGCTTTGACAGGTAAAATACAAACACTCCTTTCTCTTGCATTACCTTTTACATTACAATATTGTAATGCATCATTGACAAGCACTCTGTGTAATCACTCATTCTTTTAGATTTGGTGGGAGGATTAGAAAATTTTTTTTTTGTTGATTGAGAAGAACTTTATCCAACTCGGGACAACGATTGCAAGTGGACCTACAATTAAAGCTGGATTCCGAATCAACGAAATTTGCTTTTATTGTAATGTGTTACCAGGAGAAAGCAACCGTGACCCGAGGATGACGATAGCTGCAAAACAAACAATTGATGATTTCCAATTTGAACTTAAAATCGCTGTAATGGCGTACAATTGTATCAGCTGTTCTTTAATCGCAAAAATATACAAAACAATAATAGTTTTGCTCCATTAGCCCGAATTACGAAAACATTACTTTCAACAGCTGGAACTTCATATACTACGCGAGCAAAGAAAATTAAAACAAAAATGTACAAACGAACAGACATTTCCAATTCCATGGAAAAACTGCATAATCTTTTCGACATTCTCATTATCCTTCCCCCACTTTCTTTTCTCTTCAAAAATCGTTTTATTTTTCAATTATCTCGAAAGTCTTCCGCACCGTCGTTACCACACTTTCAAAAGGAAACTTTTTCGAGCAAACCCATTATAGACGTTTTTTTTCCCTCTACACTACTCCTTGATGGTTTCATCAAGTACGAACCACTTACAAAAACACTTTTCGACTTTTTAATAGTATACATGCTCAATCCTAAAAGGATATAACCAATCTTGTTCACAGAGTGTTATAAAATACAAAGTTACCTTCACACCTTATTACTCTTTTGATCCTTTTTTCTTAAACTAAAACGAATCCCATTGATCCCTGGGAGGTGAATTTTAAATTTCACTAAGATATGCACCTCCAACCGAAACAAACGCAGTGATGTAGAAAGATTCAAGAGCGGCACAAAGACGGAAATGAAAATTCGTTTACAAACTCCGTTTCACAAGAGGCCCCTTCATCATAGTGCAGAGCTTAACCTTTTACAATAATTATAAATCTGAGAGGAAAATACAATGTTAGAGGTATAAGTTTTCGGCTCGGGTGCTGCTTCAAGTTTCCACTTATCTTAGTTCTTCAAAGTAGTTCGCTGCCAGTTTTAGAGTTGTTTTCGTACCCACTTATAAGTAGAAAAACGAAAATGAGATTTTGCTATTGCACAACTACTTGTACCTCTTCTAAACCCTTTTGAGAGTAAAATGCACACCTAACAAAAGGTACTAAATTTGGAACTGATTTTGGTAAGGGCATTGTTTTCTCTGAGATTTTTATTTAAAAATCTAAGGAGGGAAAACTATGATGATGCAGTAAACTACCGATAGCTACAAGTAAAGCAAAGTAAGCTAAGACAACTTCAACTTTTCCCGACTGCTCAAATAATTTGATTAAACAAGTTCCAGAGGTCACACGAGTTGGAAAGGTCAAACGAGATGCCCTCTCCTAAGTCGTTGCCGTGATGTTATCAGGATGACGCGGTACGCAGCTCCTTCTAAAATTTCGTCTCTTCGCGCTTCCTGCGTCAATGCCTGGCATACTTTCCCATCGACTTCTACTTCCGGCTGCTCTCCTCCGCAGCCGGGGTAGCTTCTCAATCAGGTCCGCCACTCAGCTGAGGCGGTCGTAAATGTTGCCTCTGACGTTTGGATAGAGGTCGCTTCTTGTCCTAGGGCTATTGCTCTGAGGCCCACCAGATTGCCCAAGTGCGTTTTCGCCTCTAGGATTCACCCTGATATCTCTGAGCGAGACATCTTTGACCACGTCGCCACTCATGCATGTGCCCCTATCGGTATGATATCCTGCCGGAGAATTAACCCGGCTTCTTTCAAGGCTTTCGATCCTGAAAACGTTTATTTAGTGACCATCTGCCCGAAATTATGGCCCACCGGTTCAATGCTTCGCGAATTTGCTTCGCAGTGTGTGCTGTCCTTTCCAGGGCACCTGTTCTTCTGCTGGCTTCACACAGTGCAATAGTGTTCTTACTGATTCGGGTAGGTTTCCAGATCTAGTTTTTTCGACTCGGTGGCTCGGTCTTGTCCCGGAGTCATGTCGATATCTTGCACTCCTGGTTCTTTTATGCTTCGATTCTGCTAATAACTTCTTCAACTCGCCCACAACCCCACCCCTATATTTACTTACTTCTTTTCATGCGGTCCTGATTGCGTCCGGATCTGTGTGGGGTGGTAGTTTTCCGTGGCTCCAGACACAGGTAGGGCGACGAGGCTGACATATCTTTTTATATACCACTTGGGCGACATTGCGAAGGCTTTCGAAACTCTAATAAGTGACGTGCTCCGCTTACATTAAAGACCCTTCGGGGGTTCTTTCCAGCACGGGTTTATTAAGGGTTAATCGACCACCATCAACTTGTTCGTGCATTACTGATTGCCCTGATTGAGTCGGGCATAGAAATCGTCTGCACATTCACCGACTTTAGTAAGCCTGTGATCGGATTAACCATGGTATCCTCATTGAGAAGCTTTACCAACTCGGTTCTCCGCCGCTCCTTTTTGAGTGGCTGTCATCCTACTTGCCCGATTGCTACAAGCGCGCCTTGTTCCGTTGTGCCCTATCTCGCGAAATCCCCTTTACCCTGTATTGTGCCTCAGCGTAGCATCCTTGGCCCGTTCCTCTTCATAATTTATATTAATAACGTCTCCCTGTTCCATTTCCTCCTCCAGCGACGGCGACATCGCTCTGTTGAGCTTTGATTTTTTTTATACGATGTTGCCAAAGCCTAGGGGACAACCTTTTGCTGCGTTAGCATGGTTTTGGCCGGAAGGGCATTAGTGTAAGGGAAGTGAGGAAAGTTGAATGCCTTGCTGCGAGCTAGCCAACAGCCCAAAAACGGAGTGGATTTTTTAAATTTCTTAATGAAAGCTTATTTTTCACGACTTGTGCTCCTACAATTGTCTTTCATTGAATGTCAGCAAATTCTCGCCTTTTCGCGCAGAAATCGTCCCATTTTCTTCAACTACTTCATGGTCGGTTACGCATTGAGCAAGCCCAATTCCCGTCTCTCCTTCGAATACAAAGTTGGCTTTTTATTTGGCAGGCCCAATTCCACGTTCAGCTTCGCTAAAAGGTGGTCTAGCTAGCTTGCGACCCCATTTTAACGAGACTCCTTGTCTGTAGTTTCGTTAGACCTTTCCTGTTGTACGCCAGTCCGATTTGGAATCCTTACTTCGCCGTTCATTTTAACTGGATTGAATGAGTTCAGCGCACATTCCTTAGGTTCGTTATTCGCGGTCTCCTCTGGCGCGATCTTACCTTCCTCTTTCCCTATCATGCTAGGCTCAGTCTAATTTCCCTTCAGTCTCTTGAAAAGAGGCACAAAGACGTTTTTTACACGTTTTATTTCAGAGGACAGAGTTGGTTCCATTGTTCGAGCCTCGTTTACCCCGAGAGTTTTCAATTTAAATTTAAAATTCAATCCGTCTCTGGGCTCGGAGAAATGCAAAAACAAAACATTCAAGTTCCCTCATTCCCGTTACCCTAACTCCTTTCCGGTAAAAGCCATGCTAACTTATCATAGGGTTGTCCCCTGTGATTAGGCTACATCATAAAAAAGAAAAAGAAAAAAAGAGGTTTGAAAACGTTAGCATTTACGGTGTCTAAGTACTCGTGCATATTGCAAAAGTAATATAAAATTTACAAAGCGCCGTTTGCGCCATCTAGTGGAGATTCAGTTAAGCTTCTAACGACAATTTTCTTCTACTTGTAAACATCTTGTCGTTCTTACAAAGATTTTATTAAGTTCAAAGGAATTTTTAGAACGTACGCTAAATATTTCAAGATTTCGGAAAGAGGGGGCAAAGTTACTGAGATTTCGTTTATGTGCCAATTTTTTATTCACAATTTTCACAGGAATAACCCAAGTGGATTTACGGAACGTACGTTCCCTTCCGGAAGAGATAAGATGGTAGCTAAGCTGCTCTGGCATTTATAAATGGAAAAGACACCCCGGCCGTGATAACCCAACCATAATGCCGTTCGTATAGCTGTATTGCTCACCGGATTATTATGTTAAGGAAACGGATATCCTTATTCGCTGAAATTTGAATTTTGCCTCTGGATGTAATGCAAGAGAGTGCCATAATTTTTGAATGGAGAATCCGGTATACTGTCGTAAGTGCAAAGGCCGCCTATATAGTCATGCAAATTTGGGAGATTTCGGGGTACGTAAATTTAGTAAAAATTCTAATAGGACAAACGAGCACCGAAATAAACCTTGTACACGTGGAAAAATAGCAGACAGAAATAGGAATTTTCCGTAGGAAAAAGGTCCTCAGTAGAATGTAGCCGTAAAATGATCCGTGTTAAATTGGAAAATCAGAATTTCATATCCGGATGAAAACCGGATTTTTATCAATTTCTATTCAAATAATTTTGCGTTGTTGCGCACGCTGATAGAGTCCTCGGGAACAATAATATCCCTAAGGGACGCTGCCTTTCTGCCAGCGATATAGGTTCATTGTAGTTTCTATTTTCTAACTAGATTACGGCAGGCGGATTCGATTCGAGCATAAGAAATAATTGGAAAGGATATTTCATGGTTGGCAAAATACATAGCACACATTTCGTGCCCGAGGGATTTTAATGGAAGAAAAATGATCGTTTTATCCCAAAGGACAGAGAAATGCAATAATGCTATGGAATGGCTTGAAAATGAATTTATTGATTGAAAGGTTTTGCAAAATCTCCGCCACATATGGTCAACTTGTAGGAAAGTTTCTGCCTAGAAATAAATTGAATGACCACACACCAGTGGCCAGTTCCACATTGAGAAACAGTCCTTTGGGTGAATCTGATTGGATTACAATTGTCGTTACAATGCAATATACTTTCAGGATTATTTGTGATCAACAAAAGATGTAAACTTGTAATAAAATCGATTTAGAACCACAAGTAAATTCAAACGTGACCGATCTGTGCTCGTCGAATCAGGAAACCAGTTCATGTAGCCCAAATGTCACGTTCAAAACATTCGACACATTTAGAAAAATAAAATGCTCCTAACGAAAGCACTGAAGAAGGATAGTTCCAGGAGGCTTCACGAATTAAGGTAGAATTATTCAAAGGGGTGGCTACCTTGGGTAATCCCATCTAAACTATGCCGTGCATGTGTTGAAAGGAATTCTCTAATTTAGGATTCCAATTAATGTTTGGTTTCGTACGATATCCTTACGGGAAGGACACTCTAAAGGCCGAAAAGGGTATTTTGGGAAGAGCTCGTGGAACCGACAGCTATCAGCTCTTAAAAATCATATAAGGATCGGATTTGACCATCTGCGGACGTATCCACATGTTTGGTCGTAATTTTCAAGTTAATACCTTCATCACAATTGTCATTAGCATAATCATCTCATTCGGGGCGAAAACTTTATACGGAGACGTAGAATCTCTACAGTTTCGGGGACTAGGAGGAAAATTATCATAAACATTCATGGAGTGCTGATAAAAAGTTGTTGAGCTTTGCTTAACCGCCGGAGAAGATGGGTTGGGATAAAAATTTTAACCTACACGATGAGCATCATAGAGTGCGAAATCGGCTCTTTAGAAGGAACTAAGACATTGTGGGTGGGTACCGTTTCGGGTAATTATCTTTCATATCATATTCGTGGGAACCCTCTTTATGTTCCGGTTTTTTGGTGAGGGCGTTTTGATAAGCGTCGTATCGTAATCTGTTTAATTATTTTGTGAGCCTTTGATGATGCAATAGTGTCTTACTTATAGCTTCAGGGATTAGTTGAGAATTGGTCTTTATGGCAAATATTTTGACGAGATTGACGTTACGAACGCTTGACTATCATTGCTGACAATTTTGTGATTTTTAGCTCCTCTAGACTGTACAAGGTCGACGATGGACTATTTATAGGTATGTGGAGTTGATGGGTAATATGTTAATTTGTGGAAGATTTAACAACGATAGGTCTGAGATATGCAGAAAATGTTAAGGGCACAGATTGAGGAATTTGTGATTAGGTAAATGTGGATTGAAAGATTAGAGTGGAGAAACGACGGATGCCATCGTTTTGTTGTGGGAAATGTTAATTAACTTCCTGGTTGGGCTAAATGATATGTGCTTTAGTCCTTCTAAAAAGCATAGAGATTGGAGTTTGCGGCTATTTGCCGAAAGACATTCTTCACGATAATGATGTTTGTTTTGCGAATATAAACACGAATGTGCCTAAGGTCCTCAGTGAAATAAAGTCTTGGAGAAAATATATCCAAACAAACATTTCCTCAGAAGCTCGGACTATTATAATAGACAAACCGAATGTGTATATAGGGATAACGTTGGTAAATAGTTACTAAAAAAATATGTCCAATCTTGTTAGAGAGAAAGACATCAACACAAGTTCCATTTGTGACTGAAAGGGGTTTTTGGAAACCATTCCTGTGGAGGATATTATCAATTAATGTCTCACTTCCGGAGAAGGTCCGGCTAAATTTACTGGATCACAATGGGGTACTTCGATCACAATGGGGTACATTGCATTGAAGCTTCGCTTGAGAAACAGTAGATGATGCTGAGGTTTGTGAATTAAATTTTGCCAATACGGTCGTTTTGGCGAACTTTCCATAGGTATTCGATTTGCGTCTTCGATGGTTACCGAGAGGACTACAATTGCGTCAAACGATAATATCATCAACGAAAATATGGATTGGATTGGAGGTTGGGTATAACAGATTGGTAAAAAATTCGGAAAACAGTTGGTGATAAAATAGACCCTTAAGGGACGTTGTCGTTGAATTTTTGAGTGTCCTTACGTAGTTCCATCTACTTAAACAACTCTAATCGAATGCTCTATAGATAGGAACTAAAAGTTTGAAGGTTTTCTAAAAGGGGTTTTGAAATGGCGAGCACAATGTTCATGGGTTAAGATTATAATTCCACCGTTCAGTAAAAGAGCGATGCCTTATGATTCTAAGCATAGCCTTGGCAGAAAAAAAATTAAGAGTAAGGGAAGTGTTGATGGCGAACAGTTTTGATCTTGCTGTTTTCAGAGTATAAAATCAGTCCTCATTGGAGTAAATAATAATGTATTGGCCTCATATCATAAGGGTCTCAGGTTGGAACCCCACCGACGTGCAACGACTTATGGTTGTTTCCTGCTAACAACAAATTAACGCTAAACTGCCATTGGGCCAGTTTAGAGTAATGTTGGTGGTTTGGAATCCACTTGCTTGCAACTGTTGTTGTCGAAAAGGGTGAAGTTTTCCTCTTGCCCCATGCGCGACAAGAGGTTTCAGGAATAAAAAAAAACATCAGTCATTTGTTGACAAGCGCCTTGAAGATTTGATTTTTGTCGCTAATATTCAGTTTTTCGTGTAAGAGTTGAACATCATCACCTATGCAGGCGAAAAAAAAATACTTGAAGAATAGGCAATAGGAAAAAACTTACGAGGGGTTCAGCTAGAAAGAAGTGCAGTACTTATTTACTAAGGGGAAATGCGAGTCTTATACTCGTTGTGCCATCGATTGTGCTGACGTCAACTCGCTGTACCATCGATTGTGCTGACGTCAAGTTGTTGTAGCGGACTTAACTTCTTGTTGTTGGTTGTCGGGAACAGCGAGTAATTTTATCGTCATTTAACCCCTGTACGACTTAAAACGCAGGCTAACTCAAAATATTGAAGAACATTATTTTTTTTTAAGATTTTATTTACCTTGCAGCGTTTGTATATATTTCCCTCCAATTTAAGATTTGTAATCGATTTTTCCACCACTTCCTGGATGGAGGATTATTTTTTTCTTCACAACCTCCTTCACGACAAATGGCATACGTCTCCAGATGCCAGATTACCTTTTTTCTGCACAACCCTCTGACATGAGTATCCAATGAAAGAGTTCGAGAACTAGAATACGATAAGCTACGTGACGTCATTCGAAAACTAATATGAAGAACGATACAAGATGGAGAATTATTTTTTTCTTCTCAACCCCCTTGACATGGGTATCAACTGAAAGGGTTCGAGGAGTAGCTACGTTATGTTATTCTAAATTCAAATCCACTACAAGATTCCGGATCACCAACAGTCAATGGCTTCGACTGGACTGATTCTTGACTCTTGATAACCCTGATCTAATGCTGCAATCAGGGTACCCTGGCATGCTGCAGCTATAGATAAGTTTAGTTTAGTATTCCCAGGTAAATGGGATGTAAGGAGCTCACCAAAAGCTAGAGATCTTCGCCACTGGGCAAGCCTGTGTTACTCCAAACAGAGTTCGCTCAGTAGATGGTCTTATGATTAATGAACTAAATTGCTCTAAACTATCAGGGAAAATAATGTGCTTTTAACAATGCTCTAATAGAAATGAATAGAACGAGAAATAGTCGGCAAATCGTGGTCACATTTGAAGATGTTGACGAAGAAGCGAACCAGTTGGAGTGTCGGTGTAATAGACGCCCTATGGACCACAAGGAGTTAACGGAACTAGAGAGAATAGTCGGCAAAGAATTAGGGAATTCAAGGAGATTGGAGGTTGTTTATTTATTCGCAAGGAAG
The DNA here is from genome assembly GCA_964036015.1 of Leptarthrus brevirostris. Classification (NCBI taxonomy): domain Eukaryota; kingdom Metazoa; phylum Arthropoda; class Insecta; order Diptera; family Asilidae; genus Leptarthrus; species Leptarthrus brevirostris. The sequence continues at coordinate 153,356,495 of OZ038372.1, read as the reverse complement.
CCGTGCTAAAAGGAACCCATGGAAGGCCATTTAACGCTACCTATAGACAACATATCTATTTTCACAGATAGTCAGGCCACTATTAAAACCCTCACGGGAGTATACACTACCTCCAAAACGGTTGTAACATGTCGCTCAGCTCTAAATGACATAGCTGCGCACCTGAAAGTACGGCTCATCTGGGTGCCTGGATATAGTAATATTCCGGGTAACTGTAGAGTTGACGAACTAGCGAGAATCGGGACAACTCGTCCGGATTCGGACTCTAACTCTCGCATGAATCTCTCAGGATTTCAAATATTAATTGGCAGGAGGAACATACCTGCTGATTACCCGACAGATATCGCCAAAACTTGACCCTAAACGGTCAAGTGAGCTCACCCAACTCGGACGCAAAGCAATTAGCAGTACCGTGGGCGTTATTACGGGCCACTGCCCCATAGGTTGACTCGCCAAAAGACTAGACGTACCTTCAAACGACTTCTGTAGGAGTTGCCATGACGAAGAGGAAGAGGAAACCATACTCCACCTCCTCTGTAACTGCCCGGCCCTAGCCAATCGTAGGAACCGGTTTTTGGGCTCCTCTTCTTTGAAGAGTTAACTGAATTAGGCTCCACTGACATCAGAGACCTAGCTCGATTTATCAGGAGTTCCAAATGGTTCCCGACGACGAGTTAAGGCTGAACACCCTTCCCATCCCAACCAAATTTATTTTGACTCCCCGTGAACTAGTTCCACTGGAGACAGGGAACTGGCTCGGTGCACAGGGGGTAACAGGTTCACCCTCTTCTTCTCTAGGTATTTTTATGGGGTTTTAAAAATCTGTGTAGCTTCAATTTGTGGTATCACAATGGGCCTCCTTGGCCTAAGTGTGCCTTCTTAGGCAGCCACTTTAACCTAACCTAATAGACGATTGCCATTTTTTCAAGGAAATTGGAATACCCTCACTACTCCCCCAAGAAACCATCTGAGAGTTGCTTCGTTAAATATTAGGTTCCTGGACTCAAAGAATGTAGATGCGAACGTCGTCAAGTAGAAAAGATTGGCAAAGGAAATACTACACTTGGAATCACAGGAGGCAATACGGAAAAAGTCCGAATTTGTCCTAATTGCCAATTGTAGAGTGATTGTCACTTTCACAATCGCGATACCTCAGAGAAGAAGGATAGGCATCACAGTTACGCTTGGAGTTTATAAACTTCCAGAATTGTTTAGGGACAAGAATTCGCGATCGGAAAGGAAATCACAGGTAGTTCTCGTGACTCCCTGAGGCGCAGAACCTTTTTCAAGCCTAAGCCCTTAAGCTCTTCAGATGTCTCGAGGTATCAACAAGCCAGAGACGAAACATAAGAGAGGATTCCCATCTAGAAGTACCAAAAGCAATATTCCGGACAATCCCAATTTCTTACCAAACATTTTCTTGCAAGCCCTTTTTACACGCTCAGCTATGTTTTTACCACAACTTACTTTGGAGTCGAGTATAACACTTAAGTACCTGGCCTGGTCGGTTTGTATCAGGATAATTCCGCCCAATTTGAGTAGTTGGAAGAATTTAATCATTCTCCAAAACTTCAAACATTTTCCTAATTATTTCACCTTTGGGCAACAACCATCCATTCGCAAATAATGTGCAGCTATCATTGTGTGTTACACGGGGCTCCACATAATATATACATATATATTATATTTATTATACATAGGTCCAGACTAATTTCCTTCTGTATCCTATCTGTATATTTAAGAACGTGGGGCTAAGTAAGTATATCTCTCTCTAAGTGTTTAGTTCCCGTAATACCTTGTGGGTCATTGTGCGGGAGAAGAACTTCACCCGATTCGAGACAACAATTCGAGTTGACCTACAATTTAAAGTGGATTCCGAACTACTGACATTTTCTTTTCAACCCCCATGGCCTTTTTATCGTAATCTGTTATCAGCAGAAAAAACCATGGATCGCCGCCGCAGAGAATCGAACTTGGGACCTCCGGATGAGTAAGCCACACTTACTCCATCGACGGCCAAGTAAGTATAGCTTTTGTATAATACATTATAAGCCTACAAAAAATGCAAAAATTGCCCCTCCCCTATTTAATTAGAAAACAATATAGTAGTTAGTTATAGTAGTTATGAGAAAAGCCATGACATGCTGACAGACACAGAATTCTTCTCTTTACTATTTTAAGTACGGAACTAGGAAAGGGGGAATGATAAATGCTTTATTTTTTTAGGAAATGGCCACAGCCTAGGGGACAACCCTTTGATGAGTTAGCTTGGCCTTGGTCGGAAAGGAATTAGTGTAAGGGGAGTGACGGAAATTGAATTTTTTGTTCTTGCATTGCTGCAAGCGAGACAACCAACAGTCCATAGACAGAGTGATTGTTTCTTTTAATTCTATTTTAAAACCCATGGGTAAACTATTCCTCGAATCCGGGAACTATTGCGTGATAGTCGTGCCGCTCAACCAACTGAGCCAATTCCGTCGCTATGCATTAATTGACGGGCTGAGAGTAAAAGTGACCCATTTATAAGGTTCCGGCAAAAGTGGCTTAGAAAATGTTGCGCGCAAAAACGAATCTCGTGATATTCCGGGCAAAACGAATCGAAGAAAATTTCCCCGCAAAAACGATTTAATTACAAAAGTAATGCAAAGTTAATGCAGTTAAGTCGTTTTTGCCCGGAAATTTTCTACGATTCGTTTTTGCCCGGAATCTCACGCGATTCGTTTTTGCGCGGAAAATTTTCTAAGCAACTTTTGCCCGAACCTTATAAATAGGTCACTTTTACTCTAAGCCCGTCAATTAAAACCAACTATACAATTTGAGGTCCAAAATGAAACTGTAAATGCGATAAAATGAAGTTTGGCGGAAAATTTGGAACTGATAATTTGCTGCTCTGAATACTACCCTTAAATGGATTTATATCGGAGCACTAAACCTTATTAACTTTAATTAAGAAAGGTAATTTCGCTTATCTCATGGTCAAATATTTTTCGAAATTTGTTTTCTCACTTTAGTGACCTTATCTTGTTCAGAACTAATTTTTATGCTCAATTCGCCGGATAAAGTTGGGCAATTATAGTTTGATAACAACAGCCACTCTGCAGATAGTACGCGATAATATTTTTGTTGTTGAACTTTAAAAAAAAATTCTTTAAAATGGCTGGAACGTCAGAAAAGGTTAATAAACTTTGTTTACATTGTGAAACTTTCGGTTCGGAAGAGGTACTTTCTTGCAAAAAGTCCTGGTGCTAAAAACTTTCGAGATAAAATTTAGATATCGACATAAAGTTTGGAACTTAATTAATGTTATTAGTTGGTTAATTAACACGCCTTAGTTATAGTCTGTGATGATGTGGGAATGTTATAAGCTTCTGTGGACACTTAACTTTTAACAAGCTTCCGTGTTGGAGTTTAATTATTACAGAAACGTTCGAAACGTTCTCTGAAGTTGGTCGGTTTATGTTGGTTTTTATGGTTGAAGTCCAAAACTGCTTATGTAGGGAGAACTGTAGAACATTGATTTTTTGTTGTTGAGAAAGATAAAATTATTACTTAAATAGACCCGGATGAAGATCAGTGTATGAAGAATAAATTCCTTTTACCTAAGTTGGACAGTATAGTTTTCTATTACCTTTTTTGTTTCAGCTTTTATGCCTTGAAAGAACTTGATAATGTGATAAAAATATGGGTTAAAACCGTATTAGGAAGGCACTTGACAGGGTTCCAAATAGGTACTTCTTTTTTGCATGATTTTTTTTTCTGCAGTTTTCAAGGACTAAATAAAGGTTACATTCAGACAATTTTTGAAATAAATATTGTCGAGGGGGGGGGGGGATTTATTACCAATTTTGAAAACAAATACTCGTAAAGGGGGGTGGGGGGGGGGGGGGGGGGGGGTAAAATTAAAAGGTGTTCAAACGTTCTTTGTTGCACTTTAGGATATCTCAAGACACCAACCGGATAAGTGCAACAATATTTTTGAGTACACATTTAACTCTAGGGGAGAGGGGGGTAAACATTATTTTTTCCAAAAATCTTATAATTTCTGTTTTCGGGCCATCAGTTCTAGTTGCTACAGGACCCTGAAAACACGTTGACCAACACGAATAGAAAACTGTCCTTTCAATAGAATCAGACGAGGGAGGACCGGTGGTAAAGCCCCTAAACCTGAACTTTTGCGCACCGAATTTAAAACGTGGAAGAGGAAAGAGTGTGTTTTAAAGATGTGTTTGTGGTTTTAGTCTTATACATTGAATTAATACCATACGGAACAGAAACGTTGTCGTTAAGATGGGGAGTCGAAAACACAAACAAACCGAAAACACTGCCAAACTTATAAAGGGTTGGGATTTGTAAATCGGAAGGTCACACACGGTAAAATGAGAAAATGCTCGAATGGAATAACATTTCAACAAATGAAATTGAATTCCATATTAATTCCTTGTAAAAATACTCGAGTAAAAAGAATACTTTGCTATTCCTAGTCTGAAACAGGCACAAAAAAGCGAAAAAACGCCTGAATGGCACTTAAATGAGGCACGGCACGCCTGAGTAAAAATTATACTTTACGTATCAGTAAAAGACACAAGAAATAGTCCAAACCAAGCACGGCACGCTCACACGTTTTTTAAAGAATTTCAGGTAATTGATATTGTCATGACACATCTTGTGTGTCATCGGCTATTGGGAAAATTTTGAATATCGTGATGATGACCTACCCGGTGAACACGCACCTATACGGGTGAGATTCTACATAACCTATGCGATGAGTCACCAGTCTCGAATGTGTTAAAGCCAGAACGCCGTAATAGAAGTTTGCATTTATGGTGGGCGTATTTTTAGAGTTTTGTGTCTTTTGCGGAAGCGTGCATACCAGTGTGGCGGGCGTATTTGTAAATTTTTGTACCTGTAGCGGGAGCATGTATAATACCACCGGGCACATTTGTTTGTTATGCGTGCTCGCAACAGGCCCGTATATACTTTTAAAAATATTAGCGTCTATACTTACTTTGGGAGTGAACATACCAAATCATTTATTTCTACTCGGGACAACGTGAAAAGTTGCAGCTAGATTGAACCCTTGTTAAGCTTTAATGTATATCGAGGCTGGGTTTAAAGCGGGTCGACGCACCTCAACTTAATTCACCGAGCTCAGTCGACTTAACTTGACTTAAGTCACCGAGCTTAGTCGAGTTGAAGTGGGTTGAAGAGTATTTTAAACTATTTTGCCGTAGATCGAGGGATACCATATGATGTTTAGCATAGCCTTGCAAGAACAAGAGTTAAGGATTAATTAAGGAAAATGGGTTAGATTAGGAAGTAAACTTCAGCTCGACTCACTTAAACCATTATATGGGTACATTATGCCCCATAGATTCATGAGAATCCGACTATCTTAATTACTCTTTTCTCATATCCATCCTGCTTTCCTAAGAAATTTCAGCTCTATGATCTGCAGCTCCGTAAACCCATTACCCATTAGCTTGTCTCTTCTTGTCGACAGGGTAGGACACACGGCGAACGAATTCGGTTTTCTCACGGATCCCTACAGCCGCGGATAAAATCGTTTGCAACTCGACCCAGCCTTTTGGCATGGATGCCTATGTTGGCATCGCTGATATTATCTACATTAAGGCTACTAATCGAAATTTCTAGGTAGGTATTCGCTCCAGAGCTATCCATCTCTGCACCCACCTATGCCAATCCATCCGTTCTTCCATTGCATTTGATATTCCTATATCTAGGCGTCCACAATACACCTATGGAAATCAAAGGAAATGGGCTAAGACGTTTAGTTAGGCAGGTGATGATGTACCGTGCCACAATCAATTCCTAATTTGTTTGCAACCAATTACGATAGTTTTTACGTCTACGCAGCGTATTTTATTGAACTTTTATTTATTTACAATTTCAATGAATAAAATTTAAGCTTAATTAAACCTTTTTTTCATGAACTCATTCAATTCGAGAGATGTAGTTACGCATCACACTCTTTTCATGAAACGGTCATCAATTAATTTTAAAATGCTGAAAACAGCGACAAGATATTTTCCTGTATCACAAATAAATGCAGAAAAATATCGATCCTGAAAGAGTAACCTGATTCTATTTACAGCTGGAAAAAAAAGGAAAAACAGTGCACAGAATTATATGTCCTGCAGCAAACATTAAAATAATTTGACCAACTCCATAAATAATGAAATAGAATAGCTGTGCGGAGTTCAAAGGAATATTTTCTGATGTGAATAGTGAATTGGTTGAAAATTGCGGACCAGTGCGGAGCAACTATGTTTTTTTTTTATAAACATATATTGGAAACCGAAAAAGAGAAAGGTACAAAAGGAGTATTGAATTATTTTCATTGCATGTAGATACTTTCTATTTAAAGCTAAAAGATATCAATATCCCTGTTTCCTTTAACATCGACCGTTCACTTGCTTCGGTTCTGTGATATCGTCTCAACTCCTATCAGAAATCAATGGTGGTCTCGATTTCTGGATTATAATGAAAAAACCTTAAATTTATTTTACGGATCGCGCCTAACCTACTTCTTAAAATCCTTTTGCCATTCAGAATCAAAGTATTGACTTTCAAGAGTCCTTTTCTGCTTTCGGCAAGAGCTACAGGTTATATAGCCTAAAGTAGTTATATAAATTGGTAAAATAATTTCAACAACCTGAACAATGAAATTTATGTATATTCGAGCGTGTTATTAAGGTGCATCTAATTCCGTGCCAGGTTCGTCGTTCGAAGACATTGTTGCAGATCTTTGCCAGACATTTTATTGTTATTATTACCATTATGTTTGCCTAGGCCTAGACTGACAAATAAAGTGGCAAGTGAAAAATTAGTTTGAATAGAAGATAAAGCTGGAAAACAGGATTTCACTAATTTCCTTTCATTCTTTTGTTCTAATTTATTTTTGGCTAAATATAAATTGTAGTAGTAGTAGTCATACTAGTAGTCGTATTAGCAGTAATATAAGTAGTAGTAGTCATATTAGTACTCGTAGCAGTAGTAGTCGTAGTAGTCGTGGCAGTAGTAGTAGCCATAGTAGTCATAGTAGTCATAGTAGAAGTAATAGTAGTAGGCTTAGTAGTTGCAGTAGCAGTAGTAGTAGTAGCCATATAAGTAGTCGAGGTAATAGTTGTCGTAGTTCTAGTAGCCGTAGTTGTAGTAGTCGTAGTAGTAGAAGTAGTAGTCGTAGTAGTAGTAGTCGTAGAAGTAGTAGTCATAGAAGTAGTAGTCATACTAGTAGTCGTATTAGCAGTAATATAAGTAGTAGTACTCATATTAGTACTCTTAGCAGTAGTAGTCGTAGTAGTCGTGGCAGTAGTAGTAGCCATAGCAGTCATAGTAGAAGTAATAGAAGTAGGTTAAGTAGTGGCAGTAGTAGTAGTAGTAGCCATATTAGTAGTCGAGGTAATAGTAGTAGTAGTTCTAGTAGCCGTAGTTGTAGTAGTCTTAAAAGTAGTAGTAGAAGTAGTAGTAGTAGTCGTAGAAGTAGTAGTCGTAGTAGTAGTCGTCGTAGTCATAGAAGTAGTAGTCGTAGTAGTAGAATTTTTCGATTTCATTGCTTGGTGTGGGAGCCTCATTCGCCTCAATATTTTGTTATATTCTGGCGAATAGGTCAATTGATTCTAGGCTTCTGCCTAAGAAGTGCGCCTTTTGAGTTAGAAGAAATAATTCCATAGAACTTTTCCCTGATATTGCTTCGTTTTACCTCTCACTCTAGAGAGCGTTAGTACTTAATCCAGTCTGTTAGACTCTGGAATACTCTCCCTCTTCATCAAAATCGAAATTTTTCTGGTTGATTATTTAAGATCTATTGTAGCGTCAAATTTTTCTTATACCCAAATTGTAAGAATTTTGATATTTTCCTTTTTTACTTTTAGATTTTTTATTATTTTTTTCTTTTTTTTTGAAGTTTTGATTATTTAAATTTGAGGTTTACTTATATTACTTTTAGTTTTAATAATGATTTCTTTGTTTTATTAATCTTATTATCATGCATGCTGCACCTATCTAGAATACTGTATCTTACTAGTGCACCGTTTTAAAATAAACTGAATTTAAATTGAGTCTAGGACCATACTATATGTGTTGGTATATATAAAAACCGGCTTTTTACCTGGTCATATTTAATGTTTTAAATTCAAATTTTAATTAAACTTTTTGTTTTCAAGTAACGCCTGAAGTAGCACCATCTCTTTATTAATTGGTTTTCGTAAATTAATTTTACGTGTACATTGAAAACACTTCAAAATTGATGGCCGTAAAATTAAATTAAATTGGGACAAAAAAACGGTCACCGTAAAGAGGTACACTAGTCCAGGACTCCATAAATGACAATATTCTTACACCGCAACCTTTTTGTTATATCACTCAAAGGAAAATAAATTATTAAAGATACAAAAGTACAAGTCCTTTATAATTAAACGAGTTGAATAAAATTTTCCACGAAAAATAAAGACAATCCTTGAAACTGGGAAATTGCAGTAAAAGTTTAGTTAAAGTGTCGGTAAAGATGTTATAACAAGTGCAACGGAAGTTTATCCTGGAGAGTATTGTTCGGCTGGTAAATGCACTAGCTTTGAAACTTTAACGACTTAAGAGCTTAACACAATAGTTCTATTATGTTCCCAAACTACACTGAGTTAAGACATCGGGACAAAACGAAAAAGGCTGCCTCTAAGGATGTTCTAGTTTGTGCATACTTGTAACAATGGAAATTCAGTTTTGCTTTAAAGAAAGTCGGGACAATTTTAAAATGTCAATCAGTGTAGGAAAAAGTTGTTAAGCTTCGAAAACATTCCAGCAAGTGAAATTAAATATTTAAAACGTTCCTGGATCTTGACACAAGTCTGTCAAGTTTTTGCAAAATTGCCATAAGGAAAAAGTTTTTGGATATGTTCATTTTGGAAGGTTCATTGTATTCATTTCACAATGGTTTTGTTTCGGGTATGGCTTTTTTTGGATTAGGAAGATTTGTACCCAAGAGCCGACCATCTAATGACACTGAAGTTAAATGACTCTTATAACTTTACATCCGAAGAGTTGGCAAAAGGTGCTATTGTTAAAGTAAAATAAAATAGAATTTACAAAATGTAATTCAAAATTGTCACCACAGAGGGCGCCTTAACATGTGCTCTAATTTTATTTGAAAAGTTGGGGGTGGGGAGGGGGGAGGTTGGTAAAAAATGTGGAAAGCAGGGATGAGAGTGGTTTTTTTAGAGAAAAATTCTAACAATTAGTTTTTATCGCCCTGCAAAAGTTCAATTTCATAACTACACTCATTCACAGATAAACTAATTTTTGAATTTAACGCGGAACTAGCGAAATGCCAAAATTTCTTATTTATCTGTTTCTCGACTGGATTTCTTCCTACCTATGATACAGGTCATATCGTGTGTCGCTCTGTGGCGCTACCTCTAAAATCTTCAGGGCTTCATCTGCTGTACCACAAGGCAGTCATCTGGGCCCTCTACTATTCGTTCTTGCCATTGACGACATTGTCCATCTGTTTTCGTATTTTAATGTTCTAATTGTTCTAATCTACGCTGATGACATGAAGATCTTCTCTTATGTTAAAGATGGTAGTGACGCCGCTCTTATTCAAAAGGACTTAAATACGTTTCGTGAGTGGTGCAAACATAATGGCTTACACCGCAATTTTGAGAAATGTGAGACTATGACTTTTTGCAGGAGCCATAATCCACAAGTTTCGGATTACAACTTTGCGGGGAATGCTCTTCGTCGTGTGCTGACCGTAACTGACCTTGGGGTAAAACTTGATAGGAAACTTGACTTTACTCTACATATTAACTATGTCGTGTCCAGAGGCAGTTTAATCTTGGGCTTTGTTAGGCGTTGGTCTAGAGAGTTCTCGGATATACCAACATTGATTCATTTGTACTGATCCTTAGTTAGACCTATTCTTGAGTATGCATCTCAGGTCTGGTCGCCCTACTACGCTGTTCACTCCAAGCGTACTGAATCGGTGCAGCGTAATTTTCTTAGATTTGCGCTAAGAGGGCTCCCATGGGCCGATCCGCTTAGACTCCCGCCCTACACCGACCGCCTCCGGTTGATCGGTTTGCACTCGCTTGATAAAAGGAGCAAAGCCGCTGATTTGGCCTTTATTCACCAGCTCTTGAACTCGAACATTGACTCAGGTTTGCTTGTTAGAAAGGTTTCCTTTAGACAGTCCCAACACAACCTTCGAAGACTTCCTTTACACTGCATGTTAAACCATCGAGATCTAATTATGGCACGTATGAACCAATTAATCGTTTATGTAGGGCTGTTAATGCATGTCCTAATGTTGATTATGGGATTTCCTTGGCAGGAAAGGAATTAAGGATAAGGGAAATGGGTTAGGAGGTTGAGTAAAGGAGGTGTCGATGTACGCCCCGTTTCAAAGTTTCAGGCTCATAAGTCGAGGGAAAAACAGAAGATGGTAAACTGTTCCACATTCGTGTTGTTCTGCTAAGAAAAGATTCCCGAAATTTGAGGGTACGTCCAAATTTAACTTGGAGAGTATAGGGCTGGGAGCGACTTGTAGATCTTGTATCGCGCGTTGTAATGAGTCTACAAGGAATCAGGCTAGCAATTTCGTTAGAACAATGGCCATGTAAATAGCGATAAAAGAGTGAGAGACAAGCGACATTCCGTCGATGCTCCGGAGAGTCAAGGCCCTCAGAGATTGAGGAATCGCCAATAAGTTTAATAGCCTTACGTTGGACTTTCTCTAACGCGGACAATACGGTGTGTCCTGCCCCTGTCCAAATATGGGAATTATATTCAAGTCTAGGCCTAATGTGGGACTTCGAGATCAGCGCTAAGTCAGGTGGGGTGAAATATTTCTTATATCTTTGCAGAAAACTCAAACATTTCATCGCGATTTTAGCGATTGCAAATATATGATCAGTCCAGCTAAGATAGCTGGATATCTCAATAATCAAGATATTTAGGGAGGGTGAATTGGGTATATTTAGGATATTTAGGGAGGGTGAATTGGGTATATTCACTCAGTCGACTGAAATGGGTTGGGGGTGAACAGGGCATTTTTTAGGTGACAATTAACAGCATTAAACGATTTGCTCTGCCCGAAGCGAGGACCATAGAAATGTCGTTGTCTAATGCGTTCCCGATTGACTTCTGTAGCATTTCCACGTGAATTCATTACAGAATCAAATGAGTACGCGAAATCAAGGGTGCTGTCGTCGGCGAAACTATGAATAGGATTGAAAGTAAGGGATAAGAGATCATTAATAAAAAGAAGAAATAAGGTTGGTGAAAGAACGGAACCCTGAGGTACACCGGCATTTATTTCGTAAGAATCAGATGTAACTCCGTCGGTGTTGTTTAGGAACTATCTATTTTCTGTGCTCTCGTAAGTCTCTGTTTGCACGGTGTGTTCCTTGCTTGTTTTCTTCCTGTTTCTTTCTTTTTTGATATTTTTTCCTCTGCATGCTGGTGTGGAAGCCTCATTTATTCAAATAAGGCGCTCCAAATACCGAATAAATATTTGCGAATAACTTAAAAAAAATTTTAAATAAAATGAATTTTTTTTTTATAATGTTTCATTCAATTTCATTAAAAAATCATTCTTTGATTGACAATTTATTCGAATCAAGCCCGTAACGGAGTTGGATCAATTCGTGAGCCGCACGACCACCATGCTATGGGTCCCGGGTTCGAGACCAGGTCGCCCCGTATGCTTTTAATAAGAAATTAAGAAAATAATCCACTCCGTCTCTGGGCTGTTGCCTAGCTCACAGCAATGAAAAAACAAGACTCAAGCTTCCTCACTTCCGTTACCCTATTTCCCTTCGGGCCGAAACCATGCTAACACATCAAAGAGTTGTCCCCTAGGATTTGGCCACAGTAATTCATATAATGCGGTACAGGGTTGATAGTATAACAATAAGAGAGAAATGTGCCTGCTATATTCTGTTGAAAAGATCTAGTTACGGATAATTATAGAACCAATCAAAAACAACGGCAAGATAGCGTTAGTAAAATAAAGAGTTTTGTTCTGGAAAGGTCTCTCCTATATGGATCACACCAGCACGGTGGAGTAATTAATAGAATATCAGGGTGCTAACTACTAAGCTTCCGCTAGTTATGATCAAGTAAGTGCTCGACTAAATTGATAGGACCTATAAAACAAATGTTTTACAAGAACGAGGACTACCTAAAAAATAAATAAAATTATCAAAATTTTGTGTTATTAAACAGCTGATCATTAGTAATTTTTCTGCACTGACAGTATGATCTAAATACTCTGATTATTGATTTTTCATTTTATCAAAACAATACGGAATTCTTAAATTCATCTCGATCTTTATAGTTTACGTAACCGAACTTCACCACATTTAATAACAAACATTGTAAGCAAAAAAACGATCGCACATCAGTAGTAGGGTTCGAATCGGCCTCCGAAGCGTGACATACCGGCATACAGAAGACTATTAATTGTAATTCTCTTCACAACCTGATAATTATTTGTCTTTTTAAGTATATGTACTTGCAATTCATCGGGTGGGTGTTTCTGGCACGCGACTGAAATTGTAAGTAACAAAAATTGCGTAATAAAAACCTGATTAACATGAAATTTTGTATCCAGTAGTAACCTTGAAATTGGGCAGGGCGTCGATCGATGACACAAAACAAAACCGGTACATAATGCGCTTGCTTGAGTGTGTTTAAACATATTTCGAGTTGACCCAAATGACGTAAAAAATCAGGAAATTTTTGAGTTAACATAAATCGGTTTTAGCAATATACTCAGGTGCCTATAAATAGTAGGTACAGACGGGAAGCAACATTGCGTGACTGGAATTTTTCAATTTTACTAACGATGGATGACTTTAGGTTTTAAAAATAGTCCCTGTACTACAATCGCGCAGTTTTATTGGAACAACAAATGCGCTTGAACTTTCACGTTATCGGAACACTACTGATAGCTGATACTTTGTTTGTGGTTGCGTTATAGCAGCATAATAAGAGCTGCACTTCTCGGTCGAGTCTGTGCTTAAAATTTAGCAAAATCAAGTTTTTCAGTGGGACAAGATCTCAAATTTGATTCAATTGGGAGCTGGAATTTGAGTCATATCGCGAGGTCAGGCTTTGTTCGCTTTCGTTCTTATCGGAGCCAACAGTTTGTTTTTATATTGTGGTGCATTAAGAGCTCTTGCAGCATAATTAATTCGTGATTAAAAATTTAGATAATCAATATGTCGGTTGTTCTATTAACTGCTATTGTTGTGATTTGTGGGATCATTGTATCCAAAATTTGTAAACATTGGAAACTTGCTAAAAGTGTAAGTGATGTTCCTGGCCCAAAAGCGGTTCCTATCTTAGGAAATGTCCATCAGATTGGATCAAATCCGAAAGGTATTTAATTTTTTTTTTGGAAAACTAATCGAAGTTTTATTGTTCGTCTATACGCCGGCAAATATTAATACCTGTATGCAATGGACACTTTACTGACTTTTGTCTTATTACGCATTAGATAGATTTGAGTGCATACAATATATTAACAACCATAAGTGACTGATAAAGCCAATCGTCATTTGTTTTTCTCAATGAATTTGACCCGCAACATGCCTTTTCTAATTATAGTTATTATCTAATTAACGATGCTGAGCTGACAGCTGTTCTATCGTGTCGTACTTTCTTTTGCAGCGCTCCGACTTCCGAATGCCGTAACAGATATAAGGTTAAATTCTATTTTATGTTTTTTAACGGCGTTATCTGCTGTTCTTGTTGTTTCCCTCCAAAATTAGGTGTTGCTTGCTTTATTTACGGAGTCAGCTGACGGAGGGTCAGTTATCTTAAGTTTTTCATTGCCGACTCCGCATAAACTGGGATGGAGTGCTTTTTGAAAATGATGGCTATATTGTCATATATCATTCTGAAATGCTTCTATATCTATAGATGTTGGATGGATCATGAGTCTGTTGTAGAGGGGATGGGATCTTCATGCTAAGGGAAATGCTGTTTCTTTGGCAAATATAGTTTTTGTAAACTAACAGCGAGATTGTGATTACTACTGCGATCGTTCCCGTTGCTGTATGATATCGTATCGTCGTGTTGTTCTCCATATTTTTTGACCTTTGTTCCTACATTAGATCAGTGGATTGATCTAACATTTTAAGAATGGTTTCAGTTTCTAGCTGAGTATGTTGGGGTTGATATAATTATGATATGGCATTCCAGCTTGATGAATGTTGATTTAACCGGCATCATCGATGATTCATCGAATAAGATGTGCTTTTAAGTTTGTATCATTCATTGCCGATCGATTGGTATTATTCCTGTTCCATTTAGTATTATATCTTTCCTGATACTCTTATATTCAATGGCTGGCATGAGTAGATAATTGGGTATAAAGAACCAAGTGTTTTTCATATGTAAGTGCTCCCAGAGGGTCCTCGGTGTCATATTACTTTCAAAGGGCATGGCTGTCTGTCAGTTCGATGGTATATTTCATCAACTATCCAGAAATGTGACAATATTGACTGCCGTTTCTTTTTGCTGTCTAATAAGATTTTCCATTATGCACTATGCTTTTATTTGGTCACGAATTGGTTTTTTTTTACTTTTGGCGTTCTTCTTTTCTTCTTTTAAGTGGTGTCGTGGTCAGATTTGGGTGTACTGGTTTAAAGTAGTATTTTAGCTGCTCGATATTAGTTGATAGTCGTCGTTTAGATCGGTTTGTTTTCTGAATTTATAACCCTTCACGGTCTTGTTTGAACTGATAACGTCTCTCAGTTAGTAAATCTACTGGTCTGAGTTGTTAGCTCTTCTCGGTCAAGTCTAGACTGATAACTTCTCTTGGTCTGGTTTGGAGTGATAGCAACGATTTCAACTGGACCTAACGTTCGGATCGATTTGCCTTCCGGATTGATAACTACTCTCGGTCTAGTGTGGACCTGGAGTTGGTAGCTCCTCTCGGTCTGGTCTGGACTGATAACTTCTCTCGGTCTAATCTGGACTGGTAAATTCTCTCGGTTTGGTCTGGACTGATAACTTCTTTCGGTCTCGTCTGGACTGATAATTTCTCTCGGCCTAATCTGGACTAGTAATTTCTTTCGGTCTGGTCTGGACTGATAACTTCTCCCGGTGTGGTCTGGACTGATAATTTGTCTCGGTCTAATCTGTAGCGGTAATTTCTTTGGGTCTGGTCTGGACTGATAACTTCTTTCTGTGTGGTCTGGACTGATAACTTTTCTCGGTCTGGTCTGGACATATAATAACGATTTCAAGTGGATCTACATTCTGAACCACCGACATTACTCTACACCTCCCAATGCAATTTTTATCGTAGCTACTTAACTGCAACAGAATTTACCAATATCTGGGAGAATCACACTTTTGATTATAACATATTCTTACTTTACACACATAAATGATCATGACACTAGCTTTTAAACTTATGCACTTGCATACTTCTTACAGCTTAATTTAAATTTTGAATCTAACCGAAAACCTTAGAGGAAAAATTACAGCCATTTTTAACCTATTTGTTTTGAAAGTCTAGATTTTGTGCTATGCCATAATAATTTAACTACTCCTGTACTCTGAAGGGATGAGTCAATGGTCTGAAGTGTCCGAAGTACAAATGCGCAAATGGAAATCTAAAAACAGGCGATAAGGGTATAACGAGGGTATGACGAGTCTCCCACCTACTTCTCTTGGGCCCAATGATCTAGTATTTGATGACGCATCTATTGCTGAGAACCTATCTTATCTGTTGGAATGCTTCTCTGAGGGCCCCGAGTCCTTTGTTATTTAATCAACCTTTTCTTATGTTCCAGCCGTTTCCCTGTGCTTTGGAAGAGCTCTTTGATTATCACCCTCCATAAGAAAGGCAGTAGATCTGAGATCTCAAATTACCCACCGATAGCTGGCCTCTGTCATGTTGCTACGATCTTCGAGACTCTGGTCAGTGACGTACTTCACCTTTACTGTAGGCCTGAATTACTCAGCACACAGCCTGTCCTATTTCGTGGAGCTCTGTCATACCAAATCTTTGTCACTTCTGGGGTGCCTCAGGGTAGCATCCTTAGTTGGGGCTACTATTATATAAATGATGTATCGATTCTCCTTCCCAAGTTTAAAATGTTGTGTAATGCGAATAATTTTAGCACTGTTTCTCAGGACTCGGACGGTGAACTACTAAACACCTATTTGGTCACGTTTTGTGAATGGTGTGCTCGCAATCGCCTTCCTTTAAATGATAGCAAGTGCACCGCTGTGACCTTTTCCCGCAGCAGAAGTCATTTTCTCTTCAACGACTCTGTGAATGGCACTGTATTGAATAGAGTTGACAAGACTAGACAGTTGGGCGTGGTTTTCAAATCTCGTCTTTCTTTCGAGATTTATGTGACTTTGATCGTTGTCAGGGCTAACTCGACGTTGGGCTGTTTGAAGAGATGGTCTAGGGAGCTTGAGGACCAAGCGAGCCTATTACTTAATGAATGCCAGCGTAGATCTGAGCTTCTTCAGTCGACGATGGAAAAGTCAAATTATGCTCAGCCGTCTGTTAATTCTCATGCAGAGTCTAATATGGTCGACGCATAGTCTACGATATTAAAATATTTTGATTTATTTAATTTTTTCATTAATTTTTTTTAACTAATTAATTTGTATGTATTTATTTTTTATGTATTTAGATTTCTTCTAGAAATAATAGTTATCGCTTTTGTATTAAAAATAAAACTTATAATATGTCGTACCGACTGTAAGAAATGTAAGATTTGCGGATAGGGCACGAAACCCTTGATGTGCATGCAATTCAAATCGACACCTAATCGAATTCTAGATTATTTGAATAAATTTTTCTATTTTAAGAAAACGGAAGATGAGTCTTCTACATAATAAATAAATGTTCTTAAATAAACAACACTTCAGGCGCCAAATGAAGACGCGAACAAATCAGGTTCTCTACATGATTTGTTGTTATATTGTAAATACTTCATTTCTATTTTTCACTCTTCACTTTTGGTTTCGACCAATTAATATACATTTTTCTATTTGTCTAGACAGCTAGACAGCAGCTTGACTGGCTTCTTTTTACGATCTGCAATTCTGTGCCGTAACTCAATTTAGCTGATTTTAAGAAGCTGTAGAAGAACGTGTTTCCGAAACTTACGTTTGACTTGACAGATAAGATGCCAAAACATCTAGTTAACCTTGATAAATCTACCCGTTCTCTAAAAGCAGTGATTTTAAATTTTTTTAGAATCACTTTTTTTTTTATAACGATCGTTTAAATAAAATCGTATAAAATTTGTTTATGAAAAATACACTAAAAACAGAGAAACATTTTTGTTGCATTAAAATAAAATTATGCGTCATAGATAGAACTGAAACTGAACGATTCGTACATCTAAACATTTTTAAATTTATACATCTAGCAATTGCAGATTTCGGATTTCAATCTAGGGGGGGGGGGGATTATTTATTAAAATATCGTGTATGTCTATTAAGATGAAATATGGACGTTATTAAAAAAATATCGTGTATGTCTATTAAGATGAAATATGGACGTTATTAAAAAGAGATTACGTAAGATTTTTGGAAAAATAAGACTGAACTGGCGAAAAGTTCAAATGTTGTAAAATACTTTCATCACTGACTCACTGACATCTAAGAAAAAAATTTCGGTCTTCATGGGACCTCACTTGGGAGCCGGTAGTCGTATTTTGCCGCTTCTCTAGTCATAAAAAGGTCAAATCTATCGGGTCATGCCTTGTGGATGCTCTTAGAATTTAGGGGGGGTTATATCACCACTCTTGTGGTTATGAATGAAATCCTGGATATACTACAGACTAGGGTCTAACAGTCTCTGCTTATGTGGATGACCTGGCGATATTGGTATCGAATATACATTTGGAAAGCTGTTAACCCTTCAATGACGGAGCTTGTGCTTTTTAAAAGGAAGAGAAAAACACCACAATTTAGGCTAGGAGGAAAAAACATAACTCTTCAAGTACCTGGGAGTAATACATATACTATTGCAAACTTAACTGGAAGAGGAATTTGGAAGAGATTATAGCGAAAAAGGTACACCGAAACAGTCAGTCCTATTATTTGCTTCGACTCACTAGCCTGGTGGACAGCTCTGGCAAAACCTCCGTAAACTACAAGCCATGAACTGACGAATTTCACGCACACACATTAGGGCCAAAATGGTCTGGTTTTTCGATAAGTTTACATTGCTTCTTATGGCAGCCGGGGAGTGATTTTTCTTTAAACTCATCCTAATGCCTAAACTATAACTTCTATGAAAAAATTGTTTTGTTCTACTTCAAGTAAACAAAACAATCTTTCGAATGAAGTAAAAATATTCATACCCTACTTAAGAAAATAATAAAAATTGTTAAGCCTAAAAGTGCGGAAGTGGAAATTTTAAGAAAATACAAGCGACAGAGCATGGTCGGACCATGACTTACTGCTTGCGTTTAGGATGAAAATGCATGTACATGTGTACATGTTTTTACCTTATTAGAAAGATCATTTAGTCTGCTTTAAGTTAATATAAGACTAATTTTTTCATATAACTAATAGTTTTGGCGCTAGGGCGAGTTTAAGGAAAAATGACCCCCTGGCTACCATAAGAAACAATGTAAATATGACCATTCAGTCAGACCATTTACGACCACATGTAAAAGACCAGTTCATGGCTTGTAGTTTACGGTGGTTTTGGCTCTGGATAAGAAATGGAGCCTAAAGACGCTATCGAGAGTACAGAGAGCGGTCGGTCTGGGTATAACAGTGTACTATACCCGTAGGAAGAAGAGGCTGAAGGGGCATGCTGGCATCTTTTTGAAGCTAAGTTGCATCGAAAATAAGATCGAAACGGACCACCCTGGTATAATCTTCAACCTTAGCTGCCAGCAAGGGAGAAATGGGACAGGCATGATTTGGTGGTCCGATCACTCATGTGAGAACTCCGTTCAGTATCCTCTTTAACGCGCCATCTACATTTTCTTATGTTATGTTATGTCCATCTGTTCTAAGCAACAAACAAGCAATAAAGGCGAGCGCGGGCTTTCAAAAATCAAAAATTTACACTTAACTTTGCTTTGCCACTCTAAATGATAGATGATTTTAAAGCTGAGATGACACTTTCAGTTGAAAAAATATGAAAAAAATTTATGATTAAGTATTGTGTAAAAAACCAAAAAATATTTTTCAAAGTAAAAAATTTTTTTTTTAAATTTTGTTTTTTGGAAAATTATATTTTTATTCGGAACGGCGTGTAACGACCTTTACAAATAAAGATCACCGTTCTACTGCAATGGTGGCGATAGTTATGATTTTTCAAAAAAGGTATGATCACGAGAAAAACTGCAAAAATGCAAAAGTTTACAACCCTATAAGTTTTGCACAAAATTTTTTTTTAATCCTTTAGCATGATAATTACTTATACCAATAACAATATTTTGGTGAAGTTTGAACAAAATCGGAGACATCGAATTTCTTCACCTAGTACACTTGAGGAATTTTGCCCCATATAAGTTATCCCATTCAAAATAAAAAAATCTATAAGAAATGTGAGGCATTTTTTGCAAATTACAGCTAAACCAAGGACTTTAGGAAAAAAATGCTACAGACATAAATTGTTTAAAATCAAAAGATCTTTCACATAAAATTGGTTAATAATTAAAATTTTTTTAATTTTTTTGGAAAATTCAGAAAAACCACCAATTTTGACTAAAATTGGGCCATATCTCGAAAACTACCCATTTTTGAGCCTGGTAACCTCGAAAAATCGATTCTCCGTGCCGAAAAACATAAAAATATGACAATTTAACGAGGGGACCCCAAATTGCATACATAACCCCCCAATGCGCCCGGACTAAGTTGGCGGGAAACTTCTTCGACGCAGGTATAAAAAAGCCCGGCCCTCGACTCAGCTGAATTAGGTTAAATGTTCTTACAAACAAACAACAACAACAAGTGGGATCATGGGGATTTTGATTTTGTGGATAATGTGGGCAATCCATATCAAAACCATGGCGCTATAAAAAAGAGTCACGCATCTAATATAATACTCGTATCCTGAAACTAAAAATTTCCTGCATGACCATCAATATCGTTTTAGGTCCTAACTGAACTAATTTTGTCGGGTTTAGCTTTAGAATATTTCGGAATCGTTTAATAGAGTCTGGCAATCTGCTTGCCAACATTTGCAAGTCTTGGAAATTTTGTTTTCTAGATTCAAATATTCTTTTCTAATCGTTGCTGGGTGCCACAAGGCTACATACTCTCCCCTACATTTGTATTATTATTTCTAAGTAATTTCTTATTTCTTAATTTCAATCCAATCCACAGTTTTGCATATAAACCTTTGACTTTTCTTACTCATTTAAATCATTCTTTCAGAATTATGTCAGTCACAGGATGGATTAAAGAAAAGGAAAGATTTGAATTATTTAAATTAACTACCACAACTGCTTTTGTATTTAATCTATTTTTACTTTAAAATCATACACTTTACTTATAAAATGCACAAAATGTGCAGGAAGTGTTGTTTTGATTTTTAGTTCACTTTATTTATAAATTTTCCTCTTTTCAGAATATATGGAGAATATGTTCATATGGTGGGAAAAGTATGGTGTTAACCAACCCTATAAAATTTGGCTAATGAATCAATTGTTTCTTGTTATATCTGATCCAAAAAACGTAGAGGTATGTTAAATATTTTAAGCACATTAAAACGTTAAGTAATTTTTGAATAAACCTCAATAAATATAATATTAATTCATTGCAGACTATTTTAACATCAAATCCGCCTCTTAAAAAAGGAAAAATATACGATTTATTGCGACCGTGGCTTGGTGATGGTCTATTAACCAGTTCTGGTAATATTTATGCAATATTAACACTAATTGAGTTCAGTGCGGCATAAATAAGAATTTTTAATTATTTTCTAGGAACGAAATGGTTCAAGCATCGCAAAGTAATAACGCCATCCTTTCACTTTACAATTTTGGTTGACTTTTTTGATATCATAAATAACACGTCCAACAGTTTTATCGAAAAATTGAGTGAAAAAGCGAAAACTGGAGAAATATTCGATATTCAAGCGATAGTGCACTATTGCACTTTGGATATTATATGTGGTAAGTGGATGTTTTAATATTTTGTGTTACCAATTAAATTTTGGTTTTAATGAAAAGCTACAAGTGTTATATACTGTCAATCATGTATAAAACAATAGGTTCAATTTGTATCCATGTTTCCATGCTTCTATTTCACTGAAAGGCATTCGTAGTTATTTTTCTGCTGACTTGAGTTAACACATAAAGGACATTGAGGACTGAGTGCACAAATACCTTATTTTGTTACTACAATGAAAATAGCTAGTACTACTAATGATAAACCTTTTTCAATTCTTTCGAAACTAAACAACTAATCCTCTCAAGTGGAATAATCCAAGTCTAACAACAATAAAGTCATTAATCCGTGATTTGAATCATCAATTTTGCCATTCTCTTCTGCATAAGTGCTGGAGTTCGAAACTCCTTTCTAAAGAATAGGGAGAAAGTTTAATATCGAACATAATTCCTTTTATCCCCAAATCCGAAAGGGATAAGAGCTTGAAAAATTGGAAAAGTCTTAAACGAAAGTAAATGGTTCGGTATTATAAGCACTTTTCGGATTTACTGAGAATTTTTTATGCTTCGATTTTCATTGTCTTGAAACTTTCTGAATGCAGACAGTTAAAATGTGAACAAAGCCACATATAATTAAAAGCTTTCGAATATAAAAGTTAATTAGAAAAATATTTATTTGACGAGTTTTTAATTTTCTTATTCATACAAGTTAGTGAGTAACACTTTATATAAATAAATCGAAACGGTTTCGTACAATGAGTGAGTCATTAAAATGTCGTTTATGACTCTCTACGTTAAAGAAGTAGAATTTTAGGAACGACCTTGCAAAAGTATGTAAACTGGTATACTGTATAATTTTCTATGTACTGAAACTGTTATACAACTTTAAGTACATAGTACATATAAGTGTAAAAATTTTTTGTACGATCCTTTAAAAGTTATAGTACAAGGTTCTTCCGGCACAATGAAATTAGAGTGCTATAGACCCTTGTGAATATTCGAAAGAAATAAATTCTCGGTCAGTCAGAACGCATAGAAAGATTGTTACAAAAGGAGAACATTTCATGTAACATACTGTACATATATATCATGTATGTAACTATGTATATGATCTTATATTTTTAGAACCAAAAAAATTTAATGGATATATTGGATGTTAATTGGAATGAGGGGGAACCACACATTTTGTGTCTGCCGACATACTAGTTCGTACAGTTACAGGCCAGTCCTAGCTTCCACACATGGCATAACGTGCAAAAGTGTAAGAAACATTGTAATCTGCGCGGATGGCTTGAACAGAACTTAATAGTAACACATAGTAGTTTAAATGTGTGTTTGGTTTGATGCCAAGATAAAAAAAAATTATTCTAGGTAAACTTCTTCCCTACCCCTCGTGTATTTCTCATATCGCTAAAAGTGGGCATATGTGGCATAAGTATGGAATTAATTGGTTAGAGAGTTTTACTAACTCATATACGAAAGGTTGATATCAGAATGGTGGTTTTTGCATGAGAGGGTTAACAATATATTTAGCTACAATAAATCGGAATACCATACCCTAAGATAGGTCCTACAAAAGTGTAGTAGAGAATCTTTATAATATACATATCATTGAATATACTTATACCGTCTCAGTATCTTGCTGGCCTTGCGAGCAACTGCGTTAACGTGATTATTAAAGGAGAAGTGGGTGTTGATTATTATTATTTCATTTTCACGACTCAATCACAACAAATTTGTCTGCGATCACAGATCGGGACTACACCGATCAATCTGCCGCTTTCTTGAAGTTGAATATGTATGTTTGTTGTGATTTGAATGGTGATGGGGTCCTTTGTGATGGAATATGCGGCTTGTAATAGCCTTAATACTCTAAGTGATAAAGTAGACAAGCTCAGTAAGAGGTCTTAGAGAGAGAGAGAGAGAGGGAGGGAGAGAAAGAATTCTTGCTGTCTTCTCCAAAGATCTTCCGAACTGCGTTCCAGACTAAGCTGTCTGTCTGACTTTTAACTGGTCACTGTCACCTGGGCTACCACCTAAAATAGTTAGGACTGGCTGATGATGACACCTGTCGTTTCTGTCTAGAAGAGGAAAAAACTGCGGAACATATCCTCTGTCACTGTGAGGCCCTCGGCCGCATGAGGCTTAGACACCTTGGTGGGGCTTTCCCATCACCGACAGACATAGCCAAGATAACCCTCAGAAAAATTTTGGGTCTGATAAAGGAACTAAAAATTGACGGGGCGGCCTAATATTGAACCTGGATCAGGTCACAAAAGATCAAATTGGTCGTAGTGACTAAAGGATGCGGAAAGTCCTTGATCCAATCCTTAATAATAATAAAAATAATAAGCTGTCTGCCTCCGTAGAAGCGCTTCGATCGTCCATCGACTCTTGCAGCAATTCCTCTAATTCGTTGTCGATTATGCAGGATAAATATCAGAAGTAGATTTTGCCAGAATAAGGTTGAGCTGATTTCATGGTCGGCCGCTGAGTTTGCCAGTTCTGAGCTTATCAATGCCATCCCTTCGGAAGTTAAGGTTTTAGCGCTATGTAATACGACCGGCTGCGTTTTACCTGTATATATGTCTCCAGATTACTCGGCTGCTGTACCGACATCTGAGCCCGATGATTTCTTCTTGAGCTCGACTAAACCGGTTTGTTCCACCTGTCGCTGCGGGTACGCATTCTCATGGTGCCTCTCAATCATCTGTGCCGCCCTGCCTTGCTCAACCAAGACTCATCGCCATCTATCCGTCATGGACGCTCCTTCCCCTCAATTTAGTTAATATGTGACGTACAAAAGGTAGACCAAACGATACAAGCATACTCCACGATTGGTCTGATAAAATTACAATAAAGTAACCTCGTGATAAACGGATTTTCAAATTCCTTAGACCACCCTATAGTAAAACCTAAGCCTTATTGACCGTTGCGTGAATGTGGTCGGCTAAACTTACAAGTCTTTGGTTTTCTCGAGTCAAGCAAGAGATCCTCCGTCTATGGTATAATTAAAAAGCAATGGGCCCCTCTTATGTGAATAGAAAATAGTAGTGCGTTTGTCCATTGAGTGGTAAGAAATTAATGAAGTACCACTTGTGATAAGTATCCTGAAATTACTTATTACTGAAATTTGTAAAATTGCATTCCACTTGCCTACCAAACTCATGACAGAGACACAAAAATTCGAAAAAAAATTCGTTTGCAAAGAAAATAAAGGACAACAACAATTAAGGCTTCAAATAAATTAGAAATGTGGCATGGTTGGCAAAACACCTATAGTTGGTAATGTCACACTTGTTAGCTTATGTTGAGAAGTAATTACAGAGATAGATCAGGGCTTAGGAAAGACGTCACACCGAATGGATTGATTAAATAATGGCATAAAACAGGCACAAGAGACGAACTTCAATTTTTCAAAACCGTGACGGTATGCCGTCAGGACTAGCCGAAAAACTATTACTTAGTGGCAGATCTTCTTCAACACCTCGTTCCGCCAATCTGCCAATCTTATGAGATTAACTCCATATTCCTAACGCCTTTGCTTCTTTTCTACCACTTTGTCATCATCCTAAAAAAGGTCTCACCGTAGAAACGAACTTCGTTTCGCGAATGCGTAAAACACACTTGTTTACCGCCCTATCCTACCTGCGAATAGTCTCAATGCAATCGTTCTACTTTCTACTTCTACTTAAAATAAGGTAGTCTATGCAAAGCCGAGAGATTACACTTAAACTTCAGCCCCTTAGCTAATCCTTTCCTCTTTTTTTAAATATAAAGTTTTAAATCACGTGCATTCTAGCATTACGATTAATTAAATTTAAAAAAGGTTAAAGTTCCTGCCCATAACAAAAGTTGCATGTCAACAGCTAACAAAGTTATAAACCATAAAATCCTGCACTCAAATAAAGGCTTGGTAAAATGGGATAATGGCGTGGTAATTGTCAAGAATCCTTAATTAAAATTCAACCCAGAAACTTTTAATAAACCCTAAAGTAAAAATGAAAAAAAGGAGCTCTAAAGAGCTCTCTACGAAAGTAATGAAAATCAAAGCTATCTCTCATCCCTAAAATTGAATTATGATTTCAGAGACTGCCATGGGAGTCAATTTGGATTCCATGAACAATCCGAAATCAGAGGTGGTAACCGCTTATCAGGAGTAAGTTCTAGTGCCAAAAATTAAGATTACCTAATGACCAGCCTTCGTATCTTTCAGCATTTGCTACTTAGTCCAAGATCGCACTTTCAAACCTCTCCAGCATAACGATTCCTTGTACAGGTTTACGTCAGCTTATTGTAAATCGTCAAAAGCTCTGGATATCTTAAGGACTTTCACTTCTGATGTAAGTCGCTACCCTTAGCTCAACATTTGAATCAAGTTGAGTCACAAAAAAAATCGTGTTTTCGACTTTTACAGGTAATCTCAAAACGTCAGAAACTCACGGAAGGAACAAAAGAGGAATCCAACGAATACGAAAGTAAGTTTGGATACTCAAAGAAGAAAGTATTTTTGGATACTCTCCTGACAGCCAATATTGATGGTCGGCCGCTTTCGTTTTCGGACGTGTTTGAGGAAGTTTCGACGTTCATGTTTGAAGTAAGACAGTGTGTATTTGCGCACACTAACCGTAGGTAAAATAGCTAATCAATTTTAATACTATTTGCTCAGGGACATGATACGACTACCTCTGGAATAACATTTGCCATCTTTTTACTGTCTAGACACCCCGAAGTTCAGGTTGGTATCAGTGTTCAATGTAGCGTACATTTATGTCGTTTAAGAAGTTTTAGATCCCATAAAATATGTATGTCGTTTTTAGGAAAAGGTCTTCCAGGAACAGAAATTGATATTTGAAAATGACTTGAGGAGGGATGCTACATTCCAGGAAATGGCCGAAATGAAATACTTGGATCTCGTTATCAAGGAAACCCAAAGAATGTATCCCAGTGTGCCTCTTATAGCTCGACAGGTGACCGAAAAATTCAATTTAAGTAATGAGCTCATTTGACGGTCATAGCACATCATTATATAATAAATAAATTGAAATGCTTACAGATGGAAGGGAACTTCTTCCGGGTACTACAGCTACAATCTTTCTAATTGGAATGGGATATAATGAGGATTACTTTCCGGAACCAAGGAAATTCAACCCGGATAGGTTTGATTCTACAAAACGCGATAAATTCAATCCATTTGAATACGTTCCATTCAGTGCCGGTCCAAGGAATTGTATAGGTAAGGATAGCAAACTGTTCAGAAGGTGAAACGTAGGTTTAAGGACGTTTATGTGTTTTTAATGTTTTGTTGTATTTGCTTATAGTGAGGTTATCTCATTATTCAGAGATTTCGTAGAAGTTTATAATTTATCAATAAAAACGTGCTTAAAGAGAATCAGAATCGGTCGCAAGAAATCAGGCTTATATAGTCATTAAAAGTGATCTGATGTAATGGTACATGGTAATGGTAATTAATATATATATAATACTATACAGGCTTCATTAAGAACATGCAGTTTTTAATAAGCCCGAGGGGATGCTTTTGCCACATTTTGGTGACACCATCAAGTCATCCAAGATAAAACCTAAATACCTTCTTCACTACCTCGGCATTCGTAGGGTAGATGCTAAATATTTTTCATTTCTTTGTTGTCCAGACTACGAAGAGGTTGCTGTGGAAGAACCAAGCGATCTGTATTTTATTAAAAAGACGGAGATCCGTTCGAAAAGTCGTTTTCCTTCTATCCAATTTAAACCAAAGATGCGTTGTCATACCCCAAGTTACCAGATTGATAGATGTATCTTAGGTATGTGGGAAACATTTAGGTCAATTGCTTTTTTTACTTTTTCAATAGGTCATCTAAATGGCCGGTCAATGGAAAAACATTCAGTTAAGCGCCTTTCATTGTTCTGAACCCTACTGTTGCAAGAGAATTACCGTGTGTGCTATTCCTAAGACATGTGGCTACCAATAATGACCTTACTGCGTTTGATCTATGTCGCTACCTCTTGATAATTTGGACGAGCGAATAGTAGTCCTATCGCTTTTTCTACCGCCATAATCTCTGTCTAAACCACACTCACTACAGTAGTCTGAAAGTCAATACGGACTAAATAATTCTTAGACAATTCAAGAGCACTACTTCCATCACTCCAACAACCTGGGTTTGTATTTGCCCAAAGTCTATCAAAATTTGATACGTCAGCTAGATATACATATCAAGGCATGGGTACTACTCCCCAGCATTATCGCTAGGTGCTCCATTAAGGCACTGATAAGCTTACCTTTCACCAGGAGTATGTGTCCGCCATTGGTTTCTATTTCTTGTCATCGCTGGTGTTTTAATCTAAAAGAGTTTGTCATCCCATGCCATTTAATAGGTGTCAGGAGCAAGCAAAAGATTCGATGCCCTAAGATTCTTTACTCGTTTCGCTGCATCTCTGCCCTTTTTAACTAGGGAACGCTGTATCTGTATCTTCCAGTTTTGTCTGAAACCCCAAGCGAAAAAAAATACGCTAAGGATGTTATGACCAAGAAGAGGCTTAGTCGCTATACGAGGATTCTAAATGTCAATTAATCACTTTTCCGTGCCTTGGGTGATTGACACATCCCCACTATTCGCGGGGCCATAACTATATGTAAGCAGTTATTAATTCAAAAGCTAGGAAAAGAGCTTGCCAAATTTTAAGGATATCTAAGATATTAGAAGCGGCTGGTTGGTGTGCATCAGTGGTGAATCAGGAAAATAAGGTCTGACCTAAAACAAGCCAAAAGAACTCAATACTTACAAAAAAAAAACACCGAGGTACAAAAGAAAGGGGATCATAAGAAAGCTGGAAGATATAGATCCAGCGTCCAGGGCGAAGTGAGAACTATCTGACGTAAAAGTATATTGAACCACGGTCGAAATCTATTTATTTATTATTAAGGTTCATCAAATACTGATTACTACATCAAAAATAACGATATAATTACATAAGCAAAAGAAAAAGTAATTCTAACAAGGCTGATTCTTCAGGTCTTACGAACGTAATATAAAGGAGTTTAGTTATATATGGATCATAAAACTCCTTAGACAATCGTTTGACAAAGCTCAGAGCGGAATTAGCTTTGTTTACGATAGTTTTGATGTGGTCGTCAAATGAAAAGCTTGTATTTAGCACGACCCCTAAGTCTTTGGTCTTATCAAGTCTGTTGAGAAAGCCACCGTGTGAGGTGTAGTTAAGGTGCATTGGTTTCCTTGATCGAGAGAACGACATGGTAGTACAGTTTTTTTTTTTTTTTTTTTTTTTTTTTTTATACGATGTGGCCAAATCCTAGGGGACAACCCTTTGATGCGTTAGCATGGTTTTGGCCGGAAGGGAATTAGGGTAAGGGAAGTGAGGAAACTTGAGTCTTGTTTGCATTGCTGCGAGCTAGACAACAGCCCAGAGACGGAGTGGACTATTTTAATTTCTTAATAAAAGCTCACGGTCATCTGGGCTCGAACCCGGGACCCACGGCATGTTGGTCTTGCCGCTCAACGCATTGATCCAACTCCGTCTCCGTTGCTAATATTTAGAGGAAAGGGAGTTTGTAGAACACCAATTATGGAAGGCGTCTAAGTCAGAGTGCGCAGTCGTTCACACTTGAAATAACGCGGAAAATTTTAGCGCCATCAGCGTTACATAGAATTCTCGAATTAGGGAGAATTAAGGATACATCATTGATGTAAATGATAAAAAGCAATGGTCCTAAATGGCTGCGCTGAGGAACACCGGAAAGTTAGAAAGTGTACCTCGAAACAGAACACGTTGCGCGAGATCAGACAAATAGAAACGAATCCAATTAACGAAAATCGATGGAAACCCTAAAAAAGATAACTTACGATTAAGAACACTGTGGTTAATTCTGTTAAAAGCGTTGCTAAAATCCCTGAAAATGCAGTCGACCTGCTTACCAGCTTCAATGGCAGAAATACAGCAATACAGCAATTAGAGAATTATTTTAGTCGTAGTAGATCTACCTTTCATGAAGCCATGCTGAAAGGAACTCAAAAAAGGTTTGCAATGGAAGTTCAGAACATTGCACCCCAGGGCTTCAAACAATTTTACCAATTCAACATAAATTGGTAATGGGGCGGTAGTTTGATACGTCCTTTTTAATCCCTTTCTTATGTAGCGGAATGATGACAGATACTTTCCAGAATTTGGGAATGACATACTAACAAATAGATAAGTAAAATAGGTGACAAAGTATAGAAACTAGGGACATGCGGCAGTTTTTTACAAAGCAAGCAGGTATACCATCAGGACCACACGAGAAACTATTAGCCAAACCAGAAATATGTTTTAGGACGTATCCTCGTCAAACACTAGGTCTTTGGTTTCTAGGGTAGTCGGCGCAAGTAAAATCGTCGTCATATGAGCAAAATCCTTATCTCTAGTATCTTAGTCAGTAGTCAAAAATGCGGTGCTAAAAAATTCGCTAAATAGGTTGGCAGTCGTCAGGGAATCGTGACTCTCGGTGTCAGAGAGAGAGAGAGATAGTTTACGGATTGCATATAAAGATAAAATTTTATTCGGACTTGCAAGGTTTTAAGTTAATTAGCTTAGGTACAGGAAGAGTCCATTGTGCCCAAAAGATTCATTGGAATCTGGTCTTACTTAAGCTCCTACTCTTTGACCGTCCTCCTTCCGTAAGAAATCTCAGTAAGATTTTCAGCTCTATATCCTGCAGCTTGACAAATACTGAAAAGAAGTAACTATCCAGTAGCCTGCGACGACAATGCAGGCACTCGCAGAGCACATGCCGAACTGATTCGATTTTCACCGGATCTCTACAGTTCCGGCAAAAATCATTCGCCACTGGACCCAGCTTCCTGGCGTGCTTACCTATGATCCAATGTTTCGTTAAAAACCCTACCGGATTCCTGGTGTCGGCTTTCCTACTACTAAAGGGTGCTTTAGTTGTCCTCTTACTGTAGGTGATTAGAAGAATTATTTTCAAATCATGCTGGCCGCCTCTTAAGACAGTATAGTCGATTTAAATTCCGCGAAGTCTATTTTCAGTCCAACCAAATTTTTAAATGAAACTAGTCCAAGTTTTCACCTCAAACAAGTCAAGGTTGTTTGACTTGAAAATTTTGATTTGTAAATTCGAACTTCTCTAGAAATCCTAGTGAGTCTTAAAGGTGTTCATAGCATAGTTGCGAGTTTGGGTCTCTACCCTCGGGAGTCAGGTCTATGAGAAGTGAAGCTTAATAATAATAAACGTAATAAAAAATATCTCGGCAGATTAATTCTTTAAAATTTTAACATCATTAGATATATATGGATTTTTTCCTAAGTTCGTATTTTACAATATTTGGACAACTTTTTATTATTTTATCATAATATCTCAAATCGCGACTTTGCTGGCGATCACCATTTCCATTGGGTGCAGGGGTTTAATCTCTAGCATGCATGGCAGCATGGGTTCCTTCAGGGTAGCTCCACGGTTTCCAACTTGTTGGAGTTTGTTTCTAGCAATATGGGTGGATTTTTGGATGGCTGCCAAACTGACTGCATTTATTCCAATTATAGTAAGGCCTTTGATTAGCTGTCTCACTCTATTATCATTTTAAAATTGGCCAAGTTGGGTTTCCCGCCCCCACTCATTGCATGTATTAAGTTGTATATTTATACATTAGCACTTATAGAGTGCGTTTTCGTGGCGTCCTCTCGGATGCTTCTGTGGCTCCTTCTGGCGTTCCTCAGGGTACTCATCTTGGTCCTTTGTTATTCATCTTATCTATTGATGTTATCACTTATTTACTTCAAAGAAGTAAAATTCTTATTTATGCGGACGATATCAAGATTTTTCTCCCAATCAAATCTTTTGTAGATTGTGAGATCTTGCAATCGGCCTTACACATAAATATTTTATAGCTGGTGTGGCAATATTAATCTTAAATTAAACATTGGGAACTCCCGCAATTATCGTACTTTTCAGTACAAGTTGGAAGGTACTTGTATTCAACAAGGGGATGAAGTGAAGGACTTGGGTGTATATCTTGATAGACAACTTAATTTCATCCCCCACATTAATAATATCGTTGCCAGGGCCAACTCTTTTCTGGGATTTATCCTTCGATGGTCCAGAGAATTTCCTTGCCCTCACATTAGACTTCATCTTTATACATCCCTTGTTAGACCACTGCTGGAGTATGCTAGTCCGATTTGGTCTCTGTTTTACGGATCTCATATTAAACGTATTGAATCCGTTCAGAGTAGATTTGTGAGATCGGCCCTTCGTGCTCTGCCCTGGAGTGACCCTCTTATTCTGCCTCCATGTGATGACCGGTTGGGACTGCTACAACTTGCTCGGGTCTTTGGATGTTAGTTTTGTGTATGTTTTGTATTGGCTTGGCTTAAGCGTTCTCTGTTGCCTGTGCATGATTGGTGTTAACATACCAGCGATTTAGAGTAGAAGTTCGGAACGGTTTGTAAAGCAATGCGTGATAGCTCGAAATTCAGCTGAAGAAATCTGCACATTTGCAATAATTTTTCCTAACATCCAATAAATTTCTTGTTAAGCTAAGTACTGCATTGGCTACAGAAATAACATATACTTATTTAATAACACAAAACACAAAAATATCCTTCTAACCTCTTCTTGATTAATTGAACAGAATGTAATAAAAAAACATTTCTTTTTAGGTCAAAAATTCGCAATAATGGAAATGAAATGCATTGTGTCGAAGATTGTTAGAAATTTTGAAATATTACCAGCTGTGGAAGGACTTCCGCCTTGCAGGGGATACGATCCAAGCACGAAACGGGAAAATTCATACGAACCAGTTTTATCATGCGTTCTTACATTGAAATCAGAGTCAGGAGTGCTAATAAGGTTACGTCCCAGAAAAGTGTAAAATTATGTTGTAATTTTTTTGTTAGATATGTAAAAAAGAAAAGAAAGTAAAAAAGTAGATTTAAATTGAGTAAATGTCAATAATTATATATTGTCGCTAATTTCTTTATATTTAAAAAATGGAGTTGGTAGTTTGAATCAAGGGTGAACTAAGAGATTCCGTGCTGGCTTTCCACATCCGAGTTGTAGTTCCGCTAGCCCATAGACAGGCTGGATGTTTTCTTACAAAAAACTCATAGGAAGGCCGAGACTTGAACCTGCATCCATGGTATGGTGGTAGTGGCACTCAATAAATAGAAACAGTTGCAATAAAATTGATAATTTTAGATACATTTGTCGGGATTTAGATTTACACGTAATAATTAATCGTTCTGCCCCGGGATATGATTCATGATATTGTTCCCATTTACGATAAAGTTGAGACTGGAACGTCATTGATCCAAAAATATATTCCGATATTAAAAAGGAAGTCTGTTAAGCCAGGGGATTGTTCATGGTGTTCATTATAGTTCAAGGAGACGGAGTTGGATCAATTCGTTGAGCCGCACGACCACCATGGCATGGGTCCCGGGTTCGAGACGAGAACTCTCCGTGAGCTTTTATTAAGAACTTAAAATAATCTACTCGGTCTCTGGGCTGTTGTCTGGCTCGCAGCAATACAAAAAAACAAGACATTCAAGTTTCCTCACTTCTCTTACCCTAATTCCCTTCTGGCCAAAACCATGCTAACGCATCAATGGGTTGTCCCCTAGGATTTGGCCACATCGTATAAAAAAAAAGTTCTAATTGCTGAATGTGAGTACCTATTTCAACGCTGCAAATGCGTCAAGACAGATAAAGCTATGTTACTCTATACAATTACTCGCAATAAAACTAATGCAGAAATCATACTTGCTAAGCGTCGGTATTTTAGTGCTAAACTTAGTTTGAATCTTGGTTCTAAAATATTTGTCGTAATCTTCGGCAGGCTTGAGTTTATGGTAAGGATCAACGTGAGTTCCTTCTCAATTCGGATGAACTTAATGACTTTCACTGCAATAAGTAACATAACCCTAGATAGTCCAAGCGGGGACCCGTTTAACATCTCTAATAACTTGATGGCAGTTGATCTATCCAATGATCGTTGAGACTCTCTCACTCCGCGGGCTAGATTTAGATGAACTCCGGGATTGAACACCGAGATTTATTAAGCCGCCCAAATACATTAGCCATACGAACAATACATATCTTATGTTGTCTTCCTTTCCTAGCAAGTAAAAAACCACAACTATATTGCCTATATCTAAAGAGTTCTCTCCAGACAGACTTACTATCGCAGACGCAGATTTTCAATATCATATACGACCATGAAATTCTACCGGACATGTGTAAAAAATCCGTGATTTTGCCATTATATAAAAAAGAAAACCCTAACTTGGTTTCAAACTACTTTCCTTTGTGGTCACTTTGGTAAAATTGTATAGAAACATCCTTTTGCAAAGGCCTCAAAAGTGGGATGAAGAGTTTAATATTTTGAATGACTATCAGGCAGAATTTAGATGTGATTACTCCATCAGGGACAATATATTTAGAGAAGCTTATACTACAAGCTTTACAAGCTTGGAGATTTGAACTAAGTTCGTGAGGAACCTAGCCTTATTATATTAAGGCTTCAAGATATCACTGTGGAATCGCAAGTGCCTTTCTTCCTGGTTTCACTCTACAATGAGGCAGGTGGTCCCACTTAACCCGATTTTTTTTTCACTTTTTGTTAATGACTTGTATTCAATTCAATTTATTAACTGAAACTCTACATAAGTAGGACATCAGGTAAATCAACTACCACCAACTTACTCGAGGTCGTGCATCATTAATTGCCTCCGATTGAGGAAGGCCTCCAGGTCGACTACATATTCACTGATTTTAGTAAGGCCTTCGACAGAATTCACCATGGGATTCTCATTCGAAAGCTTGATCTGCTAGGGTTTTCACCGCTTTTTATTGATTCTATTGTTCTCTTAACTGAACGATCGCACTCAGCGTGTCTTGGTCCGCGGTGCCCTATCCTACGCTGTTCGTTCCGGTGTTTTTCAAAGCAGTATTCTCGGTCCATTTCTTTTTATCATTTTTATTATTGACGCCTCGCTTCTCCTGACTAGCTTCAGAGTATCGTGTAATGCCGATGATGCCAAAATTTTCCGCGTCGTATCTTGTGATGACGACTGTGCCTTGTTAAATTGCGATATTCATATTTTCCATGACTGGTGCTCTAGTAATCGTCTCCCCTTTAATTCTTAAAAATGCACCGTAATGACTTTTACCCGCACAACCCCGTCCCTTTATCTTTGACTGCTCTCTGGATGGTAGTATGTTGCGCAGGATTGATCGCATCAGGGCCCTGGGGGTGATTCTTAATTCCCGTATATCTTTTAAGGACCAGGTGAATTTCGTTGTGGGTCCATGCTTGATTTTGTGAAAAGTTGGTCCAGAGAGCTTAATGATCCCTACATAACTAGGCTCCTTTTCTGCACCTTACTTAGACCCGCTCTATTCGTCCCTATTTCGCTGTTCACATCAACCGGATTGAGGCTGTTCCTTAGGTTCGTTCTCCGCTGCCTTCCCTGGTGCGATCCTTTCTTCCTTCCTTCATATCTTGCTAGGCTCGCTATGATCTCCTTCGTCTCCCGTGAAAAGAGACGCTAAAATTTATAAGATTACCTTTTTGTATCATTTACTGCAGGGGACGATCAACGTCCCTGAATTGTTGAGTGACGTGGGCATTTCCATTCCGTTTCGGTCCTTGAGGAGAACGTACTTTTTCCATATTCCATATCATCCAACGGACGAGCCTATTACTTCTATGTCCGACATCTATAATGATTGTGCTGCCTGCATAGAGCTTGAAGCTCGAGACGTCAGCTGAAGAGCCACCTTAGGCTAATCATTTAATAGCTTAGCTTTAATGTGCATTTTATAGTATAATCTGTATTTTCTTCTTTCAGCAGCCACTTTTAGCGAGTCTGTTTGTCAAATAAATAATTAAACTCAATGGTGAGGCCTATGATGTGTATATTACTGAAGCTATAAGATATAGACACAATTTAATAGATGAGGTTTTTTTTGGATGGGGATGGATCATTGGCTTCTTATATTCTAGGTCTTATCCTATTACAGTTCGTTCACTACTTCTGAGGTTTCCTTTTTCTTTTGTTGCAGGATCTTCTGGATAAATACTGCAACTCGGTCCCATTGCGCTTTACCTCTGAGCATGCTGTTTACTATGTCCTCGGGCGTGAATCCCCCGAGCTCTTCTTCTAGCTCCTGTCTCTCTGCGTTCCACCTTCTGCATTCGAAGAAGATGTGTTGGGCGTGGTCCTTCTGGTAGTCACCGAATTGGCAGGCTGGGCTTTCTGTTTTTCCCATTTTATGGAGGTAAGCGTTAAAGTACCCGTGTCCGGTCAAGCACTGCGTCCGGTAGTAGTTTACCTCTCCGTGTTCTCGTTTTAGCCACTTCTTTAGGTCTGGTATTAGTCTAGCGGTCTATCTCCCTCTTGTCTCTCTATCCCAGTGGTTTTGCCATCTCGTAAGGGCGTATTCACTAGCTTCGACTTTCGCTGCCTCTGTTCCGATTTCGGCCTGCCTGTCATGACGCTGTTTCCGCTCTTGCGCCAATAGATCTATGAGGGTGACGGCTGTCAAAATCCGAACCAGACACCGTTCTGTAGCCGGAGGCAACACTAAGGGCTCCTTTCCTCTGTACTGCCGCCATTTGTTTCCTCAGCGCATCAGCCTAGATCTCACATCCGTACAGTAGGATCGAGTGCGTGATCGACATAAGCAGTCGCCTCCTACTCGCTAATAGGCCTCCCACGTTGGCCATGAGCCTGCTCAACTGTGTTGTGGTCTGTGCTGCCCTGTATGCCGCATGCCTAATGTGTTCCCAAAAGGTGAGTTTGGAGTCCAGCCTTATTCCCAGGTATTCAACTGCCTGGCTCGTCAGGATGTCCTCATCCCCCACTCGAATTTCCCTAATCGTAGGGATCCGCTTTCTAGTTGATCGCCGTTTCCGAAAACCATACTGTTGGTCTGAAAGGCCTCCTGCGTTCTGTATGGCAGATACTAGGCGCGATTTCAGCAATTTTTCCCCTTGCTGATAAGTACAAGCCTCTGTGCTTTCCACGGTTTGGGAAAGGTTCCCTCTTTCAGACAGATGAGTATAACTGTTATATTATGTTGGATATGTTTGTCATATTGCTTTGTATTTCATATAATATGTTAAATCAGGCTGGCAGACGTCTTTAAGCCATTCTTTAGAAAAGCAACTACGTTAACACAATTAATTTGCTTCAACCGTATAATGTGGAAACAAATTAAACAAAAAATTATGTCACTTACGTTTGTTCAAATTACGTACTCAAATCAATAAAATAATTATTTGCAAGGTGCAACATTGTTCAATTTGTTGCATTGTGAATTGTTTATGATTTGCACCATTAAACGATTTTGTTGTGTCCGAGAGATTCCATTAAAATTTACTTTTACATTGTACAAACTCAGCCCAATGTCGATTTTAAAATTAATGTTAAACGCGAAAAGCATTGCACAATTGCGTTGCACATAAACTGCATAAATGACAATTTTACTTTGATAACAACTGCACTTGCAATTATTTGTGGTCATTTGAAATGCTTGCCCGTTAAACCCAGTCAGTATTAGTACATGAAATTTAAATATATATTTAGTTCGTGGATTGCGGTACCCTCACGTTTTCAGGTACCCTCCTAAGCCACCAATTCGGTTCCTGAAGAGCGATGTACATGCCCCACATAAAATCTGTTAATTGCAGTTAAACTGGAAACAATTCGCATTTTGTTTT
The DNA here is from genome assembly GCA_964036015.1 of Leptarthrus brevirostris. Classification (NCBI taxonomy): domain Eukaryota; kingdom Metazoa; phylum Arthropoda; class Insecta; order Diptera; family Asilidae; genus Leptarthrus; species Leptarthrus brevirostris. The sequence continues at coordinate 153,319,618 of OZ038372.1, read as the reverse complement.
CGAAATTATGTAAATTCTGTAATTTTCCAATTTCCTTTAGTTTGCGTAACTCTTTGCTGGTTGGGAGAAAAATTTCGCCCATAAGATTTTAAGTGAACATACAATTTCAGGTGGACTTCGAACTATCAATAGTCGAAACCAGAGGGATTTGAACACTGCGGTGATAGTGTGGAAAACCAACACGTTATACGTTCTACCACCTGTGATTAAGTTTTCCATTTAATCAGCAATAAATTATGCAAAAGTGTGAAAGGAGCTTCTCCTGCTGTTGCTGGTCAATCTCAGGAGACGATAAGTGTATAAATGAACTCAGGCTAAGGCCTACGAGAGCACAGTAATGATTAGGTAAAAAGTTGAGTATAAACCTCCAGAGCTTCACTAATTTCCAGATTATATGCTAATCCCAAGTTGGCAGTACTCGCTCTGCTACAATTAGTTGGTTGCCAAGATATGTACCTCTGACGTAATTTAATGAAATGAAGTCCTATTAAATAGACTTCTTTAATGGCGGTATGTACTCCCGATTATGAAATATAAATCTAGGCTAATGTAGTTACGGTAATCAAATTTAGAATTATTTAAACCCGGAGGCAGTGGAAATTGGAATTAGTACAAAACACAATTTGATTTGAACTTCATCCAAATTGGTTAACTAAACAATCTATCATTGATTTTACCTCCGGCGTACGTGAAGTTGGATCAAATAGCAACGCGAACTGAATATATCTTTCAGGATTTTCCACTATGAAAAATATTGAGACCGAAACGTGTACAGATTTCGCTATGAGCTATCTGCGGAGGAAAAAATCTTAGATTTATGGCGGTAAGTTTACAAACGACTTAATGTATCTTTATCGGAAGGATTTACGTTGATGTGATGTCCTTGGACACGTAACCGGAATTCAATTTACTATCCAGCTTTAAAGGATAATGGACTAATAACCTAACCATAAAAAAGAGCACAATATCCGAGACAAGGATCAACTGTTGTAGCAACGCTTGGAATCTATATAAGAGAGATAAATCTCAGTTAGTGTTACTTGGGATGAAGACGAAAAGGTGGCAGCCTAAGTTAAGAAGTACACGACTTAGGAATATATCAACATAAGGATTCATTGAATAGACCCTGAGAACCCTGAAAAGCAATACAAGGGAAATCTTGGAAACGTTGTCCTACTTTTTGGGTTACAGAAAATAAATTTTATTATTCAAGGTAAGATCTCCTCAAACGAATTCATATAAATTTGTTTCGAACTTGAAATCAGGAAAACCAAACAGGAGGAACAGAATGTGTTAACATCCATATAGTAAGGCATCTATGTGTATCACTACAAGAACTCCCGTACTTAGATTCAAACTTAAATTTAAATGTTCGTGACCGTTTCTTCTTATTATTACAGCCTTAACAAAAATGGTTTAGGAGGGGATGTACAGAGAGAGGAAGTGAAGACAATGAGGGAAGAGCAAAGCTCAGAATGGATATTATTAGCAGATAATAGGAACAATTGGCAATTTTCCAAGAAGACGATGAGACAATATTCACCTTAACTACGCTGGTATTAACGAAGTCAAAATTTGAATATGACTATCTTCGTTCCCTTCTCCCCTATACGTATATACGTAAGTATATACAGAAAATTAGGTGTTTGTAAAATGTAAAGTTTATACACGGGTAGAAAAGTTCTTGAATTTTGTACGAAAATTCCGATAAATATTACGGTTTTCGAATGTAAATGTTTTGTCAACTACCTTAATTTTTACGGAACAGTACCGTAAAGTTGTCTAAATGATGAGCTAAAATTAACGGTGGAGAACAATAAAATTTGCCGGTTATTCGGGAAAAAAATTTGTATATTAGGCGGTACATTTTGCCTAAATCGTACAGTAAATTTTATAAGTCACAAAATTTTACGGTGCTGTTCCATAAAAATTGCCTATGAAACAAATTAAAAATTACTGAAAGAATTGTGTTACTTTAACACGATTACGGTGAGAAAAACCGAAATTTTTTTGGAAATTTCTCTACCTGTGCGATAATTCATACTCTTGCGTTTGATTGGACAAGCATTTGGTATAGACAGACAGGAATGTATAAACTGATATAACTTGTGTTTTAAATATATTGCCTTCAAGGTGGACTTAACCAAATCTCATTTAGAATACATTGTTGCGGGCGAACTCTGTATACGGGCAACCCACGAGTTGCTTTGTTGTTGTAAGGGAGGTGAAATGTTTTATGCACACTATGTCGGATTTGTTTACCGCAGTTTATCGACTATAAGACCATCCCTTTTGGGTGAATTTTCAGCTCGCTCTCTCTCATCTCTAGCACTCAAAGGAAGTATGCTATGCGGTGTCCACTTTGTTTGGTAGTAGAGGCACGCTGATGACGATGTTTTTAACTCCTGGCGGTACGTCCGGAAGTACCCGTGGGCGCTCAGGAACTGGGATAAATAGTATCCTACTTCTCCATGCTCTCTGTCTACTCAAGAGCCTAGGTCGTGAGCTTTCTGCCCATCGTCGGTTGCTCTACTCGCTCAACCTCTGTTTTCACCTGTGTTGAATGTACCTCCTTTCCTCTCGGCGCTGGTTTGTCCATTTTCGCTTTTCTAAGGTAGATCTCGATGGTTTTGCCGAATCACGCGATCAGCAGAATGACTGATTCGGAGACGGTATGCTATGCTGAGGACGGCACACGGTAACGTTTACTCGAACTTGGACCTCCCACACTGGGTATCAGTCTGCTCAGTGTTGTGAATCAATACCTGACTGCTGGTTCCGTTTGTATGATCTCCTTATTGACTTGAAATTGAAGGCTGGGCGGGATTCCCTTTTTCGTCAGTACTGTAACCTCGGTCTTGCTTAAAGCCACAGACCGTCCATGCGCAGTCATCCAGCTGTTTAGGGCTCTCATTATTTAATTGAGCTTAATCTGCGCCAAATGCACATAGCGAGCCGAGATGAGTGCAGCAATATTGTCCGACCAGGCGCGTCTTTTCAGGCAATTTAATTCATACCAGTCTCTCGTAGGTGATGGCGGTTCAAAGACCCGGGCTTAGAATAGATTCCGGCGCTGCCCTCGACATGATCCTCCTTTTTCGTTGCCTTCCTTTGTCTCAAACAGCAAGTATCGGTTTTTTAGATAGTATTCAATTATCCGCAAGAGGAATCTCTTCACTTGAAACGGACCCTCTAGTGCTTCCAGCATATCCTCCCATCGCACGGAGTTAAACACATATTTGACATCAAGCGTTACCAAGAGCACCACGCAAATAGCGACTGTGGTCTTTGGCCTTCCTGAGCGCATCTATGATCTGAAAGATCTCATATCCCGCGGATAGGAGTGTCATAAAGCCATTCTGTCGGCGAGAGATCTCCGGCATTGCAGATTGCTGACTAGAGTATCTGAGGAGCCTTTCGAAGATCTTTCATGCAGTCTTCCAGCATGCAGAAGGGTAGGCAGACAGGTTCGCCTTACTCTTGCTTATCAAAATCAAACTCCCCAACTTTCAAGTGTGCGTTCTACATGCGCAGTAGCAGTGTTGAGTTTTGGTTATACACCATTTTCAGGATTTTGGTTGGAAGATCGTCTGGATCTGGCACCTTGTTCCTTTTTATATTGAGCACGGCTCCCTCTAATTCCTCTGTTGTAAACATCGGCAAATTCCCGACTGGTCCTAGGCTAGAGTCGGTTCTCACCGGATGTGAGATAAAAAGTGTGTCTGTGATGGTTATTTAGTTAAGGACTACCGAAGGTTTCAACGCCAGTAAGGGGGTACACAAAGAAGATTTACTATTCTTTTAAGCATTCATAACGCAACCAATAAGATCACATTATTTTCCAATTAACGCTTTCCCTTTAGTATTATAGGAAACTATAGATGACGGGCTGAGAGTAAAAGTGACCTATTTATAAGGTTCGGGCAAAAATGGCTTAGAAAATGTTCCGCGCAAAAACGAATCGCAAAGTTAATTCAGCTAAGTATCTAGTTAAGTTGTTTTTGCCCGATTCGTTTTTGCCCGGAATCTCACGCGATTCGTTTTTGCGTGGAACATTTTCTAAGCCACTTTTGCCTGAACCTTATAAATAAAGGTTTAGCCATTTGGTAATTATGTTATTTTCTCAATAATGTGCTTTTACTTCTAGGCTCTAGCTGCACCAAATTCAAGGGAGAAGTATAGGGTATGTGCGCTTCTGGCTTTAATGCATATATTTTACCATCTTGTAAGAGTGCTGCATCAGTCCATAAGCATAGTCTTCATAGGATTAAAATATTGGTCATTAAAGTGAGCCCATTGGTACTCCAAAACTAGTTTTCAATTAAAGTGTTTTCATAGTATTGAATGCATCCGTCCTGAAATTTTAATAAGGGTCGATTACTTCTGTATCTGATTTGTATTTTCTAATGCGTGTTGGTGTTATTTTCTTTCAGAATATATTTCAATATATACTTTATACCATCGCAACTACGACGCTTCCTTGATTTTTAATATTTTGCAGGAAGCAACATATTGGCGGCCATTTTCCTTTCAATTTAATTTCGTAATAACTTCGTAATTTTTAGACATTATCCAAATCGTAATGAATCACATTCATGAGAAGGTTTAAGTACCATAAACATACCAATAGACCATAAAGGCATACATGATACAATAATAAAAAAAAGGCCTACCTAAGAGTTAAAAGAATACGATACTGGTGAGAGATGTAATAAAGGCGACACATTAAACTTTAAGTGAGATTCTATTAAAATCGCCTAGTATGCCTCCCTTAAGTCTATCCCATGTGTGCCATAGCTGCACTCCTAACTTCCTTTACTACTTTATTTATGAAGTCGAACGTAAGCATGAGTCAGTTAAAGAGTTACGACAATTCCATTAAACCAGACTTCTTGTTTTCCCCCGGTGTTATTTTTTTTTGTTTTCGACATAATTTATGGTATGATGGTGTATTGCAAAATGTTACGAAATTATCCTTGAAACGATTCGTCCTTTCAGGATTTCACATTTACTTTCCTTAAATATTCACGAAAAACAACGAGTGTAGCGTACAGTTTGTTGCATCTCATTCATGTGAATATTTTTGTGGAATCCTTCTTTCTACACTATAGTGATAGGGCGTGGAGGGTTGTGCTGGGCGTGCAAGCATCATGAAATAGCAACAAAATTGGAAATAGAGGAACCCTAAAATTATTTCTGGTTATTCACCAAGTTCATTATTTATTTCGGGGACTGCACTAATGTGACACTTTTCGAAATAAATAGATTCGTTGAGATTCTCGTGTAATTCGGGGGAACACGTAATTATGGAGCGTGAAGGTGCTTCCAGTGAATGGAGTTTATGAAATGGAAGGTTTTTGTTTAGGTTAACAACTAAAAATTAAAAAGGGTAAGGTTGTTTCATTAGAGAGACATGACGCTAACTTGTTATTTTTATATGATACGTCACAGGAGCTGAAATTAGTGAGATAATGCTTTACAAAATTTTTGGAGCCATAAATTTCGTATGCTATTTCATTTTTATAACTAAACTATCCGACTAAATAAATAAAAAGTAAAAAAACTTTTTCAAAAAAAAGCTTTTATTTAAATGCGCTAAAAAGAATAAAATAAACTTTCCCATTAAAACTTTTACTATCAACTTATAACGTCATTACACAATTTATATGATATTAAAGCTTGTCGCGAGATTTAAGGACTCGTATTTACTTAGTTTGAAAATTTTAAAAATTCAAATCAATCAGATCAAGTTATTTAATTTACTTGTTTATCTACACAGGTAATCCAAATACCTAAGCCATCATCCAACTCCATTGTATATCGTCCAATCTCTATACTTCCATTTCTTTCTAAAGTTTTCGAAAGACTTCTACACAAACAGGTTTTCAATTATCTTGATAAGAATAATTTACTGTCACCCTGCCAATTTGGTTTCAGACCTAAATATAGCTGAGCTACTGCTCTCTCATAAACATTTCAGATGATATCAGGTCTGCCATTGATAATGAAATAATAACTATTTTGGTTCTGTTGGATTTCTCAAAGGCCTTCAACAAAATTGATCACAAACTTTTGATTCATAAGTTAATCAACCGTTTCAGCTTGACCAAACCAGCGTGCAAATTAACATCGTCATATCTTAGGCCTAGGGGCCGAATGCAAAAAGTCTTTTGTGGTAACAATTCCTCTGATTTTCTTCATGTCAATAGTGGGGTTCCCCAGGGATCCATCCTTGGACCTTTACTCTTTTCTATTTTCATCAACGACCTCATACTTGTGCTTTAAAACTGTTGCTACCACATATACGCGGATGATACTCAACCATATATATCTAGGCCTTTGTGTTTGCTAGAAGATGCTGTACATAGGATGAACGAGGACCTAAAGCTGCTGTATTTGTGGTCGGAAGTTAACAAATTATTGCTGAATCCTTCTAAATCTAATGCAATTGTTATTTATAAAGAGGCTTTGGATTACACGTATTTTCGCCCAGTAATATTGAAGGATGCTAAAATGCCCTACTGCAATAAAGTAAGTAATTTTGGTGTAATTTTCAATAAAACATTAAGTTGGTCTGTTCACGTAAGCAATTTCATTGGTAGGATATATTGAACCCTTAAAAAATTATCAATCTCTGCTCACTTTACCCCACTTGACACTCGTTTATTGCTCGTTAGGTCCCTAATTCTCCCTATTATAACTTATTGTTGCAGACATTTTTTGTAAGACTCACCAGGACTATGCACATGGACTTAAACGATTTGATCATGTCTCACCATATTGTAGGGTTGCAATCTTTCTAATTACCTCAGTTTTTGAACTGTATCGTTTCTTCACAAAATTATCTTGACTATCTCTTTGTAAAATTAAATCACTCACAATTTACTCGTAGTTGCTCGCTTTCTGTTCCAAAATATCGTTTTCGTGTTACTGAGAGGCAATTCTTGGTTCAAACCGTCAGGCTCTGGAATACTCTTCCGTTGGAAATTAGAATGAGCAGCAGTGCGCGTGACTTCATAAATATATTATTTGATTATTTATGTACAGATTAGCTTGGTAATCGCTCTTATCATTTCTGCTTTAACTCTGTTATCACTTAACTAAGCCAGTTGGTTGTATTTTGATTGAATTCCTACACTTAATTATAAGACAAATATTTCCAGTGTAGCGTATATTTGTAATAAATTTGAATTTGAATTTATTTGATACTCGAAAAATAAGTAATTATTTGCGAATAATTCATAAAATAACAAACTATTTGATTATGAAGTAAAACATTTTCGATTAAGAAATAATTATCTAAAATTCAAATAAGTAGCAATAAATAACAAATAATTATTTGAAAATAATTCTCCAAATAACAAACAATTTTGTATTCAAATAAATTTTTATTTGATTTTCCAATTTATTTGTTTTTTAGCTTTTTTCGTTATTCGTATAAAAAATGCCTACCTCTGCTTTAGAGTTAGGGAAGAGCATAGAGTCCGCAGGAGCCAGATTAGAAGGTGTTCAAGGAGTACCACTTTTTTGCCCGAAAATTGACGAAAACCAATCGATGAATTCGCTGGTGCATTATTGTGCTACAAAAGTCAGTTTCCTGATTCCCACCATTCTTTTGGTACGCAGTAAATCTGGTTCAAACGACGCTCTCTAGCTCCTTTGAAGAAGACTCCGGAGATTACTTGACCGACTGGCATCAGCTTATTGTGAATGATGCCTCGAAAATCGAGAAAATAAATGAATTTTCACTTTTATGGAATAAAAAAAGGATATAAACTCTATCAAATCACTGGTAACTGTGGAGTGTTCGAAACACTAAAATGGAAATGAAGATATATTTTAACTACATAATTTCACACCTTATTGAGAAAGAGCCCACAGTAGGTATATTTTCAGTTAGCTTGGTATATAAAATTTCAGAAGTCAAAAAATATTTTATTTATTTAAAATTTAAAGTGTTTTACATTTTTTCGAAGTTTTTCACACAATCCTGTCATCCGACAACCATTATTTCAATAAACCCATTAATCCAATCAATTATTCTCAAAAATAAGTTGAATTTCCCTCGTAAATTGTTCGAATTCTCCAATCATCTAAAATAATTTTACAACAAGGCAAAACGTGAACAGAAAATTGGTTTTGAAAATCCAAACATGTGAGAGAATAAGTGTAAACATTCCCAAACAACACTAGAATTCATCAACAACTCAAATTCGACCCAGCACTTTAGGTCGGCCGAAATATTGGAATTTAATCTACGCGAATTTTCTACAAATTGTAATTTGCTGCAAGAATGCCTGATGCTCATATTGCCAATTCTTGTTGAAATAATTGAGTTGCATTCATCTTCTATCTCAATTGATGTGGAAATCGAAATATTCATGAAAATTCTTTTCAGTCAATTTCGCATATTTCGCTCAGTTGATTAGTTTTGAGATTGAATAGAAACAAAATCTTTTTTAAATATCACTTAATTTTCGTAGGAGTTGTGGAAACAGATTTTAGTAATTGTAATGAGAAAATTCGTTTCTAAATTTAAATAATATTTTAAAGATTTAAATTTTTGTTCTAGACCTAATTCGATTTTTATGTAAAAATTAAGTGAGATGCATCTGCCTCAGATTAAAAATAATCGTCTTGAGCAGCATTCAATAAGTTTAGTGTTCACTAAAATAAGAGCAGATCGTAGGTGCGCCCTGTGGTACACCGTATTTAACAGCAATGAGGTGAGCAACAGTTGCCATTGACAATTTTTACTTGTTAAAATTTATCTAAGCAAACAAGTCTTATTAACCCTCTAGCCGGCCAATTTTTTTTTTATTAAAATATTCCTGTTGGTTAATGTTGATGCGTACAACACGAATATCAAAGCGAAATTGAAAACAGGTTAACCGTTTGGCCCACAGGTGAGAAAGAGGCGATACATAAGGGAAATTAAAAAAGACAGGTGTAAGTTCGTTTTGATGAGTTTTTATTACAAAAAAAAATGAAAGAAACATATAAAAATTCAGGATTCCATTATGAACTGAAATAAGAAAGATAAAATAGAATACCAACACTTATTATGGTTTAGTATGGTATATTTGGAAAAATTTTTTTGATGATGAAGGCACAAATTAACATTACATTTTAGGCAAAACATTTGTGTTTCCGATTTACAACCAGCCAATTTGCAAGAACGTTGATAATGACACAAACCATTAGCAACTTAAGCACGAAACTTTTGTAGTTCTGGACTCTTCTCTTCATGATGGACAAGTTTATGAAGAAGATAAGCTTTTACCATTGCTAAGTCGATGAAATGGTAGAACAATTTCATTGAAGCACTTTGTGTTTTGAGACGAATATGGTAGCGTCTAATAAGACCATCAAGCAGGTCTACACCATATGGTAATTGTATTCTTTGATTATTCTAGGATATTCTACTTTCATAAACTGTTTGTTCCTTCTATGGTATCTACCTATCTTTTTAGGTTGCTTTGGATTCGGATCCATTATTTGGAATGGTTTAATGCATACCTACGTAAATACTAAGCGAACATTTTTAGTATCTTTAAATTATACCGTTGAAATATCCTCTCCATACGCAGCACCAACATATTCTTCCGAATAGCCTCTTTTCTGTGCTTTCAGATTCTGATCTAATTCAGTTGACAATTGCTATTGTTGATTCGAATTGCTCGTGCTGTTCCTAATGCATATATTCCACGACTTTTCAAATACACCAAAAGTGGCAGTGATGTGTAGAAATTGCCGAAATATTAAATGTGATTTTTGAAATCTGGAATCGTCTGCGATTAACGAAGCTCCTAAATTAAAAGTATTCACAATCAACTCATCACAACATTTACCACCACAATATACGAGGGTCATTCAATAATTAAAGAGACAAATTGGTCTGAGAAAAAAACCTTTTATTTTTACAAAACAAAACTTTTCCAACTTTTCAACAAAATCCCCACCAACTTTTTTATACCGGCCGGCGGCTGCAAAGAACTCTTTGTCTTGGTGTTTGAGCCAATTTCCCACAAATATTTTGACATCTTCGTTATCCTGGAACTTCTTCCCATGTAATGTCTTCTTCAATGGACCAAACAAATGGAAATCACATGGTGCTAAATCGGGACTGTAAGGAAGATGAGACAGTAACTCCCAGCCTATTTTGTTGATGGTTTCACGGGTTAGTTGAGCAGTGTGAGGACGTGCGTTGTCTTGATGGAGAATCACACCTCACCTCTGAGATCCACGACGTTTCTCTCTTATAGTTGGCTGCACTTTGTTCAAAAGCATATCTGAGTAGTATTGGCTTTCACCATACACTTTAGTGATTCTAAAGTATATATTAGCTGGTTTTTCACCTTCAGCAAGTAAAAAATGAATCACAGAACGTTGTTCAAACAACCCCCTGCCGTTAAATTTTTTGTTTATCTAGTTGAGATCTAGCGCTCCACTCATTTTGGCATGTCAGATCTGAAACACCCTGTATAAAATAAAGTATGAGTTCCAACGAACATCCGCTTTTTGGCGGAGCACTTTTGGTGGTACCTATAGTGTCTCCTTATATCGACAAAACACGTTTACGAATTTCATATAAACATAACAATATCAACAAACTATAACAGATCTTCCACTCAACAATAATTTTGTTAAAAATATATTTCCACTAAAACATTTAATAATATTCACCAAAAATGACACTGCACCGTACTACACTGAACCGTACTACAGAGGAAAATTTTACATCAGTGTGTTGAACTAAACGATACGAATGTTGTCGCCGAATATGAGGTTTAAAAGAGATATTCCGTGCAAGGGTAATTTAAAAATTGTATGGTCCGCCTTTTGTCGGTGCGGCGGGCTAGAGGGGTTAAGATCAGAAGAAAGTTAAATTTGAGTGAAGGATTTACTCAAGTTTTCGTATTAGAGAATTGCGGATAACGAGCAATTTGGGATCAATCACTAAGTCACTGTAAAGGAAGTAAATCACTGCATATACTTGAATTCTTATAAGAAAGACAGTCAGTGCCTTCTGGAACTTATTCTTATCCCATGATATCCCATACACATGGATACGTACATGAATATTGGAAACAACAAAAATGGCATGATTACTTGCATTGCTTGACAATTCTTCTTACCCATATTACCTGGTCTGAAAACGACTTTAAGGATTTGACTATTGAGAAACAATTTGATCAAGTAGAAAATAAGACATCAAAGACGTTTTAGCAAGCATTATTGATTTTTAATATAAAAATCCTTCTCTGAATGATGTCTAAGCATCATTCGTCTGAATCCATCTGTGAGAAATTTTTTATTTATTAATTTTTTAGTCCAAAGATATTTCTTATTTATGAATTTTCAATCCAAGCTCGAGAGATAGATACATATATACCAAATGCAATTGCGGAAATACCTTTAAACTTGCATGTAAAATAGTTTTTCTGAAAAGTAACATTTAGCGCTAAAAAAGACATGAAAGTTGGTAAAATTCTTGTCACGAAACGCTTTTGTACAAACTTTATGAAATACTTTGCGTAGAGAAGTCACGAAAAGCTTCCAATATTAAATTTTCGCAGTAAAAAGTTTGAGTTTCATAGTGACGGAGAAATGCATAATGGAAATAAGCGATAAGTTTGTTATGTGAAATTTGTTTTAAAATCATCAGAGTAGATCTCACGATATTTTCAGGAAATTTTTTATTGTATCAGTAGGGGAAAGGGGTGCAAGACGGAGTATTCAAAGTATCAATAAAACTCAGATTTTAAAGTTACAAAATCGTTTTTATTATTAAACTGACTCGACCTGTCCGGAGTTGCTCGGATTTTTGTTAAGTGAATGCCCCCCCCCCCCCCCCCCCCCCTCCCTTCCTGAACAGTATTTAACGGCACCAAAAGTATCATCATTAATCTCAGGGACACATACAACTATAGATTCGACACTAATATCGGTAGTTTTCGATTAAGTTTTCTCACCCCCACCCCTAGAGGTGTCTTATTACCACATCATTTAACGGCGACAGGAGTGTCATTATTCATCTTACTCACCGAAAAGTATGAATCTGACACTAATATCACTCGTTTTCGATTATTTGCATATGTCACCCCCCCTCCTAACCAATCGATGGTTGAAGGTACCATAAGTACCATTACTAACTATTACAGTATATAACTGCATTCGAAGTGTCATTATTCATCTCAGTGATAGTAAAAACTGTGTAGATTCGACACTAATATCGGTCGTTGTAGATTATTTCAACAAGTTCCTCTCTTCCTACCTCAATCCCTACGGGTATCTTACCACCAAATTATTTAACCACATCGGCAGTTTCATTGAATTATCTTATTAAGTAGCTTGCCCCCACTCTTCTATGTTGTATATGAAAAGCTTTAATATTATCATAATACAAGGAAAATTTGTATAAATTTGGCAAGGTAGACTTTCTTTATTTAGGAAAGATAAATTCCTATTGCTCAATGAGGAAAAGCAGCATACTGTACGAGATAAAGAGAATTAAATTTGGTTACAACAGCTAGCGCCAAGCGTCAATACTATGGTGCCAAATTTTATACTAGCCTTCAGCATAGAGTGTTATGGAGAATCTTATGCCAGGCATAGGCAGGAGTGTATGGCAAAGAAAAACCAAATTGCGGATTAAAGTCGGATGAACTTAACGTCTTCTATACATCCTCTAATGGCACATGCAGTACCAATTTGAAATGCCGGCAAGCTTCAATATCAACAATGTCAGTCTTTCAAAGCACCAGTAACATTAAGCTCGTATCTGCTACCTATTCTGTACTCTTGCTTGATGTCTTCAAATTAGCAGTATTAGACAAGATAAGGTATGTGCAGATGATATGCTATCTCGAGATCAATATTTCATTGACGTGTTGGATTTTCGTCGCTTCCACAGATTGATAGGGCTGTGTTAAAGGTGGTATCAGACTGGGACTATTGTGGATCAGGGCAAAGTTGCTACTTCGATCCTTCTTGACTTTTCTAAAGTCTTTCATATTGTTCATCATAGCATTATACTGCAAAAGCTTTTCCGTTTTTATTTTACTTTAGTACATCTGCTGTTGCTCTGATACAAAACGTCTTATTCAACTGCCACCAAGTGGTCAGAGTGGGTGACTCGCTCTCCAGCGCACTAGCTTTCTCTTCGGGAGTGCAACAAGGATCAATACTGGGGCCCTACCTGTTCAGTCTCTTTAAGTCACAAGTTGTTCAGGATGTGAATATTTACATGTTTATTGGTGACGTGCAGCTATATTAAAATGGACTAATTGCACTTTTTGATCACTGTATGATAGATTAAGTTAGTTGGTGACGGCCAGGTTGTAATGTTCCGTATTGATTCCACCGCCGCAGTTATCGAGGACTGGTTAGGTCATTTAGCGATCTCTTTAAGTCAATTGATAAAGTGTTTACTAAGCGTTTGAAATCTGGTCCAGGTCAAATTCGGACATTCCAAGACAAAATTCTTTCAACTTCCTCCTTAAAAAAACAACTCCTGCAGAAGTCGTTGGTAGGAATGCCACAATCTTCTTGATAGGTCGCAGGTTGTCAGATCGTCTCATCTGTGCTTGGCGAATTGAACAGTTTTCAGGTCGATTTCTCTTTTTACTGCTATTAAAGGTCGTCTAGTCGATCTGTCTGTATGTGAAGCTTTCAGCTCTGAACCTTCTTTCGCCAGAACATTGGCCGTCTTATTACTCGATACATACTCGTAATTATGACCGGGTACCCAGCAGAGGATCACCTTAGAGACCGCTCAGACGACTACACATCAGCTGTGACTTAATCGTGTTTGAGTCGAGCGTCACTACACTTTTGTAGGCCCTTCTGCAACATTAGTACTCTTGTCGCCCTTTCAATCGCCAGAACCCTCTGCTTACACACCACACTGGGGTGGTCCGGCAGCCGATATAAGTTTTGTATATTAAGGCTCTCCGAGAAAACTCTGGGTCCCATTCCATTCTCTACTTTTGAGCGGTCCGTAAAAACCGATATACTGGCAATCTTCCCCCTCCTCTCTACTAGGTTTGCTAGTGGAGAAAGTTTTCTCGAAGCATATCGTAGCAACGGTATAGTCAGTGCTCGCCTGCAGATAATCTCCCGGGTAGACATTTAGTATACTGTTGAGGCTATAATCTGAAATGTTCCAACTGTCGCATTCTTTCAGACTAACGGTTTAGGGGCAGCTATATTTTAGCCCTTAGCCACACAGGGGAAGTCCATACACAGGGTGAGCAACATGTATCACTTTGGTGTACGTGCCGAAACTGTGGGCATGTGCCTTAACTGAGCACACTGATGGTATCGCGAGTATTAACTCCTCGTGGTGGCCGCTGAAAACAGACTCGTGATGCGGTAATGTCCCCGGTAGGAGTGCTGTCTAATTGTATTCGGGTGAAGAGAAGGATACCCCAATTCAAGGCGGAACAGCATGCGCCGAGAGATGCATGACCAAGGAGAGCTTGGTCTGTAGTATGCGAACTCCGGATAACAGGCGACCTCCGGTTTCAATTTAGCCTGATTTGGTAATTGTGGGACCAAGAATGGATAACGTGATGATAAGTAAGATATATTGCGGTTTTCGGAGACTATGGCATTCGGTAAGTATCTTGTTCACTAACATATGACTTAAACTACTAAAAATATTAGCACGTTTTCATTTCACATTCGATAGCATGATCTTCCAAAGATACATACTATATGCGTTTGTTGAGTGGACATCGCTTTGATTTGTTTCGCCTTTTTTAAATAACTTCCTCGCTGCCCCAGTTAAAATTTGTAGCTTTACGTACATATATAAATCAGATTTTTATTGTCATAATTTAAAATTTATTATGGAAGAATAGAGTGTAACGTTACAATTGAATACCTCTTAGGTTTAGGTCAGTTTCGTCTCAGATTAGTCCCTTTCTCTATTCCATTTATCATCTTTTAATGTTATTGAACTTATCCATATAAGATTATTGAATATGAATACCCCTTTCCTCCCTCCGAATAGTAAATTGTGATTTTGAACACCTATGAAGCATATTCTGGACTAACTATAAAAATTTATTAAAAATTTCCTTTTGAAAAAAATACTGCAAAAATGTGTTTGTCTTCTTTCATTTTTCCATTGTGGTAACCGAAAGTAATTGCAGAGTCTCATCGACTGCAAAACCCGTCAAATCAACTTCTCCAGAAACTTTGGTATGCCTCTCCTCACGCTATACATAGCGCCTTTATTTCAATTAAAAACCGATTAGAATTTAATAGAGTTGGCGGCAAGGTGTTCTATGTACGTGCAAACCTCTCAATACCTGTCTGTTCATTAATTCACGTAGAAACTTATCGCCTTTGGAAATATTTCTCTTTAGTTAAAGCTTTAATTTTTCTCGAATAATTTTGCTCGGAACGAAACCAGGTGAAGTTAAAATATGCCCACTTTGCACGAATTTCATTACAATTTTCCACTGAAATGCACGGAAGTTTTCGTAATTTTAATTTTTACGCTATAGAATCGGACTGCATTGCGTTCTCGTTGCTTTTCAGAAGAAAGTTAAGAAGAGTGAAAATTAATGTTTTTTCACTTGTTGAAGGAAGTTCAAATTAAGTTTTCATTAACTTTATAAAAATTGAAAAACTTATCTGCTTTTAGCCAGTTTTTTTAGGTTTTCTATCCAGTGATCAACGTTAAAAAGTTTAAAGCACTACTTTATGTAATTTTTTGCATTTTGGAATGTTTTAGTTTTTCCTCTTACCATTGGAAATTTTATTTGCAATTAATTATAATTAGTTTATCTTTAGTTGCTTAACTTTTTCAGTTGATAGCGCTACAGATAATACCACCACATCTGAGTTACCTTTACTATACCTTCACGACTATGTACATAGAGCCCCAGTTCTTAAAGTAAGTTTATGTGAATCAATAGTGTTTGTTAAATTGGATTTGTTTTCACTTAACCAAACTTATGTATCGTAGCTATAACTAAACACGTAATTTACATTAGTTAAATAAGGGCTCTTCCCTACGTGTTTTTAAAAAAAATACTCAACCGCTTCCATGTTACCAATTCGAGGATAATTTATGGGTCATAGAGAAATTATTAATCTATTAAGAAGTTAAATTTAGAGTGTCTTGCTCTTACACCCTACCTAAATATTCCTTTACTACATCCTAGAGTAAATCCGACTAATGGAGAACTCTATTGCCCCTTCTACGTGTTGATTTTGAAAAACAGTTCGATAGTATAAATAGAGTTAAAAGGATGATTTACGCGTTGGGAGTATTGCCTTCAATAAGTTCTAGAATGATGTTTAAACAAAGGAATGGGTCAACACAGGGCTATATTTTAAACCCTCTACTGCTTTTTGGTATATTGAACAACATTTTAAGCAGCTCGCTGAACTAAACCAACGGGGAATATAAATTTGTTACCGATTACAAGCTAAAATACGTTTCAGAAATAGTTAATATTTGCTACCCAAGCAATACATATACTCGTACTACATGTACTCCTCAGCCATTTTCGAACGAAAGGGACAACTGATTTATTTTTCGATTGTCAATATAAAAGATGAACGTTAGTGCTTCCAATCTTAGCGTTTCGTTTATTATTTTAGAGAGAGAGAGAATCTTGCAAAAGCAGGGCTGTGATACAGAAGGTGGTCTATAGTTTCCTTTTTTCGGGCCTCTGGCAGGTCTTGCACGCACAGGTCGGTGCTTGAGATATCAGTTCTGTGACCCATCAAGCAATGGATGGTTTAGACTCCTACCAGAGTTCTACATTGAGTCCTAGCTAGGATGAGTAGCTTGTCAGTTCGATCATAAATTTTCGAATTGACGGATTCCATTGATCACAATTTTCTTACAATAATTTAGGAATTTTGAGGAACTGGGACCTCTTACATTAAACGGAAAAAGGCGTAATTGTAAATATTCTTAAAAAAGGCAACTTAAGAAATTGTACCAATTGCCGTGGTAGCTGTCTTTTAGCTGCAGCAACGTGATGAAAAAATCATCTTAATGCGAATGAAGCAAACCGCAGAAAAAAGTTTCTCTCTCTTTTTCTCGTAAGCTCCTGGTGATGTGGAGTGGAAGAAGAACTTCACCCAATTCTAGAAAACGATTGCGAGTGGACCTACAATTTAAGGTGGTTGGGAGGCCGACATTTTCATACTATGATAAAGATCAAATTGGTCGTAGTGATTAAAGGATGCGGAAAGTCCTTGATCCAATCCTTAATAATAATAATAATGATAAATAATTCTACTCAGGGACCCAATCTCAGGTCATTCACAATGAAAAACGGTCGGAGTACTCCAAGTGCTAAACAGAGTGAGACATGGATGCATATACCTTTGCTCTTCTTGATTGTCTTGTTAATGACGTATTGTGCAGCACCCTAGGTAATGACCCGTAGTGACGGATTAAATGGGAACTTACTAAGCACCTTTCGCAAATGGACTATGCCGATGCGATAAATCTTCGACCGAACAAACAGCATCATGTAGCTTAAATGTCCGAAGCCCTTAGTACAGAAGATCGCAAAACACGGCTACACACCGCACTTATGACCTTGTACTCCGGAAGACCGAAATCAGAAGTGCCGCAAATATAACATATAGATAAACAAGCTCACATCAACAAGGCTCGGGTTAATTTTAACCTTCTTGCTGAGATATAACGCAACAAACATGATCTAAAAACATCTCCGGACGAACAAACCTCTGGCTCTTTCAATCGAACATAATATCTGCTGCTATTCAACTTAGAAAGCTACACGCCTCTGTAAATTGGTATCTCCGGTGCATCCTTAACATCCATTGGAAGGAGGTCTTTACCAACGAAGACCTACATAGACTCATGCCCAGACGAAATTGCCATCAATGTCTGAAGACGAAATGCAATGGAAAGGCTACACACGGAGATTAGAACTCGCTCTAGATCCAAGGAAGACGTTGAATTGGACAATCTCTAATACATATAGAGAATTCGAATAAAAGTTTGGTACCAAGATCCAAAAATCATGGAACGTGTTAAAGGTATTAGTTCAATTACCTGACCAGGTGAAGATTCGATGTATTAGATGCTCTCACAAGGTGTAAAAGGAATCGGAGAGAGAGACTCTGCAAATGCCCGAGTGTTTTCTTCTACTGTTTCGCGGTCGTTGGAAAATATGGGTTTCCCTATTCATGGGTGGATGATAAGAGGCGGTTATGTAGCAACAATTAAAGTAGTATCTGTTACAAATGAACTTTGTTAGTTGTATGCCAAGAAATAGAAGTTTTGCACGTGCAATTCATAAGCTGCGCTCCATTGGGCCAGCCAGAGTACTTCGGCGTACATTCAAGTACGCTCAGCTACACTTGATCATAGATAGGTGTAGTTACGCCGAATTTTTCCGCTAGGGTTTTTGTGCTTTAAAAGCTCTTAATAGGTCGCTTTTTCGCTGTTTTCATTTTTCACAAATATTAGAAGTGTTTAAAAAGAACATCGGCTTCTCGTAAATATCAAAGAAGTTAAAACTTTTTCCAAAATTACTGCACTTATCGCATAATATATCATACTTTTCACAGCACATCAAAAATCTGCAAGTATGAAATGCCAAATTTGACAGCGGCTCAAAGTAGTCGGTTAAAGAAAAATCACTCTCTATGTTGGAAACCAAAATGGTATACTACTACCTTTACATTCCACACAAAATTTTAAGTTTAACGATGCTTTTAGCGATATACTTCAGCAAAGTTTCTTCTTGATATAAAACTATTAATCAGATGATATTTTTTTTTTTTTTTTTATATATGATGATGCCAAAGCTCAGGGGATGCCCTATGATGCTTAAGCACAGCCTTCGCAGGAAAGGAATTAAGGATGAGGGAAATGGGTTAGGAGTTTGGGTGAAGGAGGTGTCGATGTACGATATGCAGTTAGTATGTTTCTAAAGGCAGAATCCATTAAGGTATTTTATCTGGAGATATGAAAACTTCTCTTTAACACTACACTGAGAGAAAAAATTATGGTTCTACTTACCGTAACTAACACGTTTTGTCAAAATTTAAGCGGTCCCACTATACAATTTACGATCCTTCCAGTAATTTTTAATGTATTCATATGAAATTTTTACGGAATAGCACCGTAAAATTATTGTGAATGAAAAATTTACTATCTGATTGAGGAAGAATTTACACAATTCTAATTAATAAATAATTTATTAATAATAGTTTATTGTCTTAACTCCTAAGTACAACTTAATAGAAAATGTGAGACTATAAACAGCAACATTGGCGTCAAAGCCGTACTTATCCTTCTGGAAATTTTACAATGCTGTTCCGTAAAAATTAAGGTAGCTGACAGTTAAAAACTGTAATTTTTACCGGTATTAAAATTCCAGAATTAACTTTCCGAGTAGTAGTATTGTAGGTTTATTGGCTTCTCTTAAATGGCATATTCGTATGAGTATATCTAAAGAATTAGATGCTCGATTGTTTCAATATTTCATATAAGGTTCTTTTCAATATGATTGGACTTAGGTTTCCAGAACTTAGGGGTTATAACAAGAAGGAGAATATAACGTGCAAGTATCCTATCGAAGTCCACTTATTTAAATGCTTCTATATTCATCAAAGAAGAGATAATACTTAATGCCTTTTCCAATCTCTGTACCAAGAAGCATCCCGGTGTTTTATGTGCCTTGCAGGATAATAAGTTCCACAGTTTATTTTCTATATTTTGTTTCACAATTTTATAGAAGCCGCATAGTATATCGGTTGGAATTTCCTTCTGCTTACGTTGCCAACGATATGATATGGTTGATCATGATGACGTACCTAATTTTAATTACTGTTTGTCACTATCCTACTAATGATAATATCAGTGTAACAGAGAATATGTCGATGAATTTGTATATAATTCAGGATCATTCGTAGGATCCGTTAGGGACGCAGTTGGGTGAATTAGTTGAGTGACACGGAGGTTCCAGGGTTCTAGCCTCGGTTTTTAAATAAAATTAAACAACTCACTCCGTCTCTGGGCTATTTTCTAGCTTGCAGCAATGCAAAAACAAAGACATTCAAGTTCTCTTATACACCTTAGTATAATTACCTTCGCGTTGAAGGGGGAGGGGGGGGGGTGGTAAATATAAATTTATTTTTAAGTTAAGAACATAATAGTACAATATTATAAGAATGTTCTGTTAAATTTTTGGGTAAAAATATTGTGAATTGAGCGACTGACAGGAAATCTTCGTCGACAAGATACTTTGCGGTGATCATCATAACTCATTACTGGAACATATGCTGACAAAAAACCAAAAAGATTTCGTTAGTTGACTTATGAGTTTCTCGAGGTAACAACTTCGAGAGTTTTTTTATTTTATTGAGTTTTCAATTTTTAGAAGTATAAAAAGACGAATTTTTTGAATTTATGAAAATTTATTGATAAAAATCGGCGAATTTATTGTTGTAAAATTAATTATAATAATAAAAAATACAAAATTTCGACGATGTTGCCTCGTGAGTTTTAGAAGGATTGGATGAGTAGTTTTTGAGTTACAGTGATCACCGACTTCTGTGTATGGGATGTATTGGATGGAGGGAGACCTGAGGCCTGTATCTCCGGCAGTTTTGCTCCAATCGACCTCAAATTTTAACTAGATACTCCTAAAAACTTGTACTATCAAATAAAAAAAATATTGTAATTCTGCCCCCCCCCCCCCCCCCCCTTAAACTCCTTTTTAGATTCCTTAAAAGTTTTTAATTACACATAAAAAGTATCCTTTATATTAAGATTTATGGAGTTTTAATGGGCGTATTGTAACTAGTTTTTTTTTTTTTTATATATATGATGTTGCCAAAGCTCAGGGGATGCCCTATGCTGCTAAAGCACAGCCTTGGCAGGAAAGGAATTAAGGTTGGGGGAAATGGGTTAGGAGGTTTAGTGAAGGAGGTGTCGATGTACGCCCCGTTTGAAAGTTTCAGGCTCATAAGACGAGGGAAAAACAGAACAGTTTGTAACAAAATCAAGAATTATATATTTGGAATTTTTTTTAATTTACGTTTCTTTATAGACAATCAATTAGGGCTACTGTTATCAACAATCTGACATTGATATTTGTTTAGTTTTGAAAAATAACTTAATATTTTTGTGCTTAGTTCTTATTTACTTTATTTAGTATTATACTTTCAGTTCTTTCTATTCTATTCCAGAAGAATGGTTTATTTTGAGTACCTTGAAAGTACGCTTCTTACAACGCATTTGTAACTGACCTTTGAGTTAAGATTTTCTAAATGACGAGTAAAGAAGCCTCCCATTGTTTTCTTATTTTGATTTCGCTCCTTATAATTAAACTACTAATAGGTATATTTACATTCGTGTTTGTTTCCACTTTTCAATAAATCTCAAATCTTATCTAACGTTGTTTACAACTAGTGTAAGTTTCGTCTTTGCAAAGTATTTAATCGATAACCACTTGAAATTGTTAGAGTACTCAAATTTGGCTATTTTAATTGAAGGTATTACATTTTTCTGGTAATTAATTGCACTAATCTATTAATTTATTGCATATACTTAAGCTACCTTAATACTAGGTATACAGTAGGTAGCAAATAAAATAATTAATTGAATGGTTTACCCACTTGAAGCAGTGTTCTCTGTGCTTATCTTCTATGATTTAAATACCTGCATGACGGGAGTTTTTACTTCTTGTAGATTTCAGGTTTAAAATAAATCGGGGCTGTTGGTTTAAAACTTAATTAAATTTGTTCTATCATCCATCTATCAGTTACTTTTAATTAATCTATCATACTCGGGATACTATGAAAGCAATTCACCTATTTATGGAAAATTATTGTCCACAGATGGTTCCGAATCACAAGTGATAAAACTCTATTTCAGTAACAAATGAGGAATTGTTATCTTGACATTTTTAATTTATTAAATTTCTTTTGAAGAAGTGAAATGTTTTATCAAACTGACAAGATCTTTTGTGATATCCATTTCTTTTCTTATTTAATAGAAATTACAAGTTTTATTCATTTAATGCAGTTGAACTGGCTGTAAAATCAAAGTTCAAATGTCAATAGATTGATAAGTTGAAAAGACACGAGGCTTCTTAATCTATCACAATTTCTTGCTTTTGTTCTCGATAAGTTCAGTGAGATACCATCATTCTATTCTTCGTTATCAGTGTAGCAAGACAATAGCTCTACTTTCGGATAATTTACTTCGTCACTCTTTGTAGTTTCTGCCTCAACTGATGCACAGCTTCCGTTTTAATCTACAAACAAAAAGATTACTCTAGTTGCCCTGGAAAATATTTAATACAAAACTAGTACCGAACGCAATAAATAGAGAGCATATCTGAATTTATTTAAATTTATTTAACAAAATACGTATAAGAGTATTCAAGCAGTCATTTGGAGGAATTAAATAAATACTGTGGATATTGCAAGTAGAACGAAGGTTTTTTTATGATGTAGCCAAAGTCCATGCCCATGAGATAACACTACGATGGTAAGGGAAATGAGGGTAATAGAATGAATTTTTGATAGGTTGACAATTCGTAATGATTATTTGGTAGTCATTATTTGAATTTCAAATAATTATTTTTTATTCGATTGCCCGTTATTTGATAATCAAATAATTACTCCCTACATAATAAATACTCATGGTTGTTTTCTGCTGACAACATATGACGATAAAAAGGCATGGGGGTTGCAGAGAAAATGTCAGTGGTTCGGAATTCACTTTAAACTGTAGGTCGATTTGCAATCGTTGTCTCAAATCGGGTGAAGTTCTTGTCCCGCCCATACCCATAAGGGGTTACGGGGATTAAATTGAGAAAGATTTGTTGATGTATCTTTAGAGAATAATTTTTTTGTTTTATTTTTGCTGTACGTTTACAATTTTACACACTTGAATTCTAAGTTCGAAATGACGAAAGTGAGGAAGTGATTAATAAAGTAATAACTTATTTTAATTTTGTTACAAGGATAGACATTCTATGAGGAAGATATCATATTTTTCAATACCACAATATGAATAAACTTGGAATTTACATATTTCTCGGTTCCGGTTATAATTCAAATTCTTTTGTATGAATTTTCGTAAGGTAAATTAAACTAGAATTATCGTCGTCTGAAGAGGAGTCAAGCATCAATTATTTGATAATCAAATACCAAACAATTATTTGGAAATAATTCATGAATAAACGAATAATTATTTGATTATCAAATAACGCACAATCGAATAACAAGTAATTATTTGAAATGCAAATTAGGAGTACCAAATAAAAATTAATTATTTAAGAATAATTCATTAAATAACAAATAAATTTTTTAATCAAATAAATTTTTATTCGATCTTTCAATTTATTTCAGTTTTTAGCTTTCATATTTAGTTTATTTAAATGATCATATCTGGTCTGGAGAAATAATCAGCTTTTGAGATATTTTGTGATAAGATACCTTTTAATCCCAATGCATTTACGGGCGTATACGATAAGCCTGAGAATAAGTTTTTTTACGATATGGTCAAAGCCTAGGGGATAACCTTTTGATGCATCTGCCATGCTAACGGGTTTGGAGGGAAGGGAATTAGGGTAAGGGGAGTGAGGAAACTTGAAAGCCTTGTTACTTTGTACTATACAACAGCCAAGAGACGGAGTAGATTTTTTAATTCAATTTTAAAAACCCACAGTGAGACCTGGTCTCGAACCCGGGAACCATGGCTTAACTGATCCAACTCCGTCTCCAGTTGTAATTTTTTTCGTGGATAATTTATTTCAACTACTTAGTAAAGGTGCTGAACTTCCCGAAACACAGCCTCCCGCATAAACCTGAAAAAGCGGTAATAAGAAAATAAAAACAAACACAGGATGCTGTAGGGGTCTTCACGATTTGGGCCCATTTTATGGTGGTCCAGTGAGTTAAGTATGGAACAAAATACGCAGCTGGCACTGTAGCTAACTCGGAAACCTCAAATTTGGGGCGCGCCAAAAGTTAAATTTTTGGACTTTGAGCTACAATGCCGGCTACATATTGGACAGCCTTCTTTTAATTTCCATATTTTTAACTTTTGACAGGTCTGGCTTTACTTTGAGATCGATGAATTCGCACCTTTCCCTGATGCTATTTTTTATTCCGCACTTTGTCCAAAGGGGAGAGAAGAGCTACTTCAGAGGCGACTTCTCAAGGTACCAAATAACCCAACACTTGACCCCAAATTACTGCTCTTACCTTCTTCTTCTGCGATCCCTTACCCAAAAACCCCGTTTGGGTCAGACTCATGAGGAAAGTGTGATTTGTCTGAATGATCTTGCTTTTGGAATGCAGCTTATGTAGTACAAGAGAGGCATCTCATATTTTGTGAGAAAGTGTCTTTTGCTAAGGTAAATTAGAAGTTTGGTTTTGAGGAAGGATTTTTTTTTCATACTTAGAGAAACCATTGCTTTGTTAAATGGTAAAAATTGAACTGAGCTTGTAGAACACCATATGGAAAAACTTACACCATGCTTATATTGTATATTACTATTGTTTCTAACCTTCTGTAACTTTTTTCTTTGTGTTATAGTAGTAAAAGTAGAAAAATATGAAATAGTTGTTAGTTAAAAGTTGTTACTGTTGAAGTTGTAATTGAATGGCTGGGCGCCTCCATATCCGTAAAGTAAAAATCCGTGTCAAAATATCCGCAAATTAATATCCGGAGACAGTTGCTCCTAGTATAAAAATATCCGGTGTCAAAAATCTCCGGCGGTATGATACTGAAAAGTACATGATAATATCAGTGTAGTAAATTTATTAACCCTCACCCTTGCCAACCTCGCCCCTAGAAATCGTCAACCAGCACTTCCCTCCCACACAAACAATAATTCCGTACAAAAAGTCTCCTCAAATATTCTGTAAAAAGCCAATTATAATTTTAGTGTGCAATTATTTCCTTGTATAAGGGCTTAGGTGGTTGGGCTTGTAAAAGTGGGTGGTTCAATCTACTACCCTGATATTATCACGCACTTTTCAGTATCATACCATCGGAGCTTTTTTACTTCAGATAGTTTTATACAAGGAGCAACTGTCCCCGGATTAATATCTTCCCGTGGATATTTTATTAGCGGATATGGAGATGTGTCACAGAAAAACTAAATAACCATTACACAGGTCTACAAGATTCTGTTGCTGGGCAGCTTGGGGTCATTTCCGAAGTAATTTGCTGCGTAGAATCCGAATCCGAGGTCTAACTTAGACTGGTCGTAACTTTGCAAGAAAAAATCGTATGTGACTGCACCATAGCTTTTTTGAAGCTATTAAATGATGCAACTAGAAAAAAAGACTGAAAACTATTTATGCATCCTGTACATAACCTCAAATGTAGCAAAAAAACCCATTTTTCGAGTACATAAACTCAAATATTTTAAAATCCTCACGTAGTGGCCCAATTCTGACGCAGATAATTACTTCGGAAATGACCCCCAGCTACCCAGCAACAATCACGACCCCATTTTTTGTAGACCTGTGTTATTATTGTTGTTAATTATAATTATCGTAACACTTGGTGATCTTTCAAGCAAAAGTAGCGTATGTATTCTTGGCAATAATTGTGTAGTCGTACAATTGGGTAAGTACATAACTACTCAGTTTTTCCGGAATATGTTATGCATTTATGTTGTTACGACCTTGTATTATGGCATTCTGTGTTAAGGATTATGGTATTTACGGTCAATAATGGGCTACCGCAAGGTACAATTTCCACACCGGGTTTGTTTTACAAATGAGCCACATAAGAAACCAGCTTATGTGATGTGATGTGTGTACTCAACCCTAACTAGAAAACATTTATTTATCTGGTTTAAAAAATCCTATATCAGTTCAAAGGTATAATTTGCTCCAGACATTAATTCACGAACGTTTGCAATTTAATTGTTATTTAATTAGAAAAGTCCAGCAGACTTCAAGCCAATTGTATTAGGTTACTCATATCTCTTAAGATCTGCATCTGAACCAGTGATGGGAATTATTCGAATAAATTTTCAATCAAATAACGATTTTTTTAAAAAATCGAATAAAAAATTATTCGAATAAATTTTTATTCGATTTTGAATTTATTTTAAGTTATTCGCAAATAATTATTTGTTATTTGGTGCTCCTTAATCCAATTTCAAATAATTATTTGTTATTCGATCGTGCGTTATTCGATAATCAAATAATTATTCGTTATTTGATGACTTATTCGCAAATAATTATCTGTTATTTTGTGCTTTTTATTCGAATTTCAAATAATTAATTGTTATTCGATTATTACACAATTATTCGATAGTTCATGTCTATAACGAATAATTATTTGATTATCAAATAAGGCACGATCGAATAAAAAATAATTATTTGAAATTCGAATAAAAAGCACCAAATAACAAATAATTATTTGCGAATAATCCTCCAACTAACAAATAATTTTTGTAATCAAATAAATTTTTTTTTTTTAAAGCTTTTAGCTTTTATGTTTATTCGAATAAAAAATGCCCATCTCTGATCTGAACCAACTATGTTGCCGCTTTCAAGCATTCATTAGGTTGACTAGTTTTGGATTGGATTTGACTATCTGCAGATTAAGTTCTCTAGCACAGGAGACAAATTCCAGTGTGGTGGTCGTTGTGAATATTTATTTCATTATGTTTAAAGTGTTACTGAAGATCAGAAGCAGAAGTCTTTGACAGTTTTTGACTTTTGAACAGTCCTCTTTATTGTCGATAAACTTATGCTAAGTTCTATTTTTCCAACTGCTATTCTCAAATATTCGACTTCGAGCTTGAGTTGTTTGATGTATGCTTCGTTTGTTTCAATGGAAATGAATTTGCTTGTCATCTCTCAGGCCCAAAACCATGCAAGCCGGCATGGCAACAGTAAACGGCAATGGTATGCAAACAGCCTCATTGTTCCTAAATTATTAAAACAATTTTTCGAGTACTAGCTGTCGATAAGTTTATGTCAATAATTTGTCAGAAATATTTTCTGAAACTTCCCTTTATTAATTCTATTTAAAATTTACTTAACGGGCTCAAATTTCTACAATGGCCTAATTGATTAATTAATTAGTTTTCCTTCAGAAGCAACTAGTACAAAGCTCCGGAGACTTAAGCAATAAATTCAGATTGGGTTGCTTCTCATTGCAGAAATATTAAGTGCTCATTTCCCGGTAATTAGCTTTAGGCAGAGGCCACCACAATGATTAATTTACCTTAATTTACTTCCAACGTAAATTTATTCTTGAATGGAACGCACACTTACTGTGATACAGGACACAAAGGCAGAAAAACCTTGTTGTGAAAGGATTCTGAGAACTTCATTTACGCTTCACGTACATTTACGGTCGAAAAGACGAAAACGTGATTTTCGTTGTAACTTCCCCAATTTATGTTGCTTAGCATAACAGGACCAAAAGTAATGATTCTCTAATATAAATATACTAGAATCTCGAATAGGCTACATCCTTCACTGAAATGATTCTTCCCTCTTTTATCCAAAAGATATATTCCTTTGATGCTTTGTCTGTTAAGGCGAATTGAAACCCAAAAGTTCTTGCAGCTGAAAGTTAGTGAATGCTAATTTCTTGGACAAATTAGGAATTCCTTGTTAAGAGCTTTTCCCGCGAATATTTATTATTAATTCCTGAGGGTAATAAGGCCAAGAAAAGTGTTCATAAAGAACATATTTTATCTGAGGCTGCAATTTTAATGTAAACTTTGGAACTGCAGCAGAATTTATGTCGTCATTTTTGCCACAGACTGCACCTGATCCGCGCTATAAAGGATTTTGTGCTCCAAATGCGATATTATTTATGTTTATCAAAAGTGTCTTATCGTAATTTGAATTTAAAACGCAAAAGAATCTTTTAGTATTACCTAGAACACTTATCGTTTTTTTATAAAGGACATTAATATTTTTTTATTAAAGTATACATCTCCCTCCATTTTCCGTACTTCATTAGTTTGCAACTGGAGATACAATTTCAGGTAGAAAATACTTCGCAACTTTCAATTGGCTTTATGGTAACCTTTTTTCAGCAGCAGGATTCGAACTTGAGACTATCTTGATTGAATGTCAGTATTTTATGCTTTCTAACTAAAAAGTTGGTAGGATAGGAAGAATCTAAGCTAGTTTAATAGCGCCTAGAAAATATGATTAAGTTGGTTTTGAAAGAAGAACAGATAGTTCTAAGACAAATCTTATAAATCTACGTCGACCGTTCCAATACGATTGATGTGTACCGAATAGAAAAAGGCACAATGCAATTATAGGTCGGGTGCTCTCCAACGGGGAGTTAATGTTTTTTCGGTAGATTATACCCCGCTACAAAAATTATTCTTATTAATGAAGGGTTCACATCAATCGTGGTGGATGGTTGGGTCGACACCAATTTATCAATTCGGTGAATCATATCAGTTGTAACAGAATTAAAAAGCTAAAAAAAAAGTTAAAAATAAAAAATATCCAAAACTTGGGAGGGTGGGAAATTACATATCCAAGATAGATAGAAAAGTAATCTTGTATCTCCAAAATCAACCATTTGATTTTTGTGTTTGTGCCTCTGGCTTCGTAGAATTCCGCAACTCATGGAAAAACAGTTCTCAGTCAAATTTCCCTACAAGATCTGCCAAACTGACGTGTCCCACAGCCTACCCTAAATACAAGCCCGAAAGCTGGCATTAACAGCTGAGCATTGGTGGTGTAAACAAACCAAAACTTGCCTCAGCAAACATAAGGAAAAGTTTTTGGAATTGTACTTTCTCGTAGTTTTTCTCGCAATATATTTGAAGTCTTAAATTGGATTTTATTTGAGCTTAACCTACAAATGTTTTGAAAATAAGAACACGATAAAAAGTGTCTCTTTTAAACAATTTTCATGTGTTTTAAAGGAAAAACTCTCTTGTGCTCGTTTTGTTAAAGTATTGAGCTTAAAATGCGTCAATGATATCAGTGTTTCTCTTTGGTTTTGGTTACGAGGATGTGCAGTTTTATTTGTGTGTGCAAGGATTGGTTAATCTGTGGTATAGCAAAAACGAAATAATGACGAAACGCTTGGTGGTTAAATGGCCGAACTGTCATGTTTTCCGGGCTTGTATCTAGAGTAGGCTATGCGTGTCTATTTCATTAAATAGTATAAATGACGGAAAGATAGCAATTGAATTATATTTTAAGGTAATGTATAATGGAAGTGCGCGCGCACTTTACAGGAAGATATAATCATTTTTACGAATATTTTTGTTGTTGATTTTTTCCTAAATTCTGATAAAACTGCTAAATGTAATGCAATGGATGAATTTCTGCCATGGGCATCGTATTTTTTAAATTTTTATCATTTTTAAATCTTACGCTTCCCACCGCCCTCCACGATTGATATGGACCCTTATAAGAATTATTATTATAGCAGAGTAATCTACCCAAAATCATTAACCCCCTCCCATGAACAAGATCTGACCCATTAAAGAACGTGATAAAAGCTTCTCAATATGGAGATCGTAACATTTTTTTTACCCTTACTTTTACTTTTCCGGCAATCTTTCTCGGTGGGCCGTTTCCCGGCACTCTGGAAGACATCATTTTTAGTCCCTGTTTTTAAGAGTGGAAATAGGAGAGAGATTGCTAACTACAGACCAATTGCTAAATTGTCTTGCATTCCAAAACTCTTCGAACAGATAATCCAATCTCAGTTATCCATGGAGTGTAGGAGTTTAATTTCTAGCCGGCAGCACGGCTTCCTTCAGGGAAGGTCCACGGTATCCAACTTGTTGGAGTTTGTTTCTAGCAGTGTGGGTGGATTTCTGGATGGCTGCCAAACGGATTGCATTTATACTGATTTCAGTAAGGCATTTGATAAGCTGTCTCACTCTGTTATCGTTTTCAAATTGGCCAGGATGGGTTTCCCGCCCCCACTCATTGCATGGATTAAGTCGTATTTATCTAATAGGACTTATAGTGTGCGTTTTCGGGGCGTGCTCTCCGATGCTTTTGTAGCTCCTTCAGGTGTTCCCCAGGGTAGTCATCTTGGTCCTTTGCTATTCATCTTATCTATTGATGATATTACTTATTTGCTTCAAAGAAGTAAAATTCTTATTTATGCGGACGATATAAAGATTTTTCTCCCAATTAAATCTTTTGGCGATTGCGAGATCTTGCAGTCGGATCTACACATATTTTATAGATGGTGTGGCAATAATAATCTTAAATTAAACATTGAGAAATGTCAGGTTATGACCTTCTCGAGGTCCCGCAACTACTGTACTTTTGAGTACAAGTTTGATGGTACTTGTATTCAACGGGTGGAAGGGGTGAAGGACTTGGGCGTGTACCTTGATAGACAACTTAACTTCATCCCCCACATTAATAATATCGCTTCCAGGGCCAATTCTATGCTGGGATTTATCCTTCGTTGGTCCAGGGAGTTTCCTGGCCCTCACATTAGACTCCATCTGTATTCATCCCTTGTTAGACCATTGCTCGAGTATGCTAGTCCGGTTTGGTCTCCATTTTACAGATCTCACATTAAACGTATTGAATCCGTTCAGCGTAGATTTGTGAGAGCGGCTCTTCGTGCTTTGCCCTGGAGTGACCCTCTTATTCTACCTCCATATGAAGAGCGATTAGAACTGCTACAACTTACTACTCTCGAGAAGCGCCGTTGGGTTGCTGATATAATTTTTCTACACCAGCTTCTTCAGGGGAAGATTGACAGTGAGGAACTTTCGTCCAAAATTATACCTAGAGAACTGTCCTATTCCCTTCGAAACCGTTCTAACTTGCGGATAGCTTATTCGCGCACTAGCTACGGTATGTTTGAGCCGATTAACCGCATGCGTAGGTTTGCTAATGATGTTGGTGATGTTTTCAGTACTAATGTGGACAAGGTTACATTAAAGAGTAGCCTCTACAACTTGTAGCCATCCTGTTGCACTCACTCGTTTTTGTACGGCTTTTTTGATTTTGTTTTTTTGTATTGGTTTGAGTAAGTGTTGCATTGGCTTGGCTCAAGGATCTCTATGCCTGTTTCACTCCTAATTTTGTGCTTCTCGGTACTAATATTAGTTTTTGCATGCTGGTGTGGGAGCCTCATTCACCTCAATATTTTGTTATATTCGGGTGGATAGGTTAATTTTCCGGGCTTCTGCCCGTGAAGTGCGCCTTCTGGGTTAGAAGGGTTAATTCTAGGATTTTTTTTAGATCTTTCTATAAGACTAACACACCATCTCCATCGCATCGTTTACTAGAAGGCAAAAGTCGCTGCACTTTAGCACTCAGGAAGTTATTAATGTACTCTCTAAACTCGATTAGTCAAAGCAAGTTTCATTTTTAACCGATGCCCAAAAAAAGGAGAGGAATGCGTCCACTCTAACTACAAACTAATTGTATTTATTTGGGTTTTATATAACGTCTTTGAGGCTTGAATCACTCAACAACTCTCTTTGATGAAATATCTAGAAAGTAACAATCTTATCAACGATTGCTGGTAGAGTTTTCACGATATCTGCTCAACCGGCGACGTACTAACTGCTCTATCTATCTCCATAATTTTAAAGAGTTGGAAATCGTCGTTAAAATGAAAATTCATGGGCTTTTGATAGAGTCTGACATATTGCCAACTTCAAGTATTTGGTCTCCATCTTGATCTCTCTAAATGAATAGAAAGATCTTTTTTTAAGCAGTTCAACACGTGTAATAATAATAATTACATCTGATACCCCAGGATATAAATAGAAGTGTACCTCAGGGTTCAGTTCTTTCACAAACCTTATATCTTGTTTTGATTAATGATCTTTTATCTCACTCACAATCTTATTCACAGTTTCGCCGACGACAGTAGCCTTGATCTTTCGTATTTTTGTATTGTTTCGATAATGAATCGTCGTGAGAACTCTACAAAAATCAACCGAGAACGCATGTGTGCATCATTGAACAACGACTTTCACGATCTCTTAAACAACATCCAGCCCACCCTCAACCTATTTCAGTCGATGGTGTAAATATACCCAATTTTTGCTCTCTTTAAACAATCTTAGCTGGACCGATCATGTTTACAGTTGCTTAAAATGTGATGAATTGCTTAAGTTTTCTACAGAGAAGTAGGAAATATTTCGCTCCATCTGACTTTGGCGCTGTTTGGGCTGAGGCTAGTGATACTGCATGGTCCATGTATTTCAGGAAACTTATTGGCAACTCCACAATCTCTGAGTACATTGATTCTCTAAAGCATTGACAAAATGTCGGTTGTCTCTCACGCTTCTCTCGCTATTTCCACGGCCATTGTTTCAACGAAATACGTAGAATTTCATGTCGCTATCATACCTATACCGTTCAGGTAAAAATTTGGCAGAATGTTAAATTTTGGGAATATTTTCTAAGCAGTATTAGGAAAGTTTACCATATTATTAGCCCGAAACTTTCAATTTACATCGACAATTCCTTACATCTTAGGGGGGATTTCTATTGTGTTGGATTCAAAAAATCGATTTTTCTTTTTGCATTTTTTAATATTCTGAAACCTCTAGAATAACTCAATGTAAACCTTTTAATCATATCTGCCGTAGAAAATGAACACGCCAAAGAAATGTCAAAACTTTAAACGCCTTTTTCACTTAACAATATTTTTTTAAACTGGCGTGCAGTTTGTGTATCTAAAAATTGTTCAATTCCAGCAATTCGGGGCTTAAAATATTCGGCGAACATGTGATTTTCGTCCCGATATTCAGATTTTTCGCGAAATTAAGAGCAAATTTATGGTCCCTTAAAGACGAAAAAAACATGGAATATTTGAAAATCCATGCTAATTTCGCGCCATTTTAGCAGTTTTTGAAATGTCGACTTCAATCTAGTAAGAATAATAAAAACAAGCCTCTACTATAAGAATTTTTAGATTTCAGATCACTGGAAGAACTGGAACTTTGCACATCGTGGAGCCCCTTTTTTTGGAGGGACCAAATCCAGCGCCCTGCTGGTGGTTTGGATTTTTTTAGAAAAAAAATTGTCGTTCTATATTTTATCTCCCAAATAAAAATACGCAAAAAGCTTCATAATTGTACCCATTTTACTTTTCCCCAAAAAATATCGCGAAGTTTGGTACCAAAAACAGGCTATCGCATTAGAAATCCGCCTCAACCCATTTTCCTGATTCTTAATTCTTTTCCTGTCAAGACTGCTTTAGTCTCGTATCGTAAAAAAATAACAAACAAAAAACCAGGCATTCGCTCTGTCGATGATAGTGCCAAAATGATGCCCACATGAAATACCTAATCCATGATGCATCCAAATCCTTGTTTTTATCCACTCCACCCAAAGAGCAGCTGTGCACAATTAAAAAGTAGGCGGGGTGGCTTACGTAAGAAATGTATACATTGAAGTGCACTTGATAACATTCAAAGGTAATTGTTTAATGGAGTGACATTTATAAAGCATCAATATTAGAACTGGAAAGTGCATAATCGTGCTGATTTATATGTAATACTCCAAAAACGTTGATAGAATATAAAAAGTAGCGGATCAGAATGACTGCCCTACGGTACACTAGACGTAAATCTAATAAATTTCGAAAGTGCTTCGCGAATAAGAGCGCGTTGAATACGACGGCTTAAATTATAGAAATAGTGTATGGATCACGTGGAAATTTGTGTTGAATTCATTGGCCAGTAGTTGGATGCAGACATTTCAGGCATTTTGTGAGGAAATTTTAAAAGGTACGCAGAAAATGTTACGGAAAACCCTCTGCCGGTTTGTATAACTTACATGAATATTTTCTCACTCTCAGGGATGTAAAAGTAAACCAAATTATTGCTGATAAAATTCAAATACCCTTTAAAAACTGGAGCAAAATAAGAAATCCAAAGTTTAAATAATTCTCGGCCATTTCTAGACTGAAACAGGCTTGCACAGCGTCAAAACGCCTGAATGGCACTCAAATGACGCACGGTACGCCTGAGTAAAAATTATACCTTCCAAATTCCAGCCGTTTTATTCATCAATAAAGGACGCAAGAAATAGTCCATACCGAGCACGGCATGCTCAGACTTTTTTAGACTAACCGACGTCTGAAATAACAAAACTATCTCCGCAGTAGTCGGCAATGTTTGTGCAGTTGAGCTTGGGTTAATAAAGATTATAACTGAAACTGAAAAATATATAAGAATAAAAATAACAAATTTCAGGTAATTGTTATCATTGTTATGGTCATGTTTTTGTGATCTTGTAAGTCATTGGCTACTGAGAACAATTTTAATATCAGGTGGCCGATGATCCATACGGTTAACACGCGTATATACAAGAGCGATTTTACATAACCCACGCGATGAGTCACCAGTCTCGAATGTGTTAAAGCGAGAACGCAGTAACAGAAGCATGTATTAACGGCGGACGTATTTTTAGGTTTTTGAGCTTGTAGCAGAAGCGTCCATACCCGTGTGGCGGGCGTATTTTTTCAATTTTTGGGTCTGTAGCGGGAGCGTGAAAATATTAACAGGCGCATATGTTTGCTATGCGTGCTCGCAACAGGCGCATGTATACCTTTAAAAATATTAACGTTTTATCTTGCTTTCAGCGTGAATATATCAACTCTACAAATTATTTTTACTCGGAATAGTAAAATTTCTTAAAACGAGCGACGTTTTACGAAAACGAGGATTGCTTTACTAAACAAATACTATCAAAAAAAAAAACCAAAAAAAGAAGACATAGTAAGTGAGGAAGTGAGGTAGCTGGAGAATAGACGGACGAGTTGAAGCCTTCTAGGATACGGAGATCCTCATCTGGAGATTCTCAAGTGTTAGTTACACCTCCAAGCAGTAGCAACCAGAAAATGCATCCTAGAACGTAGCCAAGTAACTAATGCCGGAGGAGATAACCTCTTAAAAAATCCCCCTAACTCCAAGGTTGTGGTTGGCCATGCCAAGGGAGTCTGCGGTGTTGTCGTCCCCACTGCAGGACCCAGGGGTAATTGGGTGGCGAATGGCATTTCCTCAGGCACTTCTGTAGGAGTGGAGGTGGAGGGTATGCTAGACCCTAACAGTTTGGCTTTACCTACGGTACCCACAACACAACAGAAGCAGCTTTGGGAAAATTACCTTTCGATGGTTTTGCGTCGGCTAAGGAGGCTGGCTTGCGCCGGCTGTCAGTGCTGTAGCAGTCCTGGAAGAAGGTGCCATTGGCAAAATAATAACTAGCACTTCCTCAGGTGCGGCGGTGGCAGACTCTAACGAATTGGCTATCTCCGCGGTACACGCACCAGTAGAAGATGCAGACCTGCCTTCCGAAGGGTTAGCTACGGTTAATCCGGAGGAAGGTTACTTGTCCTGGCTCTGGACTAAAGCTTTATGACCTAGAACCCTTAAATGCCGTGGGTAGAGAAGGGGGAAGGTTGTAAATAACGCATGGACTAAGAAGGAACTCTGGAGACGGTGGGACAACATGGATTCCTGCAAATAGCAACCAGACCCAGAAAACCGAGGGTAGTGGCGACAGTGGGATAAATGAATACTCAGTTTCCTCCACTGGGAGGGGACGAAAAGAGATCCGATGCTATGTGGTCTGTTTCGGTTAATCCGGTGTCTTTTGGAAGATTTTCACCTCTCCCGCTAAAAAAACGAGAAGTGAAAGGATCTAAAGAGAGATTGATTAAAAAAATCATCATCATGAGAAGCCTGAATGGGCGGAAAAAAGGTGCTCATCAATAATTTTTTGTAGGCAGCCATTTATTTTTGGGATCTGTTGATGGTGAGTTTAAAACTAAGTTTCCCGGGTTTTTTACGTAGCATCATAACTCTTTTATTTGAAATTTTTATGAAATAACGAATTAAGGGTTTTTTTGTAGAGAGTTTTCTTACATTATTTTCTACATTAAATTCTCTACAAACAAGCTCTAATTAGTTTTTTAATAAAAATTTCGAATACAAAATTATGTCTACCTTGAATTTGTCTTAATTTAGTCTAATGAAACTTTTATTATTAATGTTACGTAAAAAAGTTTTTAATAAAATTTGTATAAGATTTAATGTTCTACAAATAAGTTGTTCATAAAATTTGTGTACGGCTCTTGGTTATCGATATATCGGCAAACATTTTTCGGATCTTTATTTTCAAAGTGGCGGCCGAAAGGAGTGGGGGAATTTATGCATACTCAATTTCATTTTGGAATTCGGAAAAATCATGCCAGCACCGATGTATGTTAATCAAGGTGTGCAAGAAACGGACGATTATCGAACATGTCCGAGAAAAAAAGGGGGGGGGGGGGGTCGAGGCTGCACGCGTTTCATCTGGATACTGTGGCCATTCCTGCTGAAATAATTTTTGTAATTTCTTTTAGAAATAGTTAGCTCTCCTTCTAAGCTGCAAGTTAAAGCTGAAATCACATTCCAAAAACATCGGCTCCGCGAAATATCGGAATCGATTCAAAAAGCAAATAGAAAATCCTTAAATCCGATCTTTCAAGTTTTAATCGAAGATCGACGATCTCTACAGCGCAGCAAGACAAGAGAGCGCTAATTTAAGATAATTTACTTCGTCATCAGTCTCTGCAGTATCTCCCCCACATTTCTTTGTGTATCTACTGCACAATTTCCGTTGTAATCAACAAACAGCTGAAAATAAGACTCTTGTTGCGATCAAAAATAGCTGATACAAGGCCAATTCCGAACACGAGATCGGTACATGGGTAAACATAGCGTTCAAGTGGCCGGAAAAGAGCTTTCTATATGAAATTCACTTGGAGTTCGAATCTCTCGCGGAAACCACGAATAAAACGCAGTCGTAGTCGCATAAATGTTCTTTGATCTCAATCAAAAGCTTTCAAGTGATTGATTCTTTATCGGTATTGTGACTAATGGACTTCTAACCAGAAAAGCAGTTCATATCAGTTATTTTACGCGAAAATTTTTGTGATATCTAGGAGCCTCCATTTGCAACCACTACAAAGCCTTTAACAAGATTGTCGACGAAATTTTAAGATTTGATTCTGCTATCTCAGTGAAATACTCTTTAATAAGTGGACACACTTGAGTTTTAATTTTCCATTTTGGTGACTTGATTGTAATCGAGTTTGACTCAAAAGTATAAATGTGTCGGTCGAGTTGCGATCAATGCAGTTTTCAGTGAATTTTGATTGAAACCAATTCGCAATGATTCCTAGAGAATTGTGGCTGTTCGTGTTGGCGGTCTCGACCGTATTGGCCGGTCCTTATCCAAATTTTCGTACGGAATTTGACTTTGTAGGTCTATCCGGAGAAAAGGAGTGGTGGCAGACAGCCACTTTTTATCAGATTTATCCTCGCTCTTTTAAGGATACTGATGGTGATGGAATTGGTGATCTTCAAGGTGAGCGATAAATTCATTATAAAGTGTACTAGCAGTTATAGATTTTCAAGTGAATATCGTGTTAATTATTTTCTGTGTATCAATTAGTGAAAGAATTCCATTTTATCAGAGAATAGAAGAAATTGTCCATTATCATGGTATGGATTTGATTTTAAAGTTCGATTAAATAGTGATGACAATAAAATAAATTTCATATTTATACAATATCTTTTCGGAAACAAATATGGTCAAAAGTAAAGCACTGATATAAAACAGAAAATAAATTTTGTTAGAGCTATGAATGGCTTAGTCAAGTTAAGTTTTCTTTCATATTAGCATTTAAAAAGTAACAAAGTTCAAAGCTAGACAGACAGCTAGATACTACAACAGTACCACAATGTTTTGTAAACAAATATATGCGGCGCTTGCCGAGAAAGGGAGTCAGTGAATAAAATTCTACTATATCAAGCACCAACTAAAGTCTACTGTCGAGCCAACTGATCCCCGTAACGAATTGAATAATTCGATTATAACCTGATTTCTTAACTTCTGGTAAATCTGGGCTGGGCATTGGCCGAGAACGTGTAATACGGTCTCGTCTTCTTCCCCACATCCCCTGCATAGACTAGTATTCGCCCTTCCCATTTTTATGGTATGCGCCCTTAGTCTTGCATGCCCTTCCACAAGGCCAACAAGAAGTTTCAGTTTGCCTTTGTTAAGCTTAATGATCTTTTCAGATTCATGTGCATTGAGAGTTCCCCAAAACGCCTTTGTGTGTCTGGCGATATCGGATCCCTCAAATTTTTCCTTGTGCCTCCTCGTTACCCATTCCATTATTTCTTTTTTAAATTCCTGGATGGGTATGCTCAGGTTGAGCATTATTGGAGTGTCCTCATTTGCGCCTCTCCGCGCCAGATCATTTGCTTTTTCATTTCCTGCGATGCCACGGTGTCCCGGTACGTATATTAGGGTAACATCATTTTGTCTGCCTAGCTGCGTTAAGGTCTGTTTACATCTCTCTATCGTTTTGGATCTTACCTCGGCGTTAGTTAGAGATTTGATGGACGCCTGGCTATCCGTGCATATTGCAATCCTAGAGGATCTTACTCCCCGTTCTATTAGCTGTTTAGCTCCTATCTCTATCGCTGCGATTTCACATTAAAGAACCGAGAAGGAGTCGTTTACCCCTCCCCATAACTCCAGGTTAAGTTCCTCGCACGATATTCCAAAACCACAGCCACGCTCGCATTTTGAGCCGTCTGTGTAAATCGCTAAAGTGTTTTCTTGGATCACCCCATTGGTGATCTGTTCACTTTTAGTCGGGAACTGCGTTTTGAAGATTTCCTCTAAATTTGGGTTATCCGTTTTGAAGTCCCAGCAATCTGCTTCCTCAAACAGTCTCTTGATCGTATTACCATTACATACTCGGTCGATCTATTCATGTTGGGTTTGCATTCCCCTTTTCTTCCACAGCTTATTTATACGTAAACGTATAGCAGAGTTGAGTGCCACTTGCTTAATGTAGAATTCTAGTGAAGTAATGTTTAGAATGGCCTTCAAGGCCCTTGTCGGTGTTGACCGGGTAGCCCCCGTTATGCCTAGACAGCACATACGTTGGGCCTGGTCCATAATCTTCTGGTTTCTGCCCACCTCTATCGCCTTCCACCAGACTGTCGCTCCATGCGTTATCATGGGTCTGATTATACATGTGTATATCCATTTTATAATATAGCATTTCCATCAGCACACCCAGAAAATTGGCCTCATTCTTTAAGGTTAATCTCGTGTTTCCGATGCACGGGGGAACTATCTTTCTTAATTTGTGTCTTCTGGTGAAGCAGCAGAGTTCCATATTTAGTCATACTCCTTTTATGAAATTTTTAAAAGGAACAATATTTGTCCGAAATTTTTCGGAGTGATAATTTAAAAGCTTAAAGCTTTTCATGTAAGATTTGATATGTCAGTTTTCTTGAAATAAGCTTATTCAAAAAATAGTATACAATTTTAATCGTTATGACTCGTTTGTATCAGTTTTCGGAAACAATCTTCCTAATCAAAAATTTTGTACGAAAATTAGAAATATCGTTCAATGCCAAAAACAAACTGCTTATATTATTTCAGTTCGTATGTGCAGCTTTATTCCTAAAACACAGGTACAACATGGTTTAGTTGTTGGAAAGCTAATTGTCATTTCCGAAGTAATTTGTTGCGTAGAATCCGAATCCAAATTGGCCCATCACGTCAGGATTTTGAGATATTTGAAGTTATGTCCCCGAAAAACGGCGTTTTTTCCTACTTTTGAGGTTATGTACAGGGTGCAAACAATTTTTGTAGTCTGTCTCTCCAGTTACATCATTTAGTACCACACTTACCCTTTAATTTAAAAGTTCAAGAGATCAATTACGATTTTTTTTCGAAAGTTACGAAATATATCCCTTCGACGTCATTAGCATTTGCATTTGATTTGAATTCTACGCAGCAAATTACTTCGGAAATGAATAGTTTTCCAACAACTGACATGACCCCGGTATTTGTAGACCTGTGAAATTAATACTGGTACAAGAAGAAAAGTCATGTCCTTGCCTTCCTTCGTTTTGACACTAAAAGAACTTCAGTTCGAGTGTAATGTGTGTCCAAATGTCCAAGAACATGCTAGCTTCTTATTTGAAATATTATAATTCATTCTATAGTCCACTATGGGTATGATATCGTTATCTTTTCAATTGAAGGTTTTAAAATAGACAACTACAATAGAAAATTCGGCTTTTTATCAAGTAATAAACTACGTATTGTGAACATCAGCCTACGGAAAGCAACACTCATTAATTAATAAATTAGGCCCATATGACATACCTGGGATCCTAATGTTGATGTATGAATTACCTTTGGAAACCAATTTGATTTAGACAGAACAGTTCTCATTGAACTCACGAACAAAGAAGAATATGTCAACTGCCTCACCTAGACTTCAAACTCTTTGTCATTTCTAAATTGTTTCTTCAGTTCACGATTACTTTCAATTTACTTTGTCAAAGGAATGAGGTACATACATATATCTGGCCAGCTTATGCTTTGTAATTAAACAGCAGTCTAACTTATACTTCGTAAAGCTGACAAATAAATAACATAACCTTACCTTCAACGGAGGCGGTTGTTGGACGACTAATCCTCTTGCGAAATAGATTTAAAGGGAACCTAGATCAAATACCCTTGAGATGAACTAACATCATAGGCGGACACTCAATTTTAAGGGGCCATGTTCGGAATGCCATCGGTGGAGTGTCAGCCTTTCAATACGGAGGTCCCAGGTTCGAATCCCACCGGCGGCAACCCATGGTTGTTTTCTGCTGACAACAGATCCCGTAAAAAGGCAATTGGGGGTTGCAGCAAAAATCTCGGTGGTTCGTATTCCACTTTCAATTGTAGGTCTCCTTAGGCAATAACAATTGTGGTCTCAAATCGGGTGAAGTATTTCATTAGAGAGAACTAAAGAGAAAGAGAAATATATTGAGAGTGAAAGCCAACAATGGCTTAGCGAATTAGAGGTAGCACCCAAGAGAGCAGAATACTTCAATAAGAAAGGCTTCGATATATGCAGAAATTTATTTTCATCGATATTATTTACATCGATAGTTTTGAAATGAATGCCTCATTGGGATAGGGGAGAGGGGGGGGGGGCTCTACCAATGACTGTGACAGCTTAAATCAAAAGGTCCTAAAATATTTTTTGTTAAGTTTTAGGAGATCTATCTTCCGACACCTCATTTATTGGGGTAAGTATAAGTGAAGTTTCGAGTACAATTTTCACAAAATTATTTTGCCAAAAATGTCACTATTTCTGCCTGGTGGGTCATTCATCAACGTCACGGTGTCTGTAAATAAAAGTAAAATAAATCTAGACTAAGAGCAAACAAAATTTGATAAAACAGGGATAATGTAACATTAGACTAGACATGACTTAAATTGACTTTTCAATCGCAGCTTGATGAAATTAAGATCAAAGTAAGCGAACAGGCGAAACATACTATACAGCTATCACTGACCAGAAACGTAAAAGAAGTCGAAACTTCTGAAGGAGCGGGATGGGACACAGATGTTCAAAGCCCTGAGTAATTCGGATGAATTTATCGTTCCCTGTAATAAATCAAAGATGAATACTATTTTAGATATATTGCGACTCTTTTCAAGACAGTCTAAAGAAATTAGTCGCAGAATAAGAAGCACTACAGGATCGTTCCAGGGAAGACCCAGAATGCAAATCGAAGGAATCTACACTGCACCGCCTCGATGCGGTTGATGTGTGCTGTTGCAATATTTTAGAATTGGTCTCACGAAGGTGTCATAAAGATATTAGTAGCGATATTTAAGTTATCTGATTCTCTTCAACAATCAAATTTGCATGGCCACCGAAAGAAATTCGAGAGTTGACAACCACACCTTAATACCTAGCCCTCTCGACTCTGCTCAAGACAACGACATCTACAGAGTATTCGACTAGAAAAGGACCTTTTTATGGAAGAAACTCATAGCAGTGTACTCGCTGGCATTTAAGGAATGGCGATTGCGAGAACAACAATATCAAAACGTGGCAAAATTAGTGCTTAAGAGACTAAAGTCAGACTCATGAGAAACAGTGCGAAATATTTTAGCTTAATTCACATAACAAAGAATTTGAACGTTCGAAATAAGAAGCGAAACATCAGTGATATACAAACCAAAAGTAGCAGGCCAAGAATGTTGCCCTGGCGCACGTCTGAGTTGACAAAGACTAGGTTGGAAAGAGCCCCATAATACGACACGCTGCGTACTACTCGACACGTAAGAGGATAGGTATGCAGTTGAAAAAATAGGAAGGAAACTCAAGAGTTTTATGCTGAATTAAATAGAAGACCTTGCTGAAATCTCTGAATATAGAGTCCACCTGTTTCTCTGATTTAATAGTCGGCAGAGAGTACTTGGGGAATTACAGGACGAGCGATGTACACGAAGTATAGTACCTATATGAATTACAACCTGGAAAAGAATACTGTGGGGGTAAAACGCGTAGGACTGAAGATCGGAAGGGAGGGTCATGTGAAATTAATCGAAAATGGTCGGTATTAGTTTCGAATCCATAGTTTTCAGGGCCACTGAGATGAGTAATGACACTCCTAATGCTGTTAAATACTGTAGGTTTAAGACACCCCTGGCACCACTAGGGCCCTAGAGATGGGGGTGTGATGGGAGTGCCATCAAGAAATAATCGAAAACGACGCACCTAAAGTCCGAAAAACACCGGACATACAGTAGGTTTATAAATGAGAGGATGGGAGAGCCGTGATATAGAACGGATAGAACCCTTACCTTAAGCAAATACAAACATGACAATAGCATCTAAAACGTCTTCCCTAATGGCATTATCCTGATGAAAGAGAATGTAATAGTTTTTTTTTTTAAGATCTGATTATCCTGGCTATGCTGTTAGTATTGTTTGGTTCTTATATACGAAGGCTGTTCAATAAGTACAGATATTACTGCTAACGAAAGTTGGTATTATAAGTCAATGCCAAACCGAAAATGACAAGTTGTGCAACGTAATTTTCGCTAAGATGGAAAAAGTGAAGTATAGTCATTCGCTTTTTGCTTGCGGATGGGAAAACGTGTGACGTGATAAACGCGAAATTGAATGCTACTTATGGGGGCCCTTCATCATCAATGACAACAGCTAGATATTGGTTCAACGAATTTAAACATGGTCGAACATCCGTTTTTGATGAGGATCGCAGAGGACGTCCAGCAGATGTGGTTACCAAAGAAATCATTGAAAAGATCCATCACATAATTCTCACTGATCGTCGAGCAAAAGTCCGTGAAGTAGCAGCGGCATAGGTGTGTCGACGAGAATGGTAATTAATATTTTACATGATAAGTCGTCGGTGAAATAAGTGATAGCGTGTTGGCCTACCAATCCGGAGGTCCCAGGTTTAAATTCCACCGTGGGGACCCATGGTTGTTTTCTGCTGACAACTGATTACGATAAAAAGGCCATGGGGGTTGCAGAGAAAAATATCAGTGGTTCGTAGACCACTTTAAATTATAGGTCCACTTTCAATCGGGTGAAGATATTCCCCCACTCCATGCTCCACAAGGGGTTACGGTAACTAGAGGGAGAGAGAGAAAAATATAATAAGTTGGTAATGAAAAAGTTGTCGGCCCAATGGGTTACGATTGCCCACAGTGGATAACAAGCGGATGCGACTTTCAAATTCGAAGCTATGTTTGGAACAATTTAAAAGAGATCGAAAGGACTGTTTTCATCGAGTTATCACCGTCGATGAGAGCTGAATTCATGATTATACCCTGGAAACCAAGCAACAATTAAGACACTGTGGTATTTCCGGTGAATCTGTTCCAAAGAAGGCGAAAACGAAAAACGATCACTAGGGAATAAGCAGGGAAATATTGAATCGCTCCGACAATAAACTGAAGGAAACACGGTCTTTTTTGGTTTTTTGGCAAAGAAAAAAGTGGTGTTTCTCCACGACAATGCGTCAGCACATTCATCTATAGGTCTTTCCGCAAAACTGTATGACTTGCTGCTGAAGCCC
This sequence comes from Leptarthrus brevirostris, assembly GCA_964036015.1. Lineage (NCBI taxonomy): Eukaryota > Metazoa > Arthropoda > Insecta > Diptera > Asilidae > Leptarthrus > Leptarthrus brevirostris. The sequence continues at coordinate 153,275,711 of OZ038372.1, read as the reverse complement.
CTCTATTCGACCGACCAGGTTCCCTGTGATTTATTCTTGATTCCAAACATGAAGAAATGGATCGCAGAGGCGTATTTTGAAGAGCTCGGCAATTCCTATTTTGTGGAGGGGTTAAAAAAATGACATGGTCGTTGGGAAAAATGATGTTGAAAAATAAAAGATATGTTTAAAAAAATTGCGTCTTCATTTCTACTGGAGATGGCGTTGGATCAATACGTCCACGGATCCACTCCGTCTCTGGGCTGTTGTCTAGCTCGCGGCAATGCAAAAACAAGACTCACGTTTCCTCACTTCCCTTACCGTAATTTCCTCCCGGCCAAAACCATGCTAACGCATCAAAGGGTTGTCCCCTAGGATGTGGCCAAATAAAAAAAAACATAGGCATAGTATAGTATTGTACATATAAGCAGGTTAGTTCGACCACTTTATGAATAACTCTTATGGTGTGCCTCAGGAGTTGATTCTGAGCCCTTTGCTATTTCCGCGATTTATTAATGACTTTTGCACTTTATTTGTAAGATCACATTTGTGTCGACGGTCAATTACCATGTCAGATTGAACAATGATCTCTCCCTGACATACCATTGCATCGATATGGCTGGAAGGGAATTAGGGTAAGAGAATATTTGGCTTTAGCATTGCTGCGAGCTAGATAATAGCCCGAGATTTTTTGGAAATTAAGATTTTTTAGAAAAAAAAACGTTCATAGGCAGGCCGAGATTTGAAGCTGCATTAATAACGGGGTGATCAATCATTGATATAACTCCATCTCCCGATTACGTTAGTAACACTCTAAGGCGTTGTTATAATCTTTAATTTTTTTAAATTATTTCTGGTGTACTTTTCTTCCTAGATTATATCCTGCCAGAATTAAATAATGATCCTTACTCAAACCTTATATTTTACTACCAATACTACAATTATATCTTATTTATACTTTTAATGGCAGTTTTTAACGTTGCAGAACCTTTGCTAAATAAATTAAGTTTTTCTCAAAAAGTTAAAGGTATACCGCAGGGAACAATATTTGATCGTTTATTATTTGTTACGTTACTTTTATATTTTTTATTTGACTACGTTAAAAGTGCAGATTAGCAGGATATTTAACTTAATTCATTAAAACTGTTGGGATTTGTAGATAAAGCTATACTACTTTAAGTAAATGAAATATATTAAGGAATTCGTGGAGGTGAGCAAAAAACCAGAACCAAGTGGTGGCAATAAGTACACCAAGGGTACCTACTTGCTCAAAGATTTTTAATGCCAGAACTTAATCATAGTTGAATCAAAAACATTTGAACTTAACACATATATGGATATACAATTTTATAGGTTGATTAAGCCCTGCTCACAAACGTACACACATAACTACAAGCTGAAGGAAAAGTGAATAATTTTAGGCATTATGAAATTCTACACCAACATAACATTCAAAAAAATGTTAAAGCTTTTACTTTTGCCAATAACATGAATTTTTTACATGTTTCAATATATTTCATAAGAAGCAGATGATTTCTAATATATGTTTCTATTACAGGTATTACTGACAATCTTGCTTACTTGAAAGAAATTGGTGTTACTGCAACATGGTTATCTCCCATCTTCAAATCACCCATGAAAGATTTCGGTTATGACATCTCCAACTTTTACGAAATTCAGGAAGAATATGGCACAATGAAAGATTTCGAAAATCTGATAGCCAGAGCAAATCAATTGGGAATCAAGATAATTCTAGATTTTGTTCCAAATCATTCCAGTAATGAAAATGAATGGTTTAAATTATCAGAACTCGGCAACAAGACATATGAAGACTTTTATGTTTGGCATCCAGGTTATCCCGATGAAAAGGATCCAAATAAACGTCGACCACCAAGCAATTGGGTTAGTTTATGCGAAGATTTTAATACAAAGTTGACAAGTAGTTTACTCATATACCTTTTTTTTTTAGGTTAGCGTTTTTAGAAAAAGTGCTTGGCAATGGAGTGATATAAGGAAGCAATTTTATCTTCATCAATTTGCTGTAGCACAACCTGACTTAAATTATCGCAATGAGAAAGTTAGAGAAGAAATGAAGGTAAACATTTGATGTGCCGCAGAGGAATTGAGTTTGTCCTATTTTATTTCTTTTGCGGCTTAGATATATATTAGTGTTTTTGTAAGGTACGGTTAACACTTTAATTTTAAAGGAGCCATGATAATATTCGAGTATTTTTACAGTGTGGGCAAATTGCTTAGCACAAACAAATCCTCATGATCTGAGTCTATTATATTCTGAACCTTCAGAAGTATTCTTTAGCATCTTGACTTGTGCACCTTATTGGTGTTTTTTTAATTTGTTTTGAAACTCGTTAATGTTTAGTCCGGACTAAACAAAAAATTGGTATGCTTTACAATTCGTCCAACTTCATATCGCTTCGCCTATTTTACTTCCGCTATTTTAAAAGCTTTCTTAATACCATCGGAACCTATTCGTATTTATATTTAGCTCTGCTTGTTTTTCCTTTACTTTTTATGTTCTTCCTATCTCCTTTTCATTCTTCTCTTATCCTTCTCTACTTTAGCATTTCTACTAACATTACTCTACTAAATTTTCTCCGCTCCATTCTCATTTAACTGACTTTGACGTAGCTTTTCTTACTATTTATTCTTCGTTTTCAGTGCTTTTTACAATTTTTCCTTTATCAGTCTTACTTTAGCACTTTCCAATTTGTACTTTTTGATTCCATCTTTCTTCTTCCTTTGCTAAAAAAAACCCTATTCGCCTATACGGTAACTATGAAGAATTTCTTTTTGCCAAATTTTAAGGTTTAGAAATGTGAAATCTAAGTAAAAACAAAATTTTATTTTTCAGAACGTTCTACGATTTTGGCTTAACAAAGGTGTTCACGGATTCCGAGTAGATGCTGTTCCTCATGTTTTTGAATGCCAAAGAGGAGACAATCCTTTTCCGGATGAACCCCGTAATCCATCAGTAACTGATCCTGATGACTATGGTTATTTAAACCATGACTGCACAAAAGATCAACCGGAGACATTAGAGTTGCTCTACGAATGGAGAAAAGTGATCGATGAATATAAAGAAAAAGGAGAGCCAAGGTAACGTTGCTTTCATTCTACTGCTTAGTATCGTTTTAACCTTAAAGTAACTCGAATTCGCAGAATACTTATGACGGAAGCCTATTCAGATATGCAAACATTAATGAAGTACTATGGAGTCAGTGGTAAAGAAGGTGCCCAAATTCCGTTCAACTTCCTTCTTATTACAAACCTTCAGAAATCATCTACGGCCAAAGACTTAGTTAACACAATTAATGATTGGTTAACAAACATGCCTAAGGGCAGGACTGCAAATTGGGTGGTATGAAAAGAACTTGTGATGATGATTGTTATATCTTTGTACGAGTTTATTTCTTTTTAGATAGGTAACCATGATCAGTCTAGGGTAGGAAGTCGTTTTGGTGAAAAACGCATTGATTTGATGAATATGATTGTACATACTCTACCAGGAGTTGGTGTTACTTACAATGTAAGGAGAATATTTCAAACGCAACCTACTCCGCTAAACAGATTTGATTTTTTAGGGAGAAGAGATTGGAATGACTGACGTTTGGATCTCATGGAACGATACTGTTGATCCAGCTGCATGCAATTCTAATCCTGACATCTACGAGAGATTCACTCGGGATCCTGAACGGACTCCATTCCAATGGAGTGATGAAAAAAATGCTGGTTTCTCGACGGGAGATAAAACATGGTTGCCTGTTGCTCCCAATTATAAAGAGGTCAATGTTCAGGTTCAACGAAGATTTCCCAAGAGTCACTTGAATACGTATAAGAGAATTCAAGCCCTGAGAAGAACAAAGACTTTGATGGACGGCGAAACAAAAGTTATACAACTTTCACCAGATGTTGTGGGAATACTTAGGTAATTACTGTAATTATAAAAATTAAATGTTTTTGTTTACGAATTTCATTTTATAGACAACTTCGGGGTGAACCATCTTATGTTACCGTAGTCAATTGGAGGGATCAAATAGAAACTGTGGATATCTCAAAACTTGATGAACTTCTAACCAATATGGAGTATGTCGTTGTTAATGACCAGTCTAGTCGTAGAATTGGGTAAGTAAAGCACAGTTTAGTTCTTATGGATTACGTTACCTCGCGATTATAACTACGTGAATCGATTTTCTGTTAAGAGTTATGATATGTACGACCAATTATGAGGTACCTCAAGGTTCAGTTTCTTCATCGGCTTTGTTTTACACTTTCATTGCGCAGTCATTATTTTTCAAATAAAATTCAAAGCCGTTCAATTCTTTTTGTGATTTCGATTTACACTTTTGTATATTATCCATTATTTCTTGAGCGGAATTATTTACCAAGTGATGCCAGCAGGCAACGTCGTCTTTCAAAATTTGCTTTTCATATTCACATGATATATTACTTCTCAAGCATAATCTTGCCAAAGAAGGGTGGCTATTATGAGAAATATTGTGGTGAGCGAAAAAACTGTTCTCTTTTCGAATTTATTTTCTCACTCACTTATAATCAATTGAGAGGCTCAGAGTAAAAATGACCTATCACAAGTAAAAGTGGCTTAGAAAATGTCTGCGACAAATTGCGTGATTCCGGAAAAAACCGAATCAGAGATAAACTCCGGGCAAAATCGACTTATAACTACAAAAAGTAAGGCAAAGTTAATGCTGTTAAGTAGTTAAGTCGTTTTTGCCCGGAGTTTTATCTGAATAGCTTTTGCGCGAAATATCACGCGGTTCGTTTTTGCGGGGCAATTTTGCTAAGCCACTTTTGCTCGGAACTTGTGATAGGTAATTTTTACTCTCACCTCTTTCTTTTTGATATTAGATACAAGCACCCATTACAAAATTATGACATAGTAGGGTTTGAAAATATTTTTTTTTCTTTCAAATTTCCGAAAATATTTAAGCTGTTAATAATTTTTACGTAAGAAAAAGAATTTTTAAAAAAAATTATAAAATTTTATTTTTCAGAGAAACGACGTCCACCAAGAACTTCGTCCTTGGACCATATGAAGCAGTTATTCTAAAATCGAAAACAAAGCTTACGTCTGTAGCTGGATATTATTTCTATGAATCAAAATAAATTAATTGTGATACCGCAAGTTTGATAAAAGTATATTGTTTTTAAATAATGTGTTTGTTTTGTATTTGAATGTCTTCCAAAAGAAAAATTTATTATGGTATGGTACCCTTAGTACCCTGTTGGCAGATACTCTAAGACCAATACAGATTAGATTCTCTTCGCATTGTTTCGTCTTCTAATGGGTGCTTCTCTATTTATTTGCCTGGTTACTATAATTTCATTACAGTTTCAGAAATAACTCCAAAGTAGCTGGTCCCAAGACCGGTTGAAAACATCTCGGTTTAGAGTGAATCTATGTGCTATACAAAATATACTCTTGGTGATTCCCAGGACGCTTCGAAAAACAGTCGCCCTTCTGAAATAAGATAGGTAGACTTGTAACCCGCTTACCTGAAAACGAAATCCTTCACATGAAACGTCTAGTTCGCCTCGGGTTGATTTTGTGTGAGGAGCTTTGGCTATAAATTTCAAACTAGGATTGCGCTATGGAATGTGAGAACGCTGTAGGACGAGTGTGGATAAGTAAAGATCATGAAGGTAGAGTGGAAAATGGTCCAGTAAAAAATAAATATCTTAGAGTTAAATATCTATTAATCTTTAGAGATTGCCCCTTGTAGCTTGTAATATTTGTTTGGGATCATATATTTTCATCTACTGACGTGAACGACTAAGTCACCTATTTCAATAACGCCTTAAGCAATCCTTTCAAAACTTTTGTACTAATGAAAAGCTGCACAGTGAACCCCAGCGAGTTACCATAAATAAAAACTTACTCAA